>CM073755.1:15163041-15763041 GCA_037127355.1 Schoenoplectus tabernaemontani | reverse complement strand
TTTCTATGGCCAGCCCATTTCATTGCTAGCCATATATTAATCATAATACAATCATTAGCACAATAAATTCACTACAAATATAGTTCTAACAGAAGAAAATATATCATTTATGTCACATATACTAAAAATAATAAAAATAACATATCACATATATAATTCATAAATTCACATCATCACAATAAATTTATAAAATTTTAGAACCAAATTTATAACAAGCCGATCAAATATTTTCCATAACAAATGCAACCATCAATTTTTTTACCTCATCAATTAGTTCTTGTCGATATGTGGCTGAACCCGGTTCCATTCGCTGTTGAAAAAATATAAAATTATTAGTAATTTGAATAAAAAATATAATTAAAAGTATGCATTATATAAGGTTTGAAAATCTCAGGCAAAACATTCGACTCGTGGTGAATTGCGATTATACCATGAATTAATCTCATAACATAATAATTATATTCTTTGTCGTCAGGTTGCGTTGGACTCTAAAAAAATAACAGAAGTACCAAGCAAATTATTAATAAAGTTACACAAAAACCTCAAAGATTTTGATATTTTTTCAATTTCAATTAGGTGTAGATCTTGTACCGTGAGTCTGACATAAGCAAGTCGGTTCTTTTTTTATTTTTTCATATCATCCAATAATTCCTAAATGACCTACAATAAATTAAAATTATCATATTAGTATAAGTTTCATATATTTATATATTATTGAAGAAAAGATATGGTTGTTGCTAGCTTGCTAGCTGCTGAACAATAATCTAATTAGAATTGACTAATTTAACAAATAACCAATTAAAACCTAATTTAGAGATAGAAAATATACCTTAGTTCAGAAGCTGGTTGAAGAATGAGAGAAATGAATCAGCTGGCGGCGCGGCCAGAGAAAAATTTGGCAATATATTTCTTTTCGCATGAATTTACTAACGGTTATTTACCAAAAACCATTAGCAAAACTCAGCGCAAGAACCTTTGCTAACGGTTTTTAATAAATAACCGTTAGTAAATGGAGAGTTTGCTAAAGGTTATTATTAAATAAATATTAGGAAAAATTGTAGCGCTTCGTTTGTTAATGATTTTTAATGGATAGCCGTTAGTAAATATTTTACGCTGAAATTTGCTAACAGTTACTTATTAAAAACCGTTAGCAAATGTTTCCGATATTTTTCTAACACCTTTTCTAACGTTTTGTTATTCAAAACTATTATAGAATAGTTGTAGTTAATTTCCAAAATACCACGGCCCATTGTTAATAACAGTTGTCACTATTAACCGTTAGTAAGTTGGTGTTAGTAAAATTCAATTATGTTGTAGTGCGAGTTAAATTACAGTGCTTATTTATGCCCATTTGCAAAGTAAATATGCATTATTTCAGGTTTCCCAACTCTTGGTATTTGAAGCGATTCTTAACAAAACAGTGTTGATATATAAGTATCTTCATCAATATCGACATTATTATATATCCAAATCAAATGAGTTACTATACAGATTAAAGAAGCTGCTTAATAAAGGCATCATGACATGAACATGCAATTAATAACTCATTTAACCTCAATAAAATCGATATCAACTATATAACAGGTGTTCGTAATATTCTCTCTAAACATTTTCCTAAGCAAAATAAAGATGGAAGATAACACAATAAAGGAACAAGAATTATATATTTAGTTTCCAAATTTCGTACCTTTTTGCTTAAACACAAATTACAGATCTTTAGGATGCCACAAAATTACTTTAATTGAACTTAATTTATATTAGCCTGTACCCTTTTAGATAAAAAATACAATATATGATATGGATTTAATACTTAATATATTAAAATATTATTTATTTGCATTTTCAAGCATGAAAGAGTCAAAAACTTTGGAACCACTTAATATATAGTCCGTAGTCCCGTCCTGAATTTACGATGTTCGATCGATGTAGAAATTAAAGCAATACGCAGACCACGCATCCTACTATTCAATTAAATTTGCAAGGTTTTTTTACAGAATTAAAGATGAGAGTTTAGCTTAAAATTTTCATTTTGTGCCCATAAAAACCCCGAGCTTGAGAACATATGATCTCTTAAAAATCATTCTAATTAGCTATATACTAAATTATTTGCTAAATTTGCAATGTTCCATCAATAAAAATAAAGTTCCAATATTCTGAGCGAATGCTGACCCTGAAAATACTGCGGGGAAGCACGAATTTCTGTCATAATTGGTATAGAGTGCCACCTTAACATGGTGGAAATCAATCGAGCCTGATTATTTTTAACCTAAAGCCAATCTTAATTGTTCTATTTGAGTTGGTTTGTTAAAAGAGCCTTGACGAATAAATAAATAGAATTCATAATATTGAAGTAATAAAAATAGTGAAATCGTGATATAAAAAAAAATATTATTTTCTATTTATTTGCAAATGTTTTAAATTTTCTTACTGACTGATTTATTAAGTTTTGATAGAAATACAGCGAGAGCCATTTAATTTTTAAAGAAGCAAGCCATCTTATTGCTAATATTAAAAATTGGGGATATACATAAAATTAGAAATATTTATGGTGAATAGAGTAGTCTAATAGCTCATGAGGTTCATAACCTCGAAATCATGAGATTAAATTCTTTCTCCACATCAATGTTTTGTTTCTTAAAACGAAATATTGGAAGGACAACGATCATCAATCCATATTAGTTTTATCCTTAATTGAATTAAGAGAAAAAAATTAACAGGGATTTTTTTAAGACTGATCGGAGTCGCACTACTAGAATTGTTGTTATTACCGTGGAAGAAAAAACGCGTATTCCGTGGACTCAAGCACGGAAAAGACGTCATTTCCGTGAATTACCCACGGAATGACTTCCACGGTACTTTCATCGCTAGAACAAATATTATTTCCGTAGAATACCACGGAGATAATTCTTTTCCGAGGAATTAAGCACGGAAATGATTCTACGGAAATAGTTTCACGTCTCATGGTTCTTACTTCCACGGAAATAACTTTAACAAGTCACGGAATAATTCTATTCATCCACATTATTATTTTTCTATTATTAATTAATTTACGCAGATTTTAAAAAAAATTATAATAGGTGAACCCATTATTTCTGTCAGTAAAAGCACATTATTTCTGGCAGTAACACCACATTATTTATTCAGTAAAACCACATTATTTGTTCAGTAACACCACATTGTTCAGTAACTTTTGATTATTGCTGTCAAGTAACGTGAATTGTTTTGTTTTCCAATTGTCAACTGATGACAAATTAAAATAATCAAGCATTGAAAATAACTTCAGAAAAATAATGTAGCATATAAAAACATCAATTGGAAGTACATCAAATCAGAAAATACAGGTATTGAACTGCCAAAATATAAACCCTTATATCAACTACTATATTGCTATAATTGAAAAACATATGATGTCCTTGAGTTGGCTGAGAAATGAGACTATGACCCTACAAGCACAACATACAGTGAACAACAAAAATTAGTATTGTGAAACATCAAAACCTTATTTGTCTGCACATAATTCTCACTATAGAAAGCTGAAAATTCACCTGAGTTAAAGCTACATGCATCCTCATAACTCTTTGAAATGACTGAGGAATGGGACCATGATGATCCTATGAGTGAAATTAGTAATATAAATTAGTATGTTATCAACAAAGCAGTAACTCACAATAATTGTCTTAAATTCAGTATTTGTTACCTGAAAAGTAGGATGTTGAACTCCTAACAAAGCAGTACCTCCTAATATCAAATTTAAGAAAACAGAATAGATTTCTACATGTTTGATTTGGACAAGGAAGAAAAATTAGAGCTGTAACAAGATAGAGATAGAAGAGCCAATAAATATTAATTACCTGATTTATTTTTTCTATTATAAGAACAAATATGACACCAACTGTAAAAATAAAATTAGAGTCATTATTTCTGTGAGTAATGTCAATATTCCTGTGAGTAATGTCAATAATTTTGTAAGAAATATTGAAGTTTTATAGTAATGCCAATATAGATACCCAATATAGATAGAATTAGGACTTTGATGACTTTAACAAGATAAAATTAATGAATAAATCATTATCATAAAAAACGGTTTACAATTAAGAATTTAACATCTCTAATAGCAGTACCCAAAGCAACCAGGACAACATTTTTCTTCTTACCTTGAAAAGAAGTTAATCTTTGAATCATAATTGAGGTTCATCAAAATAATCTTTGAATCATAATTGAGGTTCATCGAAATTTTACTGAGAGGAGAAAATATCATCACCAGTACCTTCTTTCTTCCATTAGAGCACGCAATGCAAGAGTAGGCGGCAACTGAGTCGGGATCCTTCCAATAAGCCATGATTTCTCCAGTGCTCGTATTCCATACCTAAAAATTAAATAATATTAAACAAATTTCAGAAAATTACAGTCAAATTAAGTACAAATTTGAAACGAATTGTGAAAAAAAATAAAGCTCGCACCTTTAAGGTTGATTCGGGAGAGAGAGCGGCGAAGTATCAACCGTTCAGCGAGAAAGAGTTGGATTATTTCGTGTTCTTAAGAAAGGGAGAGAAAGAGGACGGAGGAGGTGGAGTGTTTGGTTTTGGTTAGAGAACGGAGGAGGTGAGGAGAGGACGATGAAAGAGACGACATCTTCAAATTTTGGGTTAACTAAAAAAAATAGGGATCCAATCGATCCTTAAAAAGGATTGGAGTAAAACAGGCGGCATCTCCAAAATTTTTGGCGGAGATTGAAATTTCATTTAGGTTAAAGAAAGGAATTGTTATGGCTGAAAATGAAAGAGGCGGGAAAATGAATCGGAAAAGAATGAGTGTGACAGAGTAGAGTTTTTTCGTGAAAGACTATACTTATTTCCGTGAAATAGAGAGTTCTGAAGTATTTCCGTGAAAATGTAGACTATATTCCGTGAATTTTATTTCCGTGCAATTTTTTTCCGTGGACTTTGTCTACATAAATGATAAGCGTCACGCGTCAGTCTCCTTATTTCCGTAGAACCCAGATTTATCACGGAAAAAATATCAACTAACCACGGTAATAACTCAAATTCTAGTAGTGTCGGACAAATGCGTTAAAAAAATAATAACAATGTTGACTAAGTCGACATACTTGCTTAATCAATTGAACCACGTCAAGTCGTCAAGGCCATATATACCCAAGTCGATCGCTATGCATCCTCGACAAGTAATATTATACTAGTTCGTATAGAAGTTTCGATCGATCAAGTATCATGATGCAATGTTTATTTATTAATTATGCCTATCTATCTGCCAATGCATGTGCATAATTTTCCAATTATAGCGTTCTTCACGTGGTACGCGACTTCTCACACTATCAACTTGCTACGCACACAGCACACAGGATCGATAATCGAAACCTGACGGTTTATTTTGCTTTTGCACTGGCGGGCGCGCGGTTCTATATTTCATATTTCATAAAATTAAGATGTGGTGGGATGTGATTTGCTGGAGCATAGAAGCATTATACTCTTGACATTCATTTTTATTTATGATCTGTACGATCCACGTTGACTTTACAAATTTCCTTGACAAGTTCTCTGATTAGTTAAGACGCAGTTAATAACTCTTGCTAGTTCCGATCTTGAGTATAAGTTCATTAATTCCAATTTCATTCCATATAAAATTTTACAGAAGAAAACATTAACTTCTGTTGTGATTACCTTTAAGCAACGATTCTGTCAAACATGAACTGTTGTTGCTGAAGGTTGAAAGAACGGACAACACCTGCAATGGTTTTGGAGGGAAGAACTGTTGCAGAGAGTGCAACTGGTTCTTTGTGCAATGCTTCTGGTGGAAGAATATATAGTTGCAGAAAGTTCCTTCTACAATGGTTTTATTGAGAACATTTCTAAAGTTGAAACTTGTTCTTTAATAACAACCGTTGCTTAAGGTTGTCTCAATTCCTAACATTAGAAACGGATACATAATCGTTTCTAATCGTTTCTAATGTATTTTAATAATCACTTCTAAAGTTAATTTTTGCGGTAATACATAGCGCATATGCATGCATTATGTGGGTGCATGCATATATGGTTCAATATTTTTAAAGTATTTGAAGCGATTATATTTCATCAAAAAATTTATTAATAAAATAAGACAAGTAAATATATTATTAACATAAGTTATATAGGTTTATATAACATGATAAAATCTTAGAAATTATACATCATATATTATTAAATATATAAATGTATACTCTTATGTATGCGACATCAATACCAATTCAAAACACAAAATTTCTCATACACTATCAATTCTAGTTCGATAAATACCAATCCAAAATTGTTGACTAGCTATGTTATATATAAGGTGGAGACCTCAAAAGGCGATTTATTCTTCTATGTGGTTTTCAAGTTCATTTGCAAACAAAGGCTCTTTCAAAAATGCAAAATGAAGCAATGGTATAATTGAAGTTCTAAGCATGCTTCAACCATTTCCAGACCGGAACTCGACAAAAGACATTCTAAATTAAATGCACAGGAGAATGTCTTCTACTTCATGTGCTAGTTTTTCCTTTGTCAACCATGCATTCATCGCGACATCACGTAATGTATATACGTAGCAAATTATCATATGCGTGATATTTCACTAGTTCAGATGGAAGACGATATTTATTCAATTTAAATAAAGTGTTTCTGGTACACATCTGACATTTAACTATTTAAGCATATAATCCATTTTTAATTAATGTACATTCCGAATTAAAAAAAAAACAGTAGACTTTTGAATATGATACGATGGTGGAAGCAATTCTTTAGAGAGTCAGAAAGAAAGAGATGGATAAACAAAAAGAAGTTTCGTAATATTATCTCTCTTATATAACAAAACATTACAATTTTTTTTATAAACATCAAAGAAAACCGTAAAAGTAAAATATTAATTATTAAATAAGAAAATAAAATCCTAAGCACAACCCAGTTAATTCTGATCCAACATCACTAAAAACTCGTAACTTTCTATAGAATACTCCAATTGATTTGAAATTAATTAACTAGATATCAAAAGCTTTAAACAATAGCTCTCATTTACTTAAAACAACTTTCTTATGTCTTCCAAATTTCCTCATTAATAAACGTCAAATTCTGTCCACTCCAGAGTTTACAGTTCTTTATTCATATTTCCCAATTAACTTTAATAATATACTGATAAGTTTATATATTTTTTCCAACACACACAAGTTTCCACTTAATCGTTTTGATACAAAAGCCTTGAAAAATATTTGTGAACCCCTTTAGAAATTAAAACGATCCAAGCATTTGAAATGCACAAATAACAACTGTTAATTTTATAAAGGATCAAACTACCATTAATTTTTCACAAGATCCCCCCCCCCCCCAAAATCGATAAAATACTTATTAAATATATTCAACACAAAATTTTCCTCATTTTTTTTCTTTCAGAATTCGGTAATGTAAATGCATGCATTATAAACGTGGCGGATGTTCTAACTATCTAAAAAAAATAAAAAATAAAATATCGATCTATAGCACCGGGGCGATCCGTGCTATCCATATCCCTATAGCTAACTCTTCATATAAATATATATGTAGTTATAGAATGAATTTTATATTTTTTTTAGAATTTTTATTATTTTTTAGATGGTTAAAAAATTATTTCTTTTGAAGATGGCTCATAATAATTAAATCAAGTGATTTTTTTAGCTCTCTAAAATAATAGTAAAAAAATTTAAAAATATAAAATTTAGTATACAACTAGTTGGGTATTCATATGAAAATCATTTTGAATGATTCAGATCGATTATTTAGACTTTGAAAAAGATAAACTGATTCATAGTACGAAAGTAATCCGTACTATGCATAGTACCATAACTCAATTCATATATATACACACATAGTTTATTCACATGCATGTTGATTGTTACAAAATTTATATTTTTAATGTAATCGCTGCATGTATATATTGACATTAATATACGAAATGATATTTTAGAATTTTATGACTAATCCAAGAAGTACCTTGTGTACTTGTTGATCGAGTTAATTATTAGTTGATGCTTTCGCTAAAGTCTGTAATAGAAACAGGAATGACTTTATTAAACTTTCTACATAGAGGGATCACTTGATAGTCCATAAAGACCATCAAAACTTATGTAATTTATAATATTTCAAGTTTATTTGAATTTTCATCATCAATCAAAACGGCCTAGGCAAAGATGCCATTATTTTCATTATATTGTTTGATATGTCTCCAAATTTCCAAAATTGTGAAAATGAAAATATGACACTATTAACTGTTATCTCCGTCAATATGGTCGGAGGTCAGTCAACAATATTTCTTACCTTCTTTCGGCAAAGAGTGAGAGGGCAATATTCCTCCTATTTCTCTTTATTGTTGGATTAGATATTAAGGTGATCATAGAGACCTTCCTTGTTTGATCTGCTAATTATACCGGAGAAAGAAGTGATATAACACTGTAAACGAATCGAATTTGATCGAACTTGGCATTGTGCTAATTCTATTCAAAATATTCAAACCAATTTGATTCGAATTAGACACCCAATTACTAACTGAGGGGTGAATTCAGAATTTGATTCGTTATAATTCGAATTAGTTCGATTCAGTTTGTAACAATTTGAAATTGACTACAGAAAATTTTAAAAATAGTCCTAACTTCAAAATTATAAAGTACAATACTATAATTTCAAAATATAATTTAAACAATAATTCTAAATATATCTCAATCTCATAGAAAATACTATAGAATATAAACTCATAGTTTAATAATTAAGAATCCTAAATAACAACCCAACTTCAAAGGAGTCACAATACAAATTCAGTTCATAGTTAAATTATGTTTCAAACTCTCAAAAGTACAAATTAAGTTAAAAAAACATCAATCAAAATCCTAAACATTAAAGCTAGCAGTCAACAGCCATCTATTCCTTGCACTTCAACCTGAAAGGCAATAGCAAATTGTTTGGCTTAATTATATAATAATCATTTTGAAAGATGGTTAATGCTTTAAGAAACTGTGTATTGGAAGAAAGAAATAAGTAAATTTCGCTGCCACTTTTATCATATTTTATACAATACAATCAACATAATTCAAATTGAGTGATAAAGATAGATTTGGAAAAATAAAAGGAGGCTTGAGCCCTTATGAGCTTCAGATTAATCATCTTTTGCAACAAAGTATCTCTTCTTGATATTTATTTTTACCATATACTTGGTCTCTTTTCTCAAATGCCCGTAAAAAGGTTAAAAATTTGAAAATAAGAATTAACTTTTGCAAAGATAACAACTGATCTAGTTTCCCAATGATAAGGCATTTCTCAAGTATGGGTTCCATATTCTAAGAAGCAACAAAATTGCTACATGACCTAAGGTTTACTCAATTACTGGTTTGAAAGGTGAGTTCTGACAAGAGTGTTGATGACGGAGGATAAGTTCTGACGAGAGTGCTAACGATGGAGCGATTGCTTTGGACCTTCTAGGATCGGTTGATCGAAGGGTGACTGGGTGAGTCGGGAGTAGTTGGATGAGAGTCGAGGTAGCCGGGCAGGATCTAGGGTTTGCGTTGGCATCTTTGCAATTTGCAATTTGCATGGCTCTCCACCCATGCATAAAATGTCATCTGAACTCACTATATTGGATGGGTGGTCTTGTATTTTTGGTGTGCGCCCACCCATACATAAAATGTCATCTGAACTCACTATATATTACAATATCATATTTTTATTTTTCTTTTAAATTATCATGGAATAATTATTTTTTATAATAGACTTACCTGTTATACCGCTTAGAATTATCATATTCATATATATTAAAAAAATAATTTTGCATCAACTTTTGAATGGTGCACGAGAATGCATAAATTACATGCCATAAAAATCATCCAATTATAATACAATAAAAATCATCAACGATAGTACAAAATTATTGCATTCAAAGTATATAATATAAAACATATCCACCATCGAATTCAATATATTTCTTCACTCTAGATGTTTGAATTCTACAAAATATATATATATAGAGAGAGAGAGAGAGATGAGGCTCTGGTGCTTCGCGAAACATAAAATCTTTCATGTTTTGAATATGTATCTTAAATTTAAAAGTCCAAATCGTTGAAAATGATTTTCATATGGAAATATCTTTGGCGATCAAATTATATATATTTTTAAATTTTTTTATAATTTTTAGATGAGTGAAAAATAACCAGTATTAAATGGTGCAGAAATTGTTAGATCAACAAACTTGTACCTATCTAAAAAATTTCAAAAAAAAATATATAATTTGTCCCATAAAAATATTTCAATATGAAGATCATGTTCAACTATATTTTGGATTGGTTATTTAGACTTTTAAATTTAAGATATGGATGCGAAGCACAGGAGATTTTGTGCTTCGCGAAATACCATAACCTCTCTCTCTCTCTCTCTCTCTCTATATATATATATATATATATAGTGGAGATACCGTGAGCTTAAACTCACGGAGGCCTTCCGTGAGCTTAACTCAAAAAACATATCAAATCATTTCGAAATTTTAATTTATCATTCTCATTAAATTTTTTTATATGAAAATCTCATGGGATGCAAAAATTTGGAGCGTTTTGAACTTTTTAAGTTGTGGTTTTTAATTTTTGAAAATCAGCTCTAAAAATAATAATAATATATTCAATACTTGAACATCATTTTAAAAAAATTAAAAACGGTGACTTAAAAATCTCAAAACACTCTAAATTTTTGCATCCCACAAGATTTTTATATAAAGAATTTAATGAGAATGATAAATTAAAATTTTGAGTTGATTTAATATATTTTTTGAGTTAAGCTCTCGGAAGACCTTTGTGAGCTTAAGCTCACTGTATCTCCACTCTCTCTCTCTCTCTCTCTCTCTCTATATATATATATATATATATATATATATATATTAATCCAAACATATAAGAAAAGGCTGTTTTGGTGAGTTGATAAATTGACTTGATAGTCGACCCATTCGACTCGATAGTCGACCCATCCAGCTCAGAGGTCAAACGGATAAGACCGGGTCGGGCCTAAGTACGGATCAAGTGGATGCGGGTTTAAGGTGAGACTCGCCCGTCCAATTCTTAGTATCGATAAAATTTAATAATGTATAAATATGTGTTATCTATATATTATTACATATTGAATCAATAATTTATTTTGTTATTTATAAATCTCAACATAATTATCCCTTAAATTATATAATAGCACTAATTATTAACATTTATATAAATACTTGTGCTAAAAAATATTGATATATCATATATTAGATATTTAATTACCGTATTAGTATTCTATATATTTTATTGGAAATGTAAAAACTGTAAACTTAATTAAATACAATAATATTTTTTTAAAGATATAATATAATTAAGAAGAGAAAATTATTTAATCAGAGAAAAAATAATTAATTATGCAATAATTCGGGTCGGGGCGGGTACAGACGGTTAGGCCCGTGAAACATTATGGACGGGCCGGACCATTAATTTTAGGTCCGAAAGTAAGAATTGAATAGGTCGGGCCAAAAGTTTTAAAAGATGAATCGGACTCCGAATTTAATACAAATCCAGCCCTATCCGATTCATTGTCATCCTAGGAGGAAGGGAGGAAGGGAGGGAGGGAGGGAGGGAAAGGCGGAAAGATGGACAGGAAGAAAGGTTTGGAATGGAAATTTTGAAGGCGGATCTGAACTCAAGGAAAAAAATTCAGGGGAAATAGATATTTGGTGAAATTTTTTGGAGGGATTGATAATTTTTGGCGTAAGTTGCTGTGTGCACTAACCTACACCACTGATAGATGGGTGGGGTCCATATTTTTTTTTATTGGCATGTGTTGTTGAGTATCCATCCAACAAATAAGAATTATGCACGCTAAAAATAGAGATTCTAGTAGTGTCAGTAATAATGTACGTATTAAACAATATAAAACTAAGATAAGGCTATACTGTTACTAGTTTAAGGAAGTGAATTACTTAACTTTCTTATGTTTGTAAAGTGATAATAATACATTGTTCACAGGTATAAACATTTGTGAATTTCAGAAATTCAACATGGATCAAGTAGAAATAATTTTTGTATGCGGTTAAAATATGGAACATAAAATGTAAGAATAATTTCTCAAAAATAATTGAGTATTTACAACTGATGTATAATTTCCATACATTTACGCGAATCATATGTTATACTCATGTTGATATTAAAATAAGTAAATTAGAAAGAACATGCCTTCTTAAGCATGACAAACTACTGATCGATGTGTATATATATCGTATTGAGTAATTCTTCTGTATAAATTTTTTTAGCAGTTATTAAATTTGAGTAAACCACAACTACTGATATCAACTTGATCTTTATTCAACATCATCAATACATTTTTTTTAAATTTGATCCAGAATTAGCCTATTTTATTAGCCCACTTGACATGTAATGAAGTACCACCCAAAAGGGTTAAAAATAATGAGAATTAAAATAATATAGCTATCACATGGCAAATTGTCCAGATTGTAAACAGAATAGTACGTTACTTGGCACAATTGATTAATTACCATCTTTTTTTCCGTTCACGGTACTTCACATACAAGCGTCCCTATATATACTCTACCTATCCCATATATTATCATTCATCACAGTTAGATAACGCAATCTAATTTAGCACCATTCACTAAAACTAAAATAGAGTGAACGGGAGAGAGAGAAATGATAAACATAATCCAGCTTATTTTCGCAGTGGTTTTAGTTCTTTATCCCTACAAGGCAATCGCATTAAGCACAGATCATTATGCCAGGATTTGTCCTAATCTCGAAAACCTAGTTCGTGGTGCAGTTCAACAAAAAATGGCGCAAACACCTATAACTGCTCCAGCCACACTGCGCCTCTTCTTCCATGACTGCTTTGTCAGAGTAAGCATTCAAATAGTACTGTCAGCATTTTTGGAAGCCATGTCAGTATAACCTGAGCAGTTTACTGCTCTGGTGGTAGGCTTATTATACTGCTTTTCATTTTCATTAAATGTTTGACCAAATCAAAGAAATTGGGTACTTATTGTAATGACTTACGAATTTATGATCAAAATGAGATCAGCATTTGAAATTAAATCTAATTTCCAATTAGAAGAATGGATATTATGTAAATTTTGCACCAACATATCTTCTTTACAACAACATATGTGCTTACTCTGTTATTTTTGTTTGACTTGATTGATACAGGGATGTGATGCCTCAGTCATGATCATTAACCCCAATGGGGATGATGAATGGCACAATCCTGATGACTTCACACTTAAACCAGATGGGTTCGACACTGTTTTGAGGGCGAAGGCGGCAGTTGATGCTGACCCACAGTGTACCAACAAGGTCTCATGTGCTGACATCTTGGCCCTTGCTGCCAGAGATTCAGTCTTGTTGGTATGTCTCATACATTAGTCATGATATGAATGATCTTTTGTGATGTTTTGAGTCAAATATATATGAACCATTTCATCTAATTATCTTAATTCAGAGTGGTGGGCCATACTGGTCAGTGGAGCTTGGGAGATATGATGGAAAGGTGTCAACAAGAAACAGTGTGGTGCTTCCTCACCCAGATTACAACTTGGATAAATTAAATCAAATGTTTTCAGCTTACGGCCTCGACCAAACTGATATGATCGCTCTCTCTGGTAAACAACATTTTTTTTGTGAATGATATGTTTTGGTCTTTTTCCCTCTAAAACTGACGCTAATATCAATCCTCCTCATTAGGTGGACATACATTTGGGGTTGCTAGCTGTGCCTTCATCAACAATCGGGTTTATCCGACAACCGATCCGACAATGAACCCAACGTTCGCGAACCAACTAAGAGGCACTTGCCCTGCAATATTAAACCCTAATAACTTTGTCTTCCTTGATGCCACGACCTTCACCACATTCGACAATGGATACTACAGGAGTTTGCAACATGGCCAAGGTGTATTGGCATCGGATCAGCTTCTCTACACCGACCCAAGATCACGAGGCATGGTAAATTTGTTTGCATCAAACCAAGGAGCTTTCTTCAATGCTTTTGTCAATGGAATGAATAAGCTCGGCAGGATTGGGGTTAAGACTGCCTTAGACGGCGAGATACGCCGGGACTGCCGGTTCCCGAATTAATATAGTACTTGTCATTTAGTTTTTCATGTAATAGCATCTTTTTATGAAATATCTTATTTCATTATATGTTAATTAGTTTGTTGTTATTTCCGTATTATGTACTTTTTGTCCATTAATATATCTGTTATTTTGTATAAATGATGTTTGCTTCGATTTTCTTTACAAGATCGTAGTTATCTCTATTAATTGTTCTAGCTGCCTTTACTCAATTGGATAGAAGTATTACAACTTACGGGATACGCATGGAATTGACAAAATAATATACAATACACCAAGTCGATAGTGCCTTAATCTTGCATGTTCATGATAATAATTAATTATTACTCAGGGTCAAAAAGTGTATTAATTAGACCGTAAATACATAATCAATTGCTCCAGTGCATCAATATTTTGCGTTACGATATTACATAAGGTGGAGATGTTTTAAAATAACATTCATTAATTTGGCGAAAGTGCCCAAGCGAGGTCTCTTTGCATCTCTGATGTTCAAATATAATTTAGTACATAATCTAATTAATTAACATACTTGGGGAATAGCTAGTGAGAGCGAAACAAATATGAAGGTATAATTGTGACACGAAAAATTGACCTTATGATTGACTATATCCACAAGAAAAAAATTCTAAATTTTCTAGATAAACATGTACGTAATACATAGAAACAAAAAAAAAAAAAAAGCATATTGATAGAGTATATGTCTATATGGCTATATGCAACATAAAATTTATTTTATCTATTAAAATAGCATAGCATCTGCCATTGATATTGTTGTAAGTTTTGTCAGAGAAAGAAGTCTACTGAAGATTGAGGATAACACAACTCCTGACGGAAAGTATATATAGCGATCTTGATTTTGCAATATTTTTGTAAGCGCACATGGGCCCATGTGGCAGACACGGAAATTTATTTCACGTTTAGACCAATTTTAATTGAAGTACACTGTACACTTGTCCAAGTCCGCGAGCGTTCTATTGACTAACGAGAATGTTAATTGTAACGTGCTGTCTTGCACGAAGTCAGCGATATCGTTATTATTTTCAAGATCGTGGGTTCAAAATTTAATAAACTTTAGCAGGCAATATATATTGACATCTTAAAAAAATGAATATCGGTTGCGACCTCTAATTTAGGATGTACAATCAAAGAGAATGTTAATTGAACTTCGTTTTACATTATTGTTAGATACCAAATTTCAGCATTAACAATGCCAAAAAAAGCTACCAAGTTTTATAAGGATACGGTCACCGGTCACATAATATTTTTGGAAAATTTAAAATACAATATTATGTATGTACACATTTTATTATTTTAATGAACAATAGGATTTCTAAATATTTATGAATATTTTATGTGAATATGATTTAAATATATTTATGATTATTTTAATTTGTACATTAAGAATATTTTTATTTATTTTATGTGTAAATTTAGCATAGTATAAAAATGGAGCATGTAATTTTAAGTTCAATTAGTTTGGGCAATCTATTGATTGTCAACTTAATATACAAGATAGGTACATAGTGTGCGAAAGTCTCGTGTTTTCCTCTTTGCGAGTTGGACAGTCCGAACAGTTGTGAATTTGTATTAACTGGTAAATATAGTTGCCATGATAAAAAAAATCTCTTGACAATTAATAACACAAAATTTTATATATGTTATATTTGAACTAAAAAAAGAATTCTTTAAATTTCCATAATAAATAAATAAATATTAAAATTGCATTATGTCATTATATATCTTAATAAAAAGGAGTACAACAATGAATGTGAACTTAGATCCATTAGATCCATTGTAATTAGTAATAACTCATGTGTCCTATTTTTTTTTACTGAGACGCTCTACAGTTAGAATTTACCTCTTCTATAATACTTTATATATTTGGATGGTGTGGAATAATACTATTTTCGGAATAATAGTATTATTCTCGAATTAGCAACCATTTAAATATAAAAATAAAATCAAGACGAGCAGCATAACAGTGCTAATCCGCTAACCCATAGGAAACGTTGGGTTAGCGGATTAGTGCTCCATAAAAGTAGTGAAAATAATAATAATATTAATTTTTTTTATATTAGTATGAAGTAGTATTAAATAAATATTATTATTAAATAAAATAATAATTAATAATTAATTATTTTAACTATTCTCTCCACTATTTTTAAGTTACTATTCAAACAATATTTTACTAATCCGAAATAATAAAAATTAACACTCTTCTCACATTTCCCAAAATATCACTAACCTCACACTATTCTCAACTACTAACCAAAAAAATATTATTTTTACACTAATCCTTTCACATTCAAACACATAAATAATTAAAGTGCTCAAATAAAATGAATCCTATAAATTTAAAAATTAAAACTAATTTCGGACAGCTGTATTCAAATTCAAAGATCATCACAAATTCGAACGGTTACTTTATTATAAAGTAAAAATAAATCTCTTTTGTGAAGGGCCTAGGCCTGACAATCAGCTAGCTAGAGCCTAGATTCCATTGATGGATCCATTCATGGCAGCTTAGATTCCAGGAGCTTCGTCCATGCGGTTTTATTCCTGTGGCACGCAGATATATCAATGAAGTGTTTAATTCGAGCCAACATTCTCAAATTTCATTTCTTATATTTTTACGATATTATCTAAAACGCAGTTTCAAAAATTGTAAATCCATTTATTTTATTCTATTTCTTCAAAACTATAATATGAATTACGCATTATTTATTAGTTACTTCTTAGTTTACTTTATTTTTTGTTATTCCGCGGCGTTGACATTTTGACGCACTACATCATGTCATCTTGTATACAGTATCTCATAACTGTTTTATACATTTAAAGCATCTAAAATAGCTACAATTGATATGGCTCCAATGGAATATATGTCTAGAAAAACGTTAAAAGAGACTTGGCTAGAAGACAAATATTGTTACATTGTAAAGTAAGAAGGGACAAATTATCGATATTCACCCCTAAAAGTCTAATACCTTTGGAGGTTTGCATTTTTAACTACAAGATAACATCATTGAGGTATGCGGGTAGTGTGTTAAAATAATCTATTCGGTTCAGATCCGATCAGCGTAATCCGTGGTCGTGATCCGTCCCATCCCGCTCCGACCCGTGATCAAACCCGTCAGATTTGTGATTCATTAGAACCGGCGGGTCTAGCACGAGCGTGGGCAAATTTTTTTTAAAAAAAACGTGCTATATCCGACCCGTTTTGGACCCGTCCCGACCCGACCCGCCCAACCCGTGATAACCCGTGCCTGACCAGCCCTGACCCGACCAGAAAAACTTGAGAATTCGATCTGACCCACTTTACCCGGCCTATCTGCCCCCATTTACACGTGAAACCCGACCCTATACTCGTTAAACCCAATCCATTACCGGCTGAAATTCAAACAAAAATTAAAAATTATAATTCAATTTTTTTTCCTATAAATACCACCCCATTTCATTTCATATCCTCACACAAACAAGTTTATTCTATCTCTCTTCTCAATTCACCAAACCAAACTTTCTCTCATTAATTCGTTAATCATTACATATTTCAATTCTCTAATTATATTATTATAGTAATTTTATTATATTATCCAGAAAAAAAATCAAAAATATTTATATTAGTGTTATTTAGTTATTATTGTCAATTTAACATTCGTTATATTATCTCTCATTAATTCGTTTTAAAGTTTCGGGCTTTCAGCAATCTTTCGATTCCGACAAAAAAAAGAGTTAGTTATTAGTGTATATTATATTTTATAATTAGTTTATATTTTTGTAGTAATTATTTTTTAAATATGTATTTACATTTTTTTTTCCATTTGATTTTTCAATTAGTTTTAATTAGATTCTTTATTTTTTTGTAGTTAGTTCCATGTAATTTTTTTTACATTCTATAAATTAGTTGTAGTTTTAATTTATAATAATTAGTTCTTTTTTATAGATCATTCTTTAAAAATTGGTTTTTTAAATAAATATTTACATTCTTTATTTTTTTTATCATTAGTTTCTTTTAATTAGTTTTTTGTTATATTCTTTATTTTTTGTACATTCTTTATTTCATTAATTGTATTTTTAATGTGTAATAATTAATTCATTTTTATATTTATAACGTTCATTAAAAAATTTAATGTTTTTTAACTCATTTATTTTAATTTTTATAATATTTTAATTTTTTTCTCATTTTTTTTAAGTTATATCATTTTATTTGATTTTTTTTAAGATTTTATTTAAATTTTTACTTAAGTTATATCATTGAAAATTTTATTTAAATTTATTTTAAGTCATATCATTTAAGATTTTGTTTAATTTTTAAATAATTATTTTCGAATTTTTACAATATTTTCGAATTTTTTGGAATTTGTTTTATTACTTTTGAATTTTTTTGTCAAGAATATAAATAGTTATATATTTTTAATATTTTTAATAATTATTTTCGAATTCTTTAGAATTTTTGAGAATTTATTTGGATTTTATTGGGATATTTTTTGAATTTTAGAAAAAAAAAATGACCCGCCGACCCGTCCGACCCGTTCTGACACGCCCCCTCCCACCCCGCCGACCATCCAACCCGATGGGTCACGGCCAAACCCTCCAAAATAGACCCATCCTAACATGCCCCATCAAAACCCGTTGACCCATCCCGACCCGTCCCACCAAAACCCGCTGACCCGCCATAACCCGTCCCATCCCGAACTGAACCGTCCCGTTTTTATAGCACTATATGCGGGTAAGCAAAACCACACAAATATATATGTTCTATCTGATTTTCATGAGGGAAAGTTAAATCTCTCTACAAATTATTGAGAAATGAGAAGTGATTATGGTGTAATTAATTAGTCTCAGACCCGTGAGGATATTTTCGTCATTGGCTAAATAGAAAATATATCATCCAACATCTATAATTTAATGATCATAGATGGATTGTATTTTTTTTCTCTGTAATTAGACAACATGTATAGGCAACAGTAGGTAGGTAACATTTATTACCGTTTTATTCTTTCCCGTTTAGCATAGGATATAAATAGAAACGCAACTATAGAGTAGTTTCTCCCTGTTGAATGAAACTATTTTCATATCTCTGTCTCAAATTAATACTCATAGAAATTTAACATGGTATCAGAGTATAGATCCATTTAGCTCTCAAAATCGCACAAAAGCTCAACAGTAGGACTGAAGAGTCTGAAGAACTGTATCAGACTACAAGCCAATTCCACAAATTACCAAAATCAGGAAAAGATTCAAGCAAGTTGTATCTATTCAAGACATCAGCAGAATATCAGGAACTAAAACAAAGCAACAAGGCAAAAATATCAGAATAAGGCAACAAAGCAAAAATACCAGAATAAGGCAACAAGGCAAGTCAAGCTGTATCTGTTCAATATTAGCAACCTATTCAGAGAAATACCAGAAAAAAGACATAATACCAGAACAAGGCAAAACCTTATCAGTAAGTGAGAAATAGCCAAAAATGACACAAGAAGGGATATTCACCTTTCCACGGCAAAGTCAAACTCAAATTTCCACTATTTTAAGACCAAATGTAAATTTTAATGCCTCACAAAAACTGACCAATGCTCCTCTTAATGGCATGAATTACATTCCATGGGTAAAATCTGTCAAGGTAACCCTCAAAGGTAAAGGGTTGCTCGAGTATGTCAATGGGAGTAAAGTAAGACCAAGTGAAGGGGTAGAGGCTCAGGATGAATGGGATATGATTAATAGTCAAGTAATGACTTTGATCTCAAATTCTTTAGAGCTATAATTGTCTGAAACATTTTACAATGAAATAGCCCTAGAACTCTAGCAAGCCATTGAAACCCAATTCAGCAATAAAAACAGTCATTCACAAATCTATCAGCTCAAGAAAGAAATTGTCCAAATTTAGCAAGAAACGAGAGGTATATCCGAATTAATCAGATTTGTAAGAGCCAAATACGAAGAACTAAAATTATATAGGCCTCCAACGACTGATCTGAATGTGCTCCAAGAGAGGGAGAAAACTGATCGGGTATATACCTTCTTAGCTGCCCTTAACTCTAGCTATGAGCCGATTCGAGCACAGATCCTTTTTTCAACAGAGAAACTGAGCTTTGATAGTGTAACAGCTCTTGTCAGACAGGAGGCTACTCGGCGAGTTGCAATGGCCTCTGACTCGAACCCAAAGCCAGAGGTGCATGTCTTCTCAGCCTAGCGCTTCGGTGTCGGCGAGGGCAAGGGTAAGAGGGAGGTTAATAGGTGCTCCCACTACAAACGGGAAGGTCACACTCAAGAGAAGTGTTGGATCCTTCATCCCCATCTCCGACCTAAGAGGAACCAGACTAAGACGGCGCGGAGAAGGTTTTTTCCAAAAAACCTAGATGGCGAAGAAGAAAAGAAGGGACTGGTATCGATAAAGGGCGACTCGGACGAGGAAAAATTGAGTCAAAATGAAAGGGAGCGACTCGATCATCTAGAAGCCCTCCTCCCGTCGTTGTTAAGCCAGAAATCAGCAGTTGGCCAAGGTCCATTTTCTATTTACTCTAAAAAAACTTAGCTGGCCACTAAGCCCAACTATCTTGGCCGGAGTTGAAAAATTTGGCAAAGTCAGCCCAAAACTCGAAAATAATGGTGTTGAAAGTATTATCCCTGGTTTAGGAAGATCAAATAAAAATAATTGTTTAACCATAGAACTTAGCATAAAAAATACATCACAAAGTTATACTAAGTGGGTACTTGACTCGGGGGCCACCGATCATATGACGGGTAACCAATCATTGCTATAAAATTATCGTACCCTAATAAGTAATCAATATTTTACTGTTGTAAATAATGAACGGATTAAGAAAAAATAACACTAATGCTATATGTGGTTATTCCAACGCAGATTGGGCGGGAAGCTTTGACAGAAAATCAACTACCGGTTTTTGCACGTTTGTGGGCGGAAATCTAGTCACATGAAAAAGCAAGAAGCAAAATATTGTGGCTCGATCAAGCGCGAAAGCGGAATATTGGGCAATGGCATCCACTGCAAGTGAATTAACATGGATTAAACAAGTGCTAACCAACCTAAACATAAAAGATGAGGAACCGATGAAGATATTTTGTGATAATCAATCAGTGAGGCACATTGCATCAAATCCCATCTTTCACAAGCGCACCAAACACATTGAAGTTGATTGTCACTTTATTAGGGAAAAAGTGCAATCAAAGGAGATCAAGACTCCGTTTGTTAAAAGTGAAGATCAATTGGCCGACATTCTCACGAAAGGATTAAGCATTAAGTCATTTAAAAAAATTTCGTGCAAACTTGGATTATATAATATTTATCATCCTAGTTTGAGGGGGAGCGTTGAGAAATGAGAAGTGATTAGAGTGTAATTAATTAGCTCAGACCCGTGAGAGTATTTTCATCATTGGCTAAATAGGAAATATGTCATCCAACATCTATAACTTAATGATCATAGATGGGTTATATTTTTTTCCTTATAATTAGGCAACATGTATAGGCAATAGTAGGTAGATAATATTCCAACTGTAATATTTATTACCATTTTATTCTTTCTCGTTTAGCATAGGATATAAATAGAAACGCAACTGTATAGTAGTTTCTCCCCGTTGAATGAAACTATTTTCATCTATGTCTCAAATTAATACTCACAGAAATTTAATACAAATCTACTCTATATAAACCCACATCTCTCATCACCTTTGAAATACTTGGCGAGCTAAATACTGAAAACCACAATAGTTATAAGAGGAAAAAAAATCCATATGGAGATCGCAGAGTCATACTTTAAACAATCGTTGCTCGTATAATTCTCTCACAAAATGCCAGTGCTCAAACCAATTTTTTTTTTTTGAGAAAAAGATAAGAGTCTAGATCATAAATTCCATTTTATACCTATGAGAATTTAAACTCATGATCTTTTTTAGATCATTCTAGTTAGCTATCACTTGAACTATTAGACTAAGTGCTCAAACCAAATTACTATGCTAAAATATATAACTGCAGGAACAATGCCAACATGCAATCTTGAGGAAAATGGAAATGTGCGGGTATATACTTCTCCAAAAGCCGCCATAAGAGAGAGAGGTAGAACAAACTCTTCTCGGGACATTGCATACAACATATGGTTATTGTGAAAAATAAATACTAAAGTAATTACTTGTTTGTATTTGGGATGATAAGGCTGATCCATCATTTTTCAGTTAAAGAAATAAAGGAATTTCACAAATAGATATGGCTGGGTTTAGGATGTACAAATTAACTAATGATATATACATGGTAAATTAACTAATTAATGATAGTGATATATACATGGTAAATTAACTAATTAATGATAGTGATAGATTCTGGGTTTCGGAATTTCATAAATTTTGATTTATGATGATCATTAAATTCATCATATAAAAATTACGTGGATACAATTTTTTTCTATTATATAGAGTTTTTTGAGTATTTATTTTGGATTTTTATACAATTAGCTCTGAAAATAATAATAAATATTGAATGTTTGTACATCATTATCAAAAATCTCAAATAAATAATTATAAAACTCTGGAAATAGAAAATATTTGTATCCCATAATATTTTTAATTATATGAAAAAATCATTGAGAACCATAAATTAATATTTCAGAATAATGAAAGTATTTTGAGGTAGTTTGCATATATCGGAATAAATAAATATTATATGCATATTATTGAGAAGTCGAGAGTGGAATATGAGCTTTACTCTAAAGCGATGGATCAACAGCAATCATTATATTTAGTCCTAATCTTTTATACTTCTCTGGCAAAATGCGTATTGATTAGACGTGTTCCGCCATTTTTCTAAGAATAATAAAAGATCGTAAGCCCGTTTACGATCAATATATAATATGCTTCTATATTATTCGAAAAAAGCGTCATCCTGAAAAAGTCATTTTTATATATTCTTAGAAACATACAGTTAAATATATGTCTATATGTTGTTAATATATCTAGGCCTTTTGGAAATAACTATATATATGTGTTGGATTCGAAAATTATACGGATCGTATGGGTCACCACGCCGACCGATTGATATAATTAATTATGAGTTTATGTGTGATAGAATTATATATTAATTGCCAAAGCAAATTAAGGAAACAAAGAAAACATGAAGGTACTCCACATATTAATCTTAGTTTCCCTTGTTATATCAGCAGCAGCACAACTTACGCCGCCACCTGCACCTTTCGGAAACGGAACCTTGAGTTGAACTACTACCCAATCGTATGCTCCAATCTTGAAAGCCTTGTTCAAGGTGTTGTAAGGCACTTTTTTTATATAATAATTATAATAATTATATTATTAATAATAAGAGTGATATAAGTAAAATTTAAAATCTTGAATGGCAAATATGCCACTAGCGATGGTGCGAAGTAAACACGTCGACGATAAAGGCGTCTTTGTAAACGCGTTCATCACAGCTGGCGTTTTTGGTGGTTGATCAGCAGTAGTAATGTTGATCCAACGGTAATAGATCGTGATCAGGATAAGCAAGAGCAAACAAACCACTTGCAGTGGCGCATTTACACTATTTTATACAAAGACGCCACTAGCAGTAGCGCGTTTACTCCACGTCATTACAGTGGTGCGCTGCCATTCGTAGATTTCAAATTTTATTTTATCACTCTTATTATTAATATTATAATTATTATAATTATTATATACAAAAAAAAAATGGTTGTAAGGGGGATGATGTCAAGCACACCGATTGCTGCAGCAGCCACACTACGCCTCTTTTTTCATGATTGTTTTGTCACATTATGTACTTTCTAATGTCTCTTTTCAGCACCTACAGAATTGACATGGTTACATGAACTTACAATTCAAATGATAACTCTCTTATATTTCTCAATATCATTTTTTTTGTGTGCTCTTTGAAAGTTGTATTTTGATTTGTGTCACAATTCTAGAGTTCAGAAGTGAATGGTATTTTTTTCTTAATGAGCAGACAAATTTGTCAGGTCTTAAACTGCAAAAATTAATGTGATTTTCTACGATACAACTTAATTTAGGGTTGCGATGCTTCAATCTTGATCAATAATACAAACAACAATGAGAGACAAGCCGGAGAGAATACATTTCTAAGAGAAGATGTATACAGGACAATTGCCCAAGTAAAGGCCACAGTCGATGCAGATTCGCAATTCACAAATAAAGTCTCATGCGCAGACATCATAGCCCTTGCTGCTAGAGATTTTGTTGCCTTGGTAATTAATTTTGATAATTCAAAGTAACTACGTACCACATTGTCATTCATTCATTGAAAACGTATGTTTAATTTGAGCTTTTTGTGACAGAGTGGTGGCCCGATATGACTTGGTTGCCCTTTCAGGTTGGATGTTTGCCATCAACTAATGGTTAGTACTATAACCATATTACCCGTTACCATAAAGCATGTTAATATTTTTACTAAAAGAAATAATATCTACATCCATTAAGAGAACAAAAAGTAATTAAATCTAATAGATATTTGTTTTTGATTAAATACTTACAAATTGTGCAAGAACTAGTGAAGTTGTTGAGACCATAATTTCATAATTGACTTGCATTCTAATTAACCTTTATACATCATTCACACTAGTTTTCCTTTGAAAGATCCATTGAAGAGCTTATAACTCTCAAAAGTGCTCATTGATATTATATAGGTGGTCACACTCTTGGTGCTACAAGCTGGTTTTTTGTCAACAAACGTATTTATCCAGCTGATGCATACATCAACCCTGGTCTCGCAAGCCAACTCCAAGGAACATGCCTTCAAAATATGAATGTCAATTCCTTTGCCTTCTTTGATCAATCTGTGACAACCTTTGACAATAACTACTTTATGATGGTGCAACAAAAGAAGGGTGTTCTCTACTCAGATAGTATATTATATCTTGATTCAAGTTCACAGGAAATTGTGGACACCTTCGCTGCGTATCAGAATGCATTCTTCAATGCATTTGTTAATTCCATGTTGACTCTTGGAAGGCTCGGTTTGAAGACTCCTGCTAATGGCGAGATACATAAGAATTGTTTTGCCGCTAATTGATCTTGTTATGGTATTGTGTCATTGTCTTACTCTTATGTACAGAATGATTATGTGGTTGCATTTTATTTGCTCATTTATTTCCACACGGATCATTTTCTTGCTGATTGTTTTCATCTGATGTAATGACATGAAAGCTTGTGTAAGTTTGCTAAATAAAATTCAAAAAGATTTGGAAATGTAAAGAATAATTTGATTGCTACATTCAAGCTTCCATCAAAAACAGAAAAGCTGTAGAATATGACAGGTGAAATTCCTTTATACATTGTGATTAGTGGCATGGGCACAATTTCAGTGCCAATTTGTGTAAAGCATACATGTGATCACAAGATATGTACCATATCGGAGTTGTTTATGTCCAATTCAGATGTAATAGATCAAGTCAACAAACAATAGTTCAGACTGTTATACACATGATTAATGTTAAGACTATTAATTCTGACATCTTTCCTTTTATCCTTTGTACAGTAATAGAATGTATAGTGTACTGTAGTGTACAAGTAATTAATCTACAGATGTATATAAAAATGATTTTAGATAAAATCTTAATCATTTTCTTGCTAATTTGCAAGTAATTCTTTCAGTGTGCATTATCATTTTACAAAGGCCATATATACAACCCCTGAAGAAATAACAAATTCAGATAGATTTAATTTTCTTGGTCCAAATTATTCTTTAATGTACATAATGTGAAAACTGTTTGGGACTAAATAATTTCATTAAAAAGTTCATGCATATATGTTGCGGCCATGTTGACCAAAGGCAAAAAAAACATCTATAAAAAATAAGCATGTTTTGTGAAATCCATGCATCCACATCCACATCCTCCACTTGTTAACACTATATAAACAGAGTCTACTTTTGCCACACGCCACATGTACATGATCTAATTATCAATGAAAAGCATAATCAGTACCTTGGAGAAGAGAATATTCAGAAATTAGGAACCTCAAATTTGCTTTTCTCAGTTCCCTTCTTGCAGCAGCAGCAGCTGAGTGCCCTTATCCGATCATGGACCAGTGCAACGCCAAATAATATGAAACTGCCAATGGCAATACGCTGGAAAAACAGCAAGGCAATGCATCAATCATCAACAATAAAGAAGCAACCTGCTACTCCTTCCGCCACTCTGCCAGAGGCAGTGGTTGCTGCTGCACTTACACATGCCTCACCAGAGAACAGAAGTAATACAGGACTGAATGTGGACTGCTACACAGAAGTACCTGCACAAATCTTCAAAGCCTTGTTTAAGGCGTCGTCAAAGTGATGATGGCTCGTCATCAATAGCTCTGGCAACCACATTATGACTTGTTACAGCACAAGGATTCTCTGATGCTTATCATCAAACATCTTGTGTGCATGCAGGTGCAAATCACTAACTTCATCACATTGGGTGCGCAACTGCGCATATGAACAAAAGAGAAGAAAAATAAGCAAGCACACTGCACACGCACAATAGATACTGTGGTTTAACGTATTTCAGGTTTCCTTTACATCTACTTCCGTTGAGGCGCCCAAATAACGACACCAAGCTATCACAAAATTTGGCAGAAAAGTTTCATCACAAGATGTAACATAGAGTCTCAACTCTCTAGAGATAGAAAGTACTACTGATAAATGAAAAAATAATCTTTAATTTTTGCGTGCCCCAGTGGAGATAATCAACGAAATAATTCTCTCATGTTTCGTTTTAGCTAAAATCAACAAAACAGGATGTTTCCAAGCCAGTGAAACCACCTAACAACGAACAAATCTCAGGGCTACTTATTAGTCCAGTTTAACGGGGTCCAATTGTGTGTAATATAGGCCCGCTAAGGCTCGAAAAAGTAGCATATAATGATATAAACTACTGCGCAAAGCACAATGGATCACGTTCCTAACTCAGCTGTAAAGTTCCATCAATTACTACGAAAATAGCTTAATGATTGAAATTCTAGTTCAAATGATAAAGTTCCTAATTTTATGAAGCCATGTCATCTCATTATAGGGACCGTTCGATGCAAATATTTGGGCAGCGAAAAATAATCGTCGAATTTATTTAAATAATTATAATTAAATATAATAGGCTATTATTATTAACTGGGATTCACTGTCAAAAATGTATGGCAGTAAATTTACACACAAAAAAATGTATGGAGTTAGCCGTAGAAACAAGTGTGACAGCGTAGATGTATTTCTGAAGGCTCCGAAGTGGGTACCCATTAGTGAGGACAAACTGATGGTACATATTAAATACTTACATCCGATTAATTCATCTCTTTAAGATGCGCACTCATTTAATTCATGTACAGTTGTAACTTCAGAATACTGTGAAAGAAAGATGGTTGCGAAAAATATTGGTGTAGTAGTAGATCCGAGTTTGGAGGGTGCTGATAAGTGGGATACGTTTGCACGCCTCAGAATAGAGATAAACCCCGTCAAAAGTTTACCCGATCGCATTCAAATTGCCCTGCCGAGAGGCAAAATTGCTACAGCCTTGTTGCATTATGAAAGAGTTATCCGTATATGCCTGTTTTGCGCCAAACTGGGCCATGAGGTCGAGCAATGCGAGGAGAGGATTTGTCTGCTATCCCGTATCAAAGATTACCCCCCAGAGCTGCACGAGATTCTATTTGAAAAATTAAAGCCGACATGTGGTGCATGGATAAACAAAGCTTGTATATCATTGAGCGATTAACACCAGACCTGAATCAAATTCCGCCATATACTGCAGATTCTGGCAGGAATTACGAAGGGT
The DNA here is from genome assembly GCA_037127355.1 of Schoenoplectus tabernaemontani. Classification (NCBI taxonomy): domain Eukaryota; kingdom Viridiplantae; phylum Streptophyta; class Magnoliopsida; order Poales; family Cyperaceae; genus Schoenoplectus; species Schoenoplectus tabernaemontani. The sequence continues at coordinate 15,735,130 of CM073755.1, read as the reverse complement.
TATCAGCTGATATAGATGGCGACACTCAAGAGAAAAAGGTACAAAAGGGGCAGAGAGCAGGCAGAATTTGCGGGGGTACTAAACCAGACTGATATGACGCTGGTACAGGCTTTAGTGCCAACTGATACTATTGTTCTAAATTCCGGGTCACCGAATAAGAAGAGCAAACTTAACAGACAAAAGGCGGTAGGGTCAAGCACCCTGCCGCTGCCCAAATGAACATTCTCTCTTGGAACTACCGGGGATCAGGAGGCTCCGGAAAAATTCAGTTCCTCAAAAATCTCCTCCGCAGTACACAAGCAGATATTGCATTTATTAGTGAAACACGATCAGGAGTTCAGAGGGCAGTGCATCAGTTACAGAGTTTTCCAGATTTTAACTGGCATCTAGTGCCATCCGTGGGGTTGTCGGGTGGTCTATGGCTGTTTTGGGTGAATTCAGTAAAAATATCGATCTTGGAAGCTGAGAAACACTTCATCTTTGCTCAGGTAGGGGATTCAGCTAATGGTGGATGGGTGCTGGGGGCTATCTATGGCGATGCAAGTCATGCTGAAAACCCTAGGATATGGAGAAAGATAGAAAGTTATGCAACTGGGCACCTACCACTTTGTTGTATCGGGGATTTCAATGCTGTGTCTACGCTCACAGACAAATATGGGGGTGCTACAAACCTGAACAGCAATAACAGATCCTTTAGAGACCTACTACAACGGGCGGCATTGATCGATTTGGGGTTTAGCGGTCCAGCATTTACATGGACGAACTCACAATTCACATCCCGACCTATATTTCAAAGGCTGGACAAGGCTATTGTGTGCACCAAATGGCAAGAGATTTATGCAAGTGCACGTGTAAAGCACCTGCCGATGATCTACAGTGACCACACCCCTATCCTACTTAGAACAGTGCCTCCAGAGAGGAAAAATAAAGTTTTCAGAATCGAGCATTGGTGGATGACTTTGAAGGGATTCGATGAGGAATGCTCCAGATTATGGAGCCTGACAGAAGGCAAGTCGTGGGAAGAGAGACAACGAAAATTAGGTGTGGGACTATTACAGTGGACACGGAGATATCCACTCCCCGGAAATAGGCTGAAGGATATTGAGAATCAATTATATCAAGTGCAGAAAATCCACCCAGCAGTGCGGGATTTTAACTGGGAGCAAAACCTAAGAAAAGAATATGAGGAGGTAAACAGACAATTGGAGATCTTTTGGCATCAAAGATCGCGAATAAACTGGATGACATACGGAGACCGTAACACCAAATTCTTCCACAACTCTGCCACAATGAGAAGGCATAAAAACTTGATTGTTTCACTCCAACGGGATGATGGGACTTGGACAGACACAGAAAAACAGACTAGGCAGTTGTTGGTGGATTACTTCAAAAAACTATACAACGAAAATTCTCAAGATGAGATACAACTGGAGGCATTCCTGTCGGGCCTATCCTTGCCGATAGTCCCGAACGACTCCTACAGACAACTATTTGCCATTCCCAATGCTGCCAAAATACAAAGCGGTCTGCAGGAAATGGGCCTCGACAAGTCTCCAGGTCCAGACGGTTTCACCGTTAGATTCCTAGTAACCCAGTGGCAAATAGTAGGCTCGGATATTATCAGAACTATCCAAAATGCTTTCCTAACTGGCCACGCCCCGGACCAATGGATGCTAAGTCACTTAGTACTCATTCCAAAACGGGAAAACCCATGCAGACCAGAGCATTTCAGACCGTTAAGTGTTTGCTCTGTTTACTACAGATTACTCACAAAGATCATAGCAAACAGAGTAAAACCTTTGCTCCCAGATTTGATCTCTTACACCCAAACAGCCTTTCTGAAAGGGAGAAACATTCAAGAAAACGTTCTAGTGTTAGATGAAGTACTACACTCATTCCAAATGGCGGAGTTTAAAACCAAAGCATTTGCACTAAAGGCCGACCTATTCAAGGCTTTCGACACATTAGGATGGAGCTACCTAGCAAATGTGCTGCGGAAATTTAACTTTCCGCAGCAACTTACTGACCTAATTCTCTCTTGTGTTACAGGTTCTAAGTTCTCAATCAAGCTTAATGGGGTGGCTGGAGATGGCTTTATCAAACCAAAAAGGGGGCTCAGACAAGGATGCCCGTTATCGCCATACCTATTCATATTATCCACGGAGGTCCTATCCAGGTCACTACTGGCAGCTCAAGAAAGGGGATGCCTAAGCGGAGTAAAATTGACAGCAGGTGCACCAGCACTTACACATATTATGTATGCCGACGACCTAGTCCTATTAGGTCAAGCCGAGGCAAGGGAACTCACCTCACTGAAGGAGATAATGGAAAATTTTGGAAGAGTATCAGGATTGCAGATAAATAATGAAAAGTCTGTGTTATGGTTCTCAAAATACACTAAAGAAAGGGAAAGACGGCTAGTTCAACTACACTTCCCCGCCAAAGATCCTGACGATAACACTACTTACTTGGGCTATCCTATGCCAAAGGGGAGAAAAACTAGCAAACATTACAACAAGTTGGAGGTTCAGACGCTGGGCAGATTGGATGGTTGGAAGTTGCATACACTATCACATGCAGGACGATTGGCTCTGACAAAGCACGTTCTACTTGCCTTGCCTATCTATTATATGGGGGCGCGCTCGCTGCCCAAGGTAGTATTGGACAGATTAGAGTCCGGGATGAGGAGATTTTTTTGGGGGAAATCACAACAGAAACATTACTTAGCCTATGTTTCATGGGATTGCATATGCCTGCCAACAGAAAAAGGAGGGCTGGGTCTAAGGAGTCTGAACATTCTAAACAAAGCAGTTATCATTAAGGCCTTCTGGACCCTAGCAACCAATCAGCAAAGCATGTGGGGGGACATATGTGCAGCAAAATACAAAGGAGTGCGTACCTGGTGGACTGTGGAGCCCTCCCCAACAAATAGTACAACATTTAATACATTATTACAAGCCAGAAATAATATTACACAAAAAATTACATGGCAAATAGGTTCTGGGGAGGGCATAAAAGCGGTTGGAGAACCGTGGCATGCGGCCTGGACCAGCAATAACGCCTTGACAACGTCAGATCTAATGGTTTCTGAACTGTGGGATCACCAGAGGCAGTCCTGGAAAGAGAGTGTGTTAGCAAATTTATTTGATGCAAATGGAGTAGAGGTGATTAAAATGCTGCAAGGAGTGCCAAAACAAAACTCTCTGCTGCCTGACAGGTTGATCTGGACCGATGCACCAAACGGGAGATATAGTGTTAAAACAGGATATAATAGTCTAATGGAGGCTGCTCATAGAGATGGGGGCACTGAAGTGCAACCATATTGGCATATTATTTGGGACTTAGATGTAATACCGAGAGTGAAACTATTCTTTTGGAGGGCGGGTCATAACGCTTTACCGGTGTTAGCAGTAATTCATAACAGAATAAAAGGTATCCTACCTTTGTGCCCGATTTGTGGCGTGGAAGATGAAAGTGTACGACATATGTTGTTCGATTGTGACTTCGCCCGAGCTGCATGGTTCATCTCCCCCTTGCAAATCCGCACCCCAAACCTCCCCATGGACTTTAAGCAGGCAGTGCTCGAACTAATGTCAGGAATGTGTGCTAAAGACCAAAAAACAGCAGGTTACATCAGCTGGGAAATTTGGAAAGCGAGAAATAAATTTCACTTTGAACACACCTTACCAGATCCAAACCAGATAGTCAACAGAGCACTTGCCCTCTCACTTACCCGCAAAGCCCAACCCCATACCCGTCAGCAAACCACACCCGACAGGACCACTACCCTTCTCACATTAACCCAAGGCGCGGAGCGCACAGAAACTGCCATGCGGAGAGGTGAAAATTTACCTGTTGCCATAGTAGATGCTTCGATAGATCAGAGCGGTCGGGCAGGGGCGGGGGTGGCCTTTTATACTGCCTCTGGCCACTTGCAACTAGTCCATCTGACCCCTATTGATGCCTCCACACCTTTCCAAGCCGAGGCAGAGGCACTGAAGCTCGCGATACCGGACTGGTCCTCGCCCTACTTTCAAAAACCGAGCAAGATATTTACCGACAAGCAAGAACCTCGGTGGATTTTTTAGAAAATGGCAAAGATGAAGTGATACAAAGAAAGATGCGTGCTCATTTATTATACATTAAATCTTTTAACTTTTTAAATTTTTCTTTTTTTTTTTCATTTGACGTGGTTGTCTATTGTAATCTTAATTTGTCTAAAATTATACTTGTGCGGTTCTATTAAAGGGTTAAGGACTTTTATAGAATTCATGATATATAGCATGTAAAATATTTTTCTTTTATGTTTCAACTCCGAAGTTACATATCAACAAAGAGAACTTAACTAATTTCAGAATTTCTCAAGCGAATTTGCTAATGAAGCCTTCTCTAAATTACAACAAGTTAACTAAAAATATACTTCCACATATCCAAATTTCAATTTATTTTGCTCAATAAGTTATTTATAATAAAAATATCATAGGATTACAAAAACTTTCCATTTTTAATTTTTTTAAGAATCCTTTTAAACTTTTTTAAAATGACCTATTTTCATAGAAAAACCTTCATTGTTGTTGTTGTTATTATTATTTTAGAGACATCTTTAAAAAAACATTCAAAAAATTATAAAATGATAATCTTTTGTGTCCTATAAATTTTGATAAAATATTTCTTTTGATATCAAAGATTTCTTAAACTATACAAATCAAAATTTGAAGATATTAAAGTATATTTTTTGAGCTTGAGTCAACCTCACTAAAGAACTTGATAAGCTTAATTAAGCTCATATTAACTTTATTCAAGAAGTAATACCACTTGGTTGATGCAAGCTCATGTCATCTACAAAAAATTTAACTTACAATCATTTCATTATAATTATATTATTTATGTAGTAAAGATTACACATAAATTACGAATGACTAACATAAAGGGCAAGTAAGTCAAAATTAATTGAGTGTCGCTTGAGCTTCGGTCTTTCCCTGCAAATAGTTGTAATTCTTTCGAAGGATAAAATTGAAATTGCTTAATTACAGATGTACGGACTAAATGCACGCATATATCTAAAGAGGTGAATTAATCAGACGGCGAGGATTTAGTGTGCAACATTAGATTGTGACCATTAAGAACATCAGTATTATTATGTCAAATTAAGTATTGATTTGATAATTATCATTTTAATATCAACAATATAAAAAATATACAAAATTAAATAATTATGAAAAAATGATAATTACTTTAACGAGTCACATCAACAGAGTAACAAAGAAATAATTCGCAAAAATTATGTCGGCGCTGACCATTTCAGCGGTGCAACTTAGTGTATTAAAAACGGGACGGGTCGGGTCGGGATGGAACGAGTTTGTAAGGGTCGGCGGGTTTTGGCAGGACAGGTCAATGGGTTTTCACGGGACGGATTAGGACGGGTCTATTTTGGGGGGTTGGCCGCGACCCGTTCAAGATCCGTCGGGTTGGACGGGTCGACGGGGTGGGACGGGTCGACGGGGCGGGACGGGTCGGGTCCAACGGCTGAGCAGGTCGGGTCGGGAACGGGACGGGTCAGCGGGTTTTTCTTTTTTTCCAAAATTCAAAAACAATCCAATAAAATCCAAATAAATTCTCAAAAATTCTGAAAATTTCAAAAATAATTATTAATAATATTAAAAATATATAACTATTTATATTTTTTTATTTTTTTTTTTTCCCAGGTATGGATCGGGTTTGCAAGGGTTTCCCGGGTCGGATCGGGATGGGTCGGGGCGGATTTGCACGGGTTGGACAGGTCGGGTCGGGACGGGTCCAAAACGGGTCGGGTCTAATACGGGTTTTTTTGAATTTTTTTTGCCCACGCTCGTGCTAGACCCGCCGGTTCTAACGGGTCACGGATTTGACGGGTCGGATCTGACCCGTCCGGCGTTTTTTACAGCACTAGTGCAACTATTTCTTTCCGAGAAGCTATTGTCTATTTATTTGACGTGACATGAATTGCAAACTTATTTAGAATTTCAACGATAGCTATAAACTAATGGCCGTACCCACGGCTGGCCCATTTCCGAAAACTTCGTTACAGTTGAAAAAATGCAACTCCCGTCGTCCATATGACTGAGGAAATGGACAATTCCTATTTCTTTATTTTTCAAATAAATTTAATTCTACGGGATTTAAATAAAAGAATCCAAACAAAAATTAAAATGGACATATCCTGGTGTCTGTTACAAGCGGCATGACATGCGTTTAGGATGCAAACAGATTGGATACCGTTGGACAGCGGCTAAGATCATATCTATATCCGTTTTTTTTTTCGCATACGAACAAACATCGAATAAACATGAATACAAATCGAATATTAAAGAATATGAATATGGATTGGCAAATAAACTTCTAATGAAAATACAAAGATTATTCAAATATTGAAATAGCAATAATATAAATTTTATATAATGAATAAATTTGATAAAAGATTATTGAAATTTTTCATAACTTCATACAATATTGATTATATTTCAATTTGATATGTTTCTTCAATAAACGTGTGTATCCGCGTATCAAGGAGTAAATCTACCAAAAGTTTAAGCTCATCAAAGCCCCTATGAATTTCAATTAAAAATATACATAATCATCTCAATTTTCAATTCATATTGCTAAATGAATTCTTTATATTGAATTTTCATAAGATATAAAAAAAATTCTATTTTTCAAATTTTCAAATTATTTATTTAAGATTTTTAAGAAAAAAATTTCATATGCAAACGTTATAATTTGTTTAGTATTTTAGAATTATTTTAAAAAAATCTAAAATAATTGCTTATAAAACTTGAAGAGTAATAAGTGTTAGAATGTTTTATGTATAATATTTAATGTATGGTTTATCTATTAATTATGAGTCAAATTTATTTATGAATAATTAATTAAAGTGTGCATGTGAAGAGTGCATTTGGATACATTCGTATTTTGATAAAAAAATTCAGTTGTCCAAATTCATTGTAATAAATCATAAAGGTTGGCTCAGATTTTATAAAAGACTCATGTTCTGATTTTTTTTTTGGAAACTTGTAACATTTTTGTCCACTAAAGAAAATCAAAAAAGTGTTAAAGGGAAAAATCATAATTAGTCATCATCACATCTGAAAAAATATTTCAATATCAGTACTTACGTTTCCGCTTCAAGATATATGTTCTTCAGAACTATGAGTTTTAACTAATAATTTTATTATTTTATATGAATTATGTGTTTTGACCTATAATTTAATTATAAATTATATTATGATTTTAAATGTATTTATATCAATAATATTTACTGACAAACATAAATCAAATTTTTAAAATGATTAAATATATTTTTTATTTAAGTTCAGCTTAAACTCACAGTATATTGGCTAATATATCAAAACTTGTATAAAGCATAACTATAAGAATGATCTAGTTGTTTATCTCATTTACAAATATTAAGAGTTCTTTGATTAACTTCTTACTCATTTCTTTGAAAATGGAGATCCGAATTTGAGAAAGAAAAAGAAAAATGTATATGCGAATAAAAGATTCGAATCTGCGTTTGCTTCCAAAACTTAATTAATATCCACATAAATCTTATCAACTTAATTAATATCCATATAAATTTTATCAGTATCCGCTAAATTTTAAGGATCCGGATACAGGATAACATATCCCGTCCGTTTAAGGATCCGGATACATAGCGTATAAGACTTTTTTCTTTTAATGGGTTCTCTCAACATATTTTATTTTTCATATATTACTTTTCAAAATTGAGCATACACTACTTAAAAGAATAAAATTCATTACCATCTGTGCTAACCATTAGTTCATATTTCAAGACTTCTTAATTGGGTAATCTGGGTAGCATAGCGGGAATAAATTATGAAGGTTGTATCTTTCCTTTAAAGTCAGAACTGATTCAAAGATTTATGTGGAGGATTTATGTATCTTTCCTTTAAAGTCAGTACTGATTTAAAGGAAATAAAGTCAGACCGTATTAGAGATGATCAAAATCAGTTGAGGAGTAAATTGGTACTTAATGAGACCAAACCTGGAGAGTGAGCAGATTAGGTACGAGTTTGATTCCGATTGGGACGATTCAGATTATGAACACGAATTGATCCAGACCGAATAAGGCCGTTCAGGATTTTTCCAAACCTCAAGCGCAAACTCTTATCTTATCGTGAGTATTTCTAAATGAATTAAGAGTTCAATTATCATTTTTTTGGTGCACATGATGTCTATTTATTTTTTTATGTATAAATTTAAAAATGTGAACTGTTAGATGTATTCTATATCATCTCAATTGTATGTATATGAAAAATTATAAAATTTTAACTTCATTTGAATAGTTATTAAGTAACGTGTCTAAATTGTAAAATTTGGTCCATTAATTTTATTAACGCTTGATGCCTATATAAATAATATCGAAATGATATAATTTTTTGTATACATATATAAGATGATATTTACAAAATATTTTTTCAATTAGTTTTGTTATTTAAGAATTTAAATAATAGTTATTTATTATTTAATTTTAATGACACCGATGTAACTCCAAAATAATAATAATTGAATCTCTTCTCATGAATTAAAGCCCACGTGCAATTTGCCTAAAAGCAAAAAAATAAATAAATGAATGAAAAGATGTCGCTGCAGAGATGGGAGGTACAAATTAGAACGCAACGAACCCTAGAAAGTAGGAACGACTTGTGGGCTTGTGGCTCCCACCATGAGCTCATCGGCTGATCGCATTAAGCCATTAACTACACATGTGTCGTTGTACGGATATTATGTACATGCGCACGACCCATTCTTGGTCATATATTTGAACTTTGAAGGAGATTACGGATGCAATCTACTTAATTATGATCATATTTTGACGGAAACATTAAATCATCGGTCCGACTACGATTCTATTTTTGTTCTAGAAAAATGAGGGATGTAAACGCGTAGCTTTGAACATTGGAAATCAACACTGAAATATTGTTAATATGCCGAGATGCAATTTTTAAATAGACAAGGACTATACCTTGCAGGCTTGCCTGGTAATATATCAATTAATAAATCCACTAGCAAACAAAACTAAAGCTTATTATTTTTTAATCAAGAAAATCACCTAACATTTTCCCAGCCAAGACGCATTCAAAACTGGCTTGAGGAAGCATGTTTAATAATGAAAGAAATATTTCTGTGACAAATTTATTTTATAAATTTGATATAACGGTTATTGTAATAAACAAATTAGAATATATTTTTTTTATAATCAAACCAAAAAAGATATAACAAATTTAGTGCAACTGAAGAATAGCTTGGATCACTACAAAGTGTCAATTTAAAATGAGCATCCATCCGTGTTTAAAATTGTTTTACTATTTTTAATGATTTTTGAAAGATGGTATCCTTGTTTAGAACGTGATTTTCAAAATGAGTGTCAATTTCAAAATTCACTAAAATAGTAAAACAATTCTAAATAGGGATACTCATTTAAAATTGGCACCTTTGGTACAAATAAAAAGAAGAAAAGGAAAATGATTGTCATTTGTTATGATTTCGCTTGGCAGTCTATGATCTCTCTCTATTATTGCTGATTGTCACTGGCTAGTTCCATCTCCTTGACTATTTTTCTTTTGTATTTTGTTTTTGTGTTATTCATGTATTTTTTTCCTTTTTGCAAATTTGATTGATATAGTTGGTTCCAAGTGGAGGTATCTCTTGTTTGGTCTAACTTTCAATAAAAAAAAATAACAACAATAAATCGCATATGTACTTTAAGGTATTATGGCATAACCGTCGAGATGAGTAGGGACCTAAAAAATTAAATGGATTGAGATATAGACAAATTAAATAAATCTGGTATGAATTCAAAAATTATGTCTTTATAAGAGAATCCATCAGAGAATAGACTACTCATACCTTGTATCAATTTTTGCAATATTGATTGATATATGTACATTTCGAATTTCAATCTTAGATTATGTGAAATTTCAATTGCAAGGCTAGTAGTGGCCAGTACCGGTTCCTTGCCAACTACATTTTGATACTGGTAAAATTTCACGGTGCTTCTTCTGTGGTTCGTTTTGGTCAGCACCGGTTTGTTACTAGCCCCTTATATTGTACCACCCTCTACCGAGTTCGAGATCCCCTAATGCAGTCCATGTTACAAGTTAATTAGGTCTTAAATAAGTCAAGTATCAGCTGAAGGAAATACTCAGTTGGATATCGTTACTGAAATCGTTCAATTCAAATATTCAACTGTCGAGGCAATAGAAGCGGGCTGGCCTATGGGACACATCTGGCACGCTATCAAAACAGTTGTTTCTGCGTAGTGCTTGTATCTATTCTTATTTTGTTTTTACTGATTAATAATTAAGGAGTAGAATGGACAATGAGATGTATCTTTTCTATAATGTTGAACCCTAAAACTCTCTCTATTATTGTGTCTAGCTGAGTTAAGCAGACGCCTTTTGCTTTTCTCGCAATTTTCTTTTACTTCACCATATTATCAGTATTTGTTTTTCTTGCGATTATTCTTATCTCAGTTTCACTTAAAATTAAGATCATAACAAAGTTGTATCAGAGTCAGATTATCGTAGACCTGATAACCTATTACCTTTTTTATATATTTACTAACAAAAACCAAAAACAAATGAATCAAGGCGGTGATGGCCAAACACACCAGAAGTTGAAACCAAGAGGCATTAATTAATGGAGAGTCTAAATGGGCAAACCAACCAATTGCAATCCGACCTTGAGAAGTTAGCAATAAAAATGTGTGCGGTGAATCAGAAGATAGAAGGAAAAATGGCAAATATGGTCATAGAGCACGTGAAGTTACCAAATCGGGGGTTCATGAGAAGCTAGGCCAAATGCAGCTGATGTTGGAGCGTCTTGCGATTGCAATTGGGTAAGGATTCTAATCTTAAAGTTGGTCAAAGCAGTTCACAACCACCCAATAGCATAGTGAGGGATGAAGGGAGGACAATAGCTGGTGACGATCTTGGTACCGGTAAAGGTACAATTGGGTTTACAGAAAACAAAGTGAAGAGATATTCAGGATTAATAAAGAGGAATATAACTGATGAATAATGGACTTTATTAAAAAAATGGAGAAGAAGCAACACCAACAAAGTAATGCAAAAAATGTTAAGCTGCCTAGAATAGGATCTTCCAAAGGATGACGATCCGATTGAGTGGTGAAATGAATTGTGAATTTTAATTTGAGATGTATCATGTATCAGAAATATACAAAATAAGGATGACAGTGATGCACTTTTAAGAAGAAATGAATGAGTGATATACAATGGTGTTGAGCAATACTAAACCTCCTCCATGGGAATTGCTGGGGAAAGAGGTAAGTGTAAGATATAAATTAGCAACAGTAAAGTAGGGCAGATTTAAACTTTAAGTTAGAGAGTAAAAATTAGAATTTTTTTCTTCAAGGGGAAAATAAATATTTTTTATTTTTTTTTGAAAATAAACATAATTACAATAATATTTGTAAAAAAAAAAAATCAGAGAGGCAGCTGCCCCATGAAGCCTATGTAGATTTGCCCCTCCAGTGAAGCACTAAGAAGATGAATTTAAAAGATTGCATCAAATTAGAATAGTAGAGGATTATATTAAGAAATTTAGCAAGGTGAGAGTTAGATTGTTGCACTATGACCCCAAATTTAAAAGAGAAATTCTTCATTCCAGAGTTTATTAGTGGGTTGAGAAAAGAGATTAAACATTTGATGAATGTGCTAAATCCAAGAAAATTGAATGATGCTTTCAATTTTGCATACAAATTTAAGTTAAGCTTTGAAAAATATCAAAAGAAATATAGAGGGGTGAGTAAACAACAACCATCACTTAAGTATCCAATAGACAAAGAAAAGTATAAGGATAAGGAAGGAAAGTCACCAACCAGCACTAACTTAGTATCATATAAAGATGGACAACTAAGCTTTAAAGGTGGAAATATAACTTTTGAGCAAAGTATAGTATTAGGGCTATGTCAAAAATGTAATAAAAATATTTTTCAGACCACAAATGTACACCACATGCAATGAATGTGCTAGAGGCACAACAAAAAGATGAAGAACTTGATGAGACTAATAGTGACAAAGAAGAGACATTCATTGAGACCTTAGAAGAAGTTGAAGAAGTTATGGTGTCGATATTTAATACAAAGGACTCTAAATCTGTTAAAATCATGAAATTAAAAGGAGAAATTAAAAAATTTCTCATTTATGCATTACTAGACAATGATAGCTAGCACACACTCATTTGTCAACCCTATAGTACTCAAAGGCGGTATAGACGGTGACAACACCCACTTATTTTACTCATAAATTTAGATCCTATGAAAATTAATTGAGGTAAAAGCAGTATAGAGATCAAACACAATAAGAAAGAGATCAAACTACAAGTATAAGATGAGACAAATAAAAAAGTGAAATTGTATGAAGAAAATATTAACATCAAGAAAAAGAAAAATAAGAAGTAAAGGTGCTATGTAGTGTGTAGTTGATACTAAAAGGAGTAATACAAGAATTTAAGAATATTTTTTATGATCCAACTACATTCCACCCAAGAGAGCTTCTAACTAGTCCATATCTCTATTGTCTAATGTCAAATCAATTAATCTAAGATCGTATCATTACTCATATTTTCATAAGCTAGAAATAGAAAAGGTCGTTGAAATGTTATTACAAAAATAATTCATATAATCCTCTATTATCTCATTTACTTCATTTGTGTTATTAGTCAAGAAAAAAGATAGGAGTTGGCGATTATGCATAGACTACAAACATTTCAATATCAATACACTAAAAAATAAATACCCAATTTCAATAATATAAGACTTGCTAGATGAATTGTTGAGAGCAAGATATTTTTAAATTTTGATTTGAGACTGAGTTACCATTAAATTAGAATGAAAGAAGAGGATCGACACAAGACAACATTTAAAACTCACAATGGATATTTTGAATTCATTGTTATGTCATTTGGGCTTACCAATGCTCTTGTAATATTTTAATCTCTTATGTTAGGGTCAAGGTAAGTTTTTTAAATTTTATCTTCTTTCTTCAATTATTTTGGTATGGATTTATATTATAATTGTATTTACATGAAAGTGAGAGTGTTTATGAGCAAGAAAATGTGATTAACATTTTTTTAGATCGAATTTCATTCAAGAGGATCTTGTACATATTTTTTGTGTAAATATACGCATAAATAACTTTCAACCATGTGAATCGGTCCTCACAGCCCCTAATTTTTAGAACTGCTCTTTCTGCTAGTATTTACCCAAATGATGCTTTAAAGTGCTTAAAATAAAAAGTATTTTAAAATAAAAGTTTATTGTTAACATTGTCTCTGGTGTTACTGTCAAATAAAATCAATATATCAATAATATATTTTCTCAAAAATTTAAACCTGCCACCATGCATCAACATCAGGGACAAAGCGTATACGCCATGGGCTCTCTCCTTGTATATCATTTGTGACTATGATTCATACAAATAAGGCCTTAAATTAAAGCTTACCCTTAATGCAGTCTTAGTTCGATAGATAGGGGCTACTAGTCTCACTATCGCATGTTCTCACACTAATGACTACTTCATCATAAATATTCTTGTTCAAGTTCACATATTTGTTAGTGTTAGAGTGATATACAGTCAATCATGTGATGATTATACTTAGATTATGTATTATGATGACTATTTATGATATATCATTTGTTCATTGAGTTGTTTATTATTTGTATGTTGAGTTTGACTCAATTGTGAAACATATATATTAATTAATAATAACTCGAAAATATCCCTAATTTGTTAATTACCTAGGAACAATAATTAACTAAGATTAGTGTGTAAGTTGAGTGATGATTGTGTTTCACAAATCATAGATAAGTGTTATCAGCTCAATTATACAAATAACATTTTGGACATGTTATTGGACTTGACCTGTAATAAAATACTATAAAAATTGTATTTGTATCATTAGTATTTTATTTGCTTGGTAATTCTTAGGTATGAGATGAGTATTCTTCTTATACAAATAATTTGCATTTGTGGATATTATCCAACGTTGTCCGTAACTGGCAGCCATACAGATTCTATCTCGATGTACATCTTTTGTATGAAGAAGAAGTATGAATCAAGAATACTGATGTCCCTCTCGTTTGTTGACGTGAGCGATGGTATCCAAATTGGGCGCCCCTAGATAAAGAATGTAGTGCAAGAATGACACATTCTATTTTGCACCGTTCTGGATATCATGTGATTCTAGATGCGTGTAAATTTTTTTCATAAAATATGTGCGCCGTAAAATGTGTGTCGTCATATTATCACACATGGTGTGATGCACATTCGTATCGGCAGAGATCACATGTATCTCACGTGCATCTCATCATGTTTCGGACTAAAAATTTTAGTCCCACAATAGTTATGTTAGGAAATCTTAGGTATTTAAATATCATTCGTTCTTCATTTCCTAACAAATATCTGTTCTGAGGGAGGTCTGATTTACATACTTCTTCAGAAGAGTGTACATAGGAAGTTGTTCGGATTAAGGCGTTTCCCGAAGGGCATTCTTTGAAGTTGTATGTAAGTGAGGTGTTCTCTCATACTAGTATTTTTAGAACATCTACTTTATAATTTTTGATGAACTCTTAATTCTTTCGAGAACGTCTACTTTATGATTTTCGATGAAATCATAATTCTTTCAAGAACATCTATTTTATGATTTTCGACGAATTCTTACTTCTTTCGAGAACGTCTACTTTATAATTTTCAACGATCTCTTAGTGATTTCGAGAATGTCTACTTTATGATTTTCGACAAACTCTTATTCATATATTCTCAATTGATCAAAAACATCTACTTAATCACTTTCAACAAATGATTATTATCTGAGATATCGTCTACTTCATAATTTTTGATGAGAAATTATAATTAATTTAAGCGTCTACTTTATAATTTTCGACAACCCTAACTACTTACTTTGTAGTTTTTCAATATATTCATTCAAGAACGTATTATTATTGTTAACAAACTCTTTTCAAATTAAGTAACTACTTTATAATTTTTCGGTACACTCCTCGAGATATTTAAATCATCTCATCAGCTCGTAAGCTGGGAATTATGGAATCATAATATGAATTTCTCAAAAGATAATTCCATTAACTGTATTAAAATGATACATAGCATCAAATAGGTCAATTACAAAATATGACAGAATTATAAATAAAATTTACATAAATGTCTTACATTCCACAATCTTGACATTTCTTTACCCCACGTTGTTTCTAGTTTGTATGAACCATTATTGTAGGATCGTAAGACTCGAAACGGTCCTTCCCATACAGCATTCAGTTTTTTAACTTTCTTTTTATAGCCTCAACTTTGCGCAGGACCAAATCTCTTTGTTGAAAGTGGGTCAGCACAATAGTTCTATCAAATGCCTTCTTGAACCTTCGTTGGTATTTTCATTACTCGGACTTGGGCTTTTTCTTGAATTTTTGAAATTAAATCGAGATCTGTTACTCGTGCTTCGTCATTACGCTCTTCATCATATGCATCTATTCGAACGAAAGAGTTACTAATTCGAGGTGAGTGACTGCCTCCATACCATAGACCAATAAGTAAGGTGATTGTTGGGTTGATTCTTAAGGAGTTGTACGGTATGCCCAAAGTATTTTTTGAGTATGTCAGGCCAAACCTTTTGATTTTCTTGTACCTTCTTCTTTAGGTCATTCGTTATTATTTTGTTTGTCACCTTAGCAAGTCCGTTACTAGAAGGATGACTAATAGAAGTGAAGTTGTTGTGAATGTCTAATCTAGACAAAAAACTTATAGTTTGTCGAGATACAAATTACATGTCATTATCGAAAATGATGGAGTGTGATGAGCTTAAATGATAAATGATATTTTTTCAGATAAATTTCTTGATAACTTGGGATGTAATTGATGCAAGGGCTTCGATCTCTACCCATTTGGTAAAGTATTTGACCGCCACTAGGATGAATTTCCTTTGTCACGTTGCCATCGAGAAATGACCTAAGATGTCGATTCCCCAGAGGTCAAATGGTCGAGCTTTTGTTATCGTGACCATTTCGATTAGTGGGACATGGGTCAATCTGCTGTTGATCTGACATTTCTCATATTTTTCTCACCAATGATGTCACATCTTGGCGAACAATAGACCAATAATATCCCACTCATAAGACTCATTTTGCTAGAGTATTCGCTCCCTGATGACTCCCGCAAATTCTTTCATGTATCTCTACTAATAACTCTTTTGATTTTTGTTCTCGAACACATTTCAACCAAGGTTTCAGATATCCCTTTTTGTATAATTATCCATTGAGAATTGCATACATTGAGAAAATCCTTTTAATCTTTTAAGCTTGTAATTCATCGCCTGGGAGGATTTCCTTTGTCAGATATTCCCAAATAGGAGTGAACCAAGTCGGTATTTCTTCTTCTTCAATTGGGTACACTTCGAGAAGGGGTACATCAATACTCAGTTTTGGTATTTTCATGACGATGATTGGTCGGTCCTTATCGAGGTTTCCTGAAGCTGCTATTTTGGATAGGGTATATGTAGAATATCTACCTTGTCGAAATACTCTTTTATGAGGGACAATTGATCCTTGTATTTCATCAAATTATCATCGATAACCCTTATCTCTTGATTGATTTGTTGAACTGCCAGTTGCGAGTCACTATACAACTAAACTTCTCTAGCTTCCAATTCCTTTACCAACTTGAGACCGACAATCATGACCTCATATTCGGCAACATTATTGATAATATAAAACATTAAATGGAGAGCATAATTCAGCACATCACCTTGTGAGCTAGTCATGGCGATACTTGCTTCTGATCCTTGTTGAGAAGATGCTCCATCGACATATATAACCCATTCGCCTTCTTTGCTTCTTTCGGGACCAGAATACTCAGGTATGAAATCTGTCAAGATTTGCGACTTCAAAGTCGTTCTTAGATGGAACGATATGTCAAATTCGGATAGTTCTAGGGCTCACGCAAGTAATCTTTCTGAAGCATTATAATCTGTCATGATTTTCTTCAAAGGAGAACTTGTTAAGACCTTAATCAGATGGACTTCAAAATAAGGTCTCAACTTTCTTGTGGCTATTATGAGGGCAAAAGCCATATTCTTCAGAGGTGGATATCGGATTTCAGCATCTCTTAGTACATGTGACACAAAGTAAATTGGTCTTTGTTCGCGGCCTTCTTCACGAACTAAGGCTGCGATGGTTGCTTGATCTTCAGATGCCACATATAACAATAATGTTTCACCCATCGTTGGTCGAGTTAAGCAGGGAGGATCGGCCAGGTATTGCTCGATGTGATCGAAAGCTTTTTGGCATTCCTCTATCCACTCGAATTGATTTGATATCTTCATAGCCTTGAAGAATGGTAAGCATACCTCTCCAGATTTTATAATGAATTTGTTTAATGCCACAAGTCTTCCTGATAAAGATTATAATTCCTTGAGATTCTTCGGTGGCGCCATCTCGATAATAGCTTTCGACTTTGAGGGGTGTATCTATATTCCTCACATTGACACCATAAAATTGAGGAACTTCCCTCCTGTCAGGCCAAAGAAACTTTTCTTTGGATTTAGTTTCATCCCAACTTTTCACATAATCTCGAATGTTTCACTGAGATCTTCAATGTATTTTATGTCTGTCATGTTTTTCACCAACATATCATCAACGTAAGCCTCGACATTGTGCCCTATTTTATTTTTAAAAATTATATATTTACTATTATTTCATAGGAGGCGCTAGCGTTTCGTAGGCCAAAAGGCGTGACCTTATAACAAAATAACCTATGGTCTGTTACGAACGCTATTTTTTCTTCATCGTCGGGATGCATCATTATTTAGTTATATCTAAAAAATACATCCATGAAGCTAAGGTATGCGAATCCGGATGTCGAATCTATCGATTGATCTATTTTTGGGAGTGAAAAAGGGTTCATCGGGCATGCTTTATTGAGGTCTAAAAAGTCGATACACATTCTCCAATCGCCATTTGATTTTTCACGAGAACGATATTCGACAGCCAAGATGGGCATGTTACCTCTCGAATGAAGTTCGTCTTAAGTAATTTTTCCACTTTTACCTGAACTACCCATTGTCGTTCGATTATAACGCTTCTCTTCCATTCTCGAACCGGCTTATATCCTGGCTTGATATATAGCTTGTGTTCGACGATTTGTCGGTTGATATCATGCATGTCTAATGCACTCCATGCAAATATGTTAATATTCCTAATGAGGAATTGGATGAGATCCTCTCAAGCCTTTCCCATGAGAGACTTATCAATGTTCAATTTTTGCCCTCATCGACTACAAACTCTTCCACGTCATCGTCTGATTCAACACTATCCTTAGGGTCAAGAGCGATTTCTTCGCCCGATCTGATCTTGAATGCTTCTTTCGAGGCCATCTTTTTTCTTGTCTTTCATGGAATCTGAATTCTTATTTTTAATGGACATTGCATAGCATGTCTTTGTCATCATCTGATGGCCACATTATTCTCCGATGCCATTAGAGATTGGGAACTTGATTTTTAGGAATGCGGGGAGATGACAGTCCTGATCGCATTGAGAGTTTTTCTTTTGAAAATAACATTGTAAACTGAAAGAGTATCTAGCACCAGAAACTCCACCATTGTGCTAGTTAATCGAGGAGATTGTCCGAATTCAACTCTCTAACACCTTCGGAATACAATGTGTCTCATGTAAAGCCTACAAACGTGTTTGTATCTTCTTCAGATTTTTCACACTATACCCCATCTTTTTAAATGCGTTCGAGGTATAAGATATCTGTTGAGCTGCTTATATCGACCAACACTCTCTTCACTCAATGAGTATTACCTTTATGGAAAGGACGATAACATCATCATGAGGGTCTTCCACATCGCTTCGATCTTTTTCTAAAAAATATATAATTTTCTCAGATCTTGGTCTCTTCTTCTCGACATTCATCACCGAAGGAAACTTGCTTTGATACTGATAACTTCGACGAGCTCATTTTGTGTCACTACTTGATATCAAACCACCGCTAAATACATTGACCGTCGGGGTTTGTTTTCGACTGGATTTATCATCTTCATCACCTCAATTGCCTGATTTATCGCCATGTGGATCTTCTCTTCTTTGGTTAGGTTTTCTCGAAATGACATTCTGAAACTTCTGTTCTGACCCATCATATCTCGATATGAATTTCTTGTAGAAGTCCCGACTGATAAACATGGTTAATTCTCCTTGTCGGGCTAACTTTTCAAGGATGTCCTTTAGCTGAATACAATCGCTCGTGTTGTGGCCTTTAGACCTATGGAAGTGACATCATTGGTTCGGATCCTTCACTTCGAATAAATTCATTTTAAGTGGTTTTAGCATGTCAAAAGTGTTCTTTATGATTTCAAAGATTTTTCAGTCGGGGTTTTGTCAGTTTAACATAAATGGTGAAATGAGAGCAATATTCAGGCGGAGGGTTATTTTGCTTATCTTCTCGTTGAACGCCTTTTAGGCGATCACGGCCATTTTTTCATCTACTATTCTTATTTTTGAAGAATATAACGGATGGTGAACTTCCCCAGCATCCTCTTCTTCTCGCATAAACCCTTCTGCAAATAATAAGAATTATTGTAGCAATTTAAAATTTTACTCTAAAGAAGCAAATCGGAGTGTGCATGGACCCCGATCATGAAGACATTTCTTTATCACAACAAGTGTCAGCTATTCATTATAATTGTGAACCTTACGGGAAGCTTTGATGAATCGGTTCATATATACCCGAGTTTTTTCCTTTCGACCTTGAATAATCTCAAAAAATTAATCATAAGATTACGGGGTGTTTGAAAGTTGGCATAACGCGCCAGAAATACCTTTATAAATTCACCAAAATTATTAATAGATCTCTTAGAGAGCCTCATGTACCACTCTCAAGTTTCGGCTCGAAGGCAGACAGTTAATAAACGTCACATGATGGCGTCGAGACCCCCAACACCCTTATTTTTTCTTAAAACCTGAAAACAAAGGTTTCGGGATCTTGACTATCGTCACTGTCCTTGAAATTATCCAATGTGGAGAAGTTAAAGGTCGGCATTTTATCAGCGTAGATGTTCTCGGCCAACGGACTATCATTAACATTAAAAAATCCATTCTTGAGTCCGACATCATCAGCTAACCTTTTGTCGATGCCTTCTTGAACTAAATGCTCAATGTGAGCAGATCAATTGAATCATTTAACCGTTGTCGAACTTGAGAATAATTGTTAGCAGATGAGTTTGAAGACTCTGTGATACTCGGGGCCTGTCGATGCTTGTGATTATTAACTGTGGGAGGTTGTTGTGGCCCTTCCTGCTGATCTCGGAGAAGGTAGGGTGGTATTTGTTGTGAATGTGGCCCTTCTCGAGAGTGGATTGGTGTGGCATGTTGAAAATTATTGAGGTTATGGTATTGGTAACCACCATACTCCAAGTATGTGGTACCATTATACCAATAAGGGTGATAGCTTTGATGGTCAATGTATGGATAGTATGGTCATTGAGGGCGCATTGGATAGTATGGTTGATGAAATTATGATTGATAAGAATATTGAAAAGGTTGGTATATGTAAGTATAACTTGTATGGTATGGTGGTTGGAATTGAGGTTGCTGAACAGGAGGAGGTTGAGGTGTAGATTGTTCAGCATGAGGTGGGACTTGTTGAGTTGGTTGGACGAATGCTTCGTCCCTTCCATGTCCTTCAGGGGGAGATGTGCCGATAAAGGGGAATTAACATGAGCTGGTTGCGCGTCTCCTGATTGCATGCTCGCCATGAGAGTGGTAAGCACGGTGACGCCAAATGATATGGGTAGTTTACTGATCACCGAGATGTAGGTTCGATAGGCTTTTACTCTTCCCTATAGATTGTCTAGTGCACGTGTATGCGAATGTGTGTGTGTCCAAACTCATCCCTGGCATATCGGGGATAGGATATATAGGCTTCATTTCATGTCATATGACCATTGGTCGTTTCAGCCTCTGTCTTTGAGACGAGAATCATGACACTTAATATTGTACATGTGTATTCATGGCACGTTATGTAGTGCATGGGCATTCATGGTTCTTAATATCACGTCTGGATATTCAAGGCACTTTATTTCGAGGCTAGACCCTCGTGATGGATAAGATGAATTATGAGTTTATAGAAGCCCTCGAATTCCAACTGCGAGCCTACTCGAGTCCATTAAACAAGTATCGAGTAGAAGTCACTATCAATTTCAAATATTGTTGCCGAGGTTCTCGTGTTTAATCATTGACAATGGATTGATCTTTTTCTCTAAATATTTTTTTTACTGACATTAAGGTCTATGTCACTTTGAATGAATTAAAAAATAATATATACCCGACGAGGTTCTCGTGTTTCATCTTCTTTTTATAATTGAAAATAGCAGAGACAGTTTCTGTATAAATAGAAAATTTTAAAATCGATATTTTTGAAAGTTTAGGATCATAATAATAAATAATTAAGTAATATTTTGAGAATTTTTATATACTTTAAATTTTTAAATGTAAAAAAATCAAAATGTGAGAGTAGATTGTCACTTATTCTTTATTATTTTAACATTTTAAGATTTCTTTTTTATTTTTGAAGGATTCAAATTTTGGTCCCTGAATTTTCTTAAAAGAATTAAGATTACGTCCATGAATAATTATTCGCATCTAGTTGTTTCTTGGGCTTTTTCAGAGAAAATAAAATTGTTCTTAAACTTTAAATTACATACACTAATTAAGTGCCCAATTTTTAAATTTAAGTTTTAATTTTATTCTATAACATGGAAAGATCAATATAATGTAAAAAGAGTGCAAATGGATTAAAGTGACAATTTCAGATGGTTGTGTTTTCATTAATGCTCCGTCTCAAGATATAATTGTTTCTACCATAGAAGTTAGTATCGTACAATACGCGATACGTATCGTACGATACGGTACGAGTCATAAGGTGAACGGATACAACCAGATCGTATCATGTATCGCAATCCCACTAGAAATATTATGCCAAGTGAATCGCGAGAATCGTTCCGATACGGAAGCGCGATACATGTATCGTATCGTATTTGCGATATAATTTTGCGATTCTGAATGTTGTGCATCGGGATTAATTTCGTCTTTTCCCTCCTTATACCCCGATTGACCTTTTCGTTTACCCCGATCTCAATTTCTCCTTTTTTTCCTTCACCTTTTCGCACGCAGAGAAAACCTAATCGCCAGACTCGTCACCATCATCGTGCCAAGAGAGAAGCTCGTCGCGCGCTGAGAGAAGAAGCGACAGCGATCATATCACGCTGAGAGGAGATAATCGCCCATCGCGCGCACTGAGAGGAGAGAATCGCCCGTCGCCAAGGTTTGTTATCGTTTTTTTTTTTTGAATTTTCGTTGTAATAAATGAGAAGACAGAAGAGACTCTCATTATAATGGATATCTGACAGCTACTCTACTCTCTCATCGAGCTAAGTGTATATGTCATGGGTGCTTAATTTGTCTATTAACTACTTAAATTAATGTATTTGTCTGTTAAATAAAGGTTGTTAAGTGTTAAATACTTAAATTAGTGTATTGTTAATTAGTCTACTGTTAATCAAATAAAGGTTGTTAAATTAGTCTACTGTTGTTAAGTTTAAAATAAACTTGCTAAGAAGTTTTCATTAAAAAACAGAAAGAGGAAATATAATAGAGGATTGTTTATATTATCATATTAGAGTAATTGTTTAGAAGTTAACTGAATGTATGATATATTAATACCGAATTATATATTTATTCTTTCATTTTTAGTTTAATTACAATTAAATGGTGATAGACATAGCTTCTTTTGTTAATAACTAGAAATCTAGAACATAACTATAACATATTCTAATATATATTATTTTGTTAGTTATTAGAACATGACAATAATTTCTTTTGTTAATTAATATATTTTTTTATTGGTTACTAGCGTATCTTAACGATACGATACGATACACGAAACGCGATACGATACAAAATAAAACGATACACGATACATTTTACGATTCAATTCTATAACAACAAATATAACGTTCTGCAAAAACGACTCTCATCTTCATGTTGAAATTATCAACCAGACGACATCGAATTAGAGAAAAACGAAAATAAAAATTAAACCGATTGGGCAATAAATTATTAAAAGCGTCTGTTCTTGACCTTGACCACGTTTCTTAATAACTCAATATTCGTTGTTAGGTAATAGAAACATCTCTTTAATTGTCAATGTCTCTCTCTTTGCCTCTCAACTAACGCGTAATATATACTTGGAACTCTATATAAGCACATTACTTGCTGCATCTCTCCACTCAACGCAAACCTAAGTAGAAAAGTTCATAAGCGAACGAGTGGTGTGAAGTGTAAAGAAAATCAATTATTATAAGCTCCATAAAGAAAGTAGAAGTCATGAAGAAATTAATCCAACTCGTACTGTTAGCTTCTCTTGCAATCTTTTACTCTGGTGCAACAGCATTGAACGACACCTACTATGCCAATATCTGCCCCAATCTTGAGAGCCTCGTTCAAGGTGCTGTCAGAGGGATGATGTCGACATCGAACATAGCTGCTGCCGCCACCTTACGCCTCTTTTTCCATGATTGTTTTGTTCAGGTAAGTTTTACTGACACCTTCAATTAAAGATATCAGCACATAATACTTACTAATATACGGTGATCATACTTTCCATATTCTGTATTAAAAATTAAAATCCCCTCCAATTTAACAGGATATGATTATCAGTCCAGCTCATTAAAGTTCAATTTTCATACATAAAGTATTTTTCATCTGATGCGCGCAGGGCTGTGATGCTTCAATACTGATCGAAAATGCAAATGGAGATGATGAAAAGCACGAATTTGATAATCAGTTCCTCCGAGTGGATGGATACAATACTGTAATGGCAGCAAAGGCTGCAGTTGATGCTGATCCTCAGTGCACCAACAAGGTCTCCTGTGCTGATATAGTTGCTCTGGCTGCTAGAGATGCTGTTTTTCTGGTACATAATAATCTCTCTAATTATTAATTCTACAGCCAACAACAAGAAATGAGATGCATATGTATTAATGAGGCTTTCTTTCATGTATATCAGACCGGCGGTCCGACATGGAAAGTGGAACTTGGGAGGTACGATGGAAAGATATCAACTCAAAGCAGTGTCAAGCTTCCTGGACCAAAGGAAAATTACGACCAACTCATGAACAGGTTTTCTGCATATAACCTATCCCCAACTGACATGGTTGCACTCTCAGGTTAATATTATATTTCTTCTAAGTGGCAATCAATTACTTCAAAAACATTAACTGATTGATGTCTTAAATATGTTACGTACAAACCAATTAATTCTAATTAATTTCATGACTTGCTTGTCATTAGGGGCCCACACACTCGGTACCACCAGTTGCTTTCATATCCAAGACCGTCTCTACCCGACACCCGATTCATACTTGGACCCGGGTTTTGCAAACCAATTACAAGGCTCCTGCCCTGCATCACTCAACGTGAATCAATTCATCTTCTTTGACGATAGTGTTAACAATTTTGACAATAATTATTTCAAGATGCTCCAACAAAAGAGGGGAGTTCTCTTTTCAGACGAGGTATTGTATGTAGACACGAGATCACAAAGCATAGTCGATAATTTTGCAACTGACCAGAATGCATTCTTCACTGCATTTGTTAATGCCATGGTGAAGCTTGGTAGAATTGGTGTGAAAAGTGCTATCGACGGTGAGATCCGCAGGGATTGCCGCTTCACAAACTGATCGAGCATATACGTTGACCTATGATTTGTTTAGTTGTTAATTTGTCATTTTTGTACCTATGTTGCGTACAGTTTCAGCTGTTCAAAAGTTTGAAAATGTGTAATATTATGTATGTTCATCGGTCAGAAAATAATAACATTAATGGTTTCAGTTCCTATATATGTGTAGCTTTCTCCTGGAAGCTACATGCTTGAATAGCTATTATATATGCTATGAGTTCCGAAGAATAAAATTAAGCCATTTTAATTAATTAAGTAATTACGCCGAAAATAGTTTGAAGATGACCTTGTAATTAAATTCGAAACAGTACAACTTATGATCAATCATACACATCATTTTCTCAAGGGGAACACATACTTCTAAAATAAAGAATATAATTTGCAACAGACCTTTCATTCAAATTTTATACCAATAGATCAGCAGCGTAGTCAAATGGTATATTGTTAGAATATTTAATATTCTAATATTTAATGTGTGGCCTACTTTTAATAATTATGAGCCAAGTTCATTTACAAATAATTAATTAATTGGTGCATCTGGAGGGTGTATTTGAAGAATGCATCTACGTACATTTATATTTTTGATGGAAAAATTCAGTTGTCCAAATTCGCTATACATGATCCCAGAAGTTGCCTCAATGTTTATATATACTTAGTTATGTTTATTTGGTAGAATTAAATTCTCTTAATATCTCCTTAATTCGTCCATTAAGAAAAGAATAGAAAATAGAGGCTGAGTGAAAAAAACGCCATAATTCCCATCATTAGGACTAAGGAAAACTTATGAAGATCAGTATTCTTGTATCGTTTCCGCTTAAAGATGTCTGCAATTCAGAATTGTAAGTTTTTCAATTATTATTTGTTATTTTATATGAATTATGTTATTTTATGGGCTGTGATTTTTAACAAAATATATTACGAATAAAACATATTTTCTATCATATATATCATGACAATAATAATTATTGTTTTTTTTCAATAAGCTAAAATGAATTGAAGCTGCATGATCAACGCCATAACAATTAGAAAACATATATTATTCATACTTACGTTTAGGGATTACAATAATTGTTGTTTTATTTCAATAATAGAGTAACAATTAAGTGGCCAAATCTTCTTAATTGTAGCTGCCTCTAGAATGGACAGCTTTACAGATGCCATGGAACTTCGGAATTTGAGACTAATAATTGCAAGAAGAAATAGTGATAATGTAATTCGAATGCATATTTGCAAGCATAAGGGATTTTTGTTTAATCTTTTATTAACTCATATACTTTTTTGTTTAATCTTTTATTAACTCCTTAAATATATATTCAAACCTGAATTTTTCATTTTTCATTTTTTGCCCTCCATGGTTCCATAGAAGTACATCAAGGTATAATTTTATATTAATGTAGAACTACATTTTTTTTTAATAATTAAAAGGTCTTTAGATAATTTCTCTCTAGTAATAAGGTGCTCAAGTACAACAACAAAATTTGGAACTTAAATTATTGGTCTTTCAACTCGTCCTGTAGATTGGTTGAATTTTGAATAAATGACTGGTAAAATAGAAAGCTACCCTGTTGAGCTTTTTCACTGCTGTCGCCTTCCTCTTTTATTATTAATCAATTAGTTTTTCCACTTCATTTACTGAGTTCAATGTTTGCACATTAGACAACTAATGAGACAATTTAGTGTACTTATCAGTACGTACTGGCCTACAGGGTTCACGAACAGGTCAATATATATATTATAATATATATATATATAGAGTAATGCTATGGTGCTTCGCGAAGCAAAAAAAATTTTGTGCTTCGCGTCCGTATCTCGAATTTAAAAGTTCAAACGGCCGATCCAAACCGTTGAACATCATCTTCATATTGAAATATCCTTGGAGATCAAATTTTATATTTTTTTGAATTTTTTTGATATTTTTTAGATGGGTACAAAGTTTGTTGATCTAAAGATTTCTGCACCATCCAAAACAAGCGACTTTATACCCATCTAAAAAATATCAAAAAAATTCAAAAAAATATAAAATTTGATCTCCAAGGATATTTCAATATGAAGATGATGCTCAACGGTTTGGATCGGTCGTTTGAACTTTTAAATTCGAGATACGGACGCGAAGCACAAAAAAAATTTTGCTTCGCGAAAGCACCATAGCATTACTCTCTCTCTCTCTCTCTATATATATATATATATATATATATATATATATAGAGTGATGCTATGGTGCTTAGCAAAAAAAAAAAATTGTGCTTAGCGTCCGTATCTCGAATTTAAAAGTTCAAACGGCCGATCCAAACCGTTGAACATCATCTTCATATTGAAATATCCTTGGAGATCAAATTTTATATTTTTTTGAATTTTTTTGATATTTTTTAGATGGGTACAAAGTCGCTAGTTTTGGATGGTGCAGAAATCTTTAGATCAACAAACTTTGTACCTTTAAAAAATAGCAAAAAATTTCAAACAAATATAAAATTTGATCTCCAAGGATATTTCAATATGAAGATGATGTTCAACGGTTTGGATCGGCCGCTTGAACTTTTAAATTCGAGATACGGACTTCAAGACAAAATTTTTTTTTGCTTCGCGAAGCACCATAGCATCACTCTATATATATATATATATATATATATATATCGTGTTTGGCATTTAATTACTTGGAAGTGAGGAAATGCCATTAACTTCCAAATTGATAGAAAGCAACATCTAGTCATGAAAAAGGACCAAATTTAACTTGCAATCTGATACTGAACCTAACCATTTAAGCATTTGTGTTATGCTGTGGAAAAAAATCTCTCTTAAACATTTAGTCAAATACGTCCTCGATCGAACTTTTTGGCTTCATATAAGTATATGCACATATGCGGTGCCATTGGTAACGTAAAATTCAAAGTAATTAATTATCGTTCTTTTAATTTAAATTTTCTTAGTAGTTGTTGTTGGCTTTACCACAAAACAATGCCACTGTTGGGCTTACCCACTTGAATATTGAATTATGCTGTTAAAGTCTCAGTTGGGAGGAGGGTAAATTGGTCTCTGTAATATTTAATAAAAACTAAGAATTGGTCAGTATAATATTTAATGAGCTTCTTAGAAATTTCTAAAGTATTGATGCATATGCAAGAAATTGACTAGAAGTCTGTAACATCAATTGTGACGGAGTCAAAATAAGAATGGAACATTTTTCAGACAGCATTTTAAATATTGGGTTCTCTTATCATTTCCGGCCCCCTGAATTTGGGCTGGAATGGACCAGGTCAACTCATTTTTATGAGAATACAGGAAGAAGGCATCAAAACAATTTTATATCTTTTTAGGGCCCTATTAGAAAAATCCATGGAACAATAAAATAGACTCCAGTCATTGAAGAACTAAAGATCTCGTGTGTGATCTTCGAACTTCTAAAAAGACCAGTCATTGTGAAGCACGTGGCCATCTCTCCATCTCCAGATAGATAAGCCTCTCTTCTCTTCTCAATCAAAATTGAAGCCTGGTTTTGTCAGACAACCTGTAGTCCTGTACCGTGTAAAAAATATCTGGTAAAAAGGCCAAAGACCTGATAGGAAACATTGAAAGAAGAGAAAATTAAGGAGAGAAGCCATGGCTCTAGCTTCGACCTCTCACCACAGCTTCATCAAAGCCAATATTCTATCTCCGATTAGAAAATCTCCACGGAGGACATGTCAACTGCCTCTTCTCAATTGCAAGGCCTCCCTGGACAAAGAATCCGAATTGTCTAGGTAACCTTGAAATTCAATGGTCGTTCTTTTAGTTTGGCATTTTATCAAGCACCCGGTTTTCATAGCTAATTAACTACACAATAACCACTTGTGTTTACTGTTACGTATCTGACGAGACCATTTGCAAAATTTGATATCCTTAGAAGTTAAGCACCTTCATGACCCTTCTGTAAGCCAATCTAATCCTATGCAAAAAAAAAAAAAAAAAAACTAGTGCTTAGTTTACCAAAAAGTAATGTGCATGTGCAGTTCTTGAAATGAATTTATTTTGTTTTGTCTCACTATTGTTCTTAATCAAATTATCTTGCATGCCAAAATTCAATTGATAATTTGCCATTGTTTTCTCTTTGATTTCATCAGCAACAAGAGTGAATTTAAGTTGGTGAAACTTGCGGCAGTTACACTGGCAGCTGGTGTACTCGTACTGGGATCAGTTGATGGAGCAATGGCAGCTAAATCAGGTGGCAGAATTGGAGGTCAGGCATTTCGTTCCGCGCCTAGGTCATCAGGACCTCGTATTAACAATTCCAGGTATAATTATGTAAATCTCAGTGTTATTACGGAACCGGCATGGTACCATGGTGAATGACTTTGCAAAGCACTAGTATTTGTAGGTTGGTGTCGGTTTGTACTATGTTCGATGACTATGCCATTGCTTGAGATAGCACATTGAGTTCTACATGGCCCTCTTTTGTCAATAAACTGATTTTTGGCAATAACACAAGCACGCTGATGTGTGTGAGGGGTAATTCGCAACACGCTGTGGTAACAAAATCGCACTGATGCTCTACTTGCAATAGAAACTATCCTTCTGGGAATGATTGAAATAAGAAAACAAAAATAAATAAAAAATAAAAAACTCATCATTTGTTTTGATTCTACTTAAATTAATTTGAGCAGGACAAACATCTACGTAAACCCACCAGTTGCGCCCCCGCTTATAGGTGGGTATGGATATGGTTCACCATTTTTCGGAGGTGGTTGGGGCTGGTCTCCTTTCAGTTACTTTGTGCCGGGACCCAGTGTTGCCGTTGGAGTTGGTGGCGGACTCGACATCTTCTTCTGGTTTCTGATTCTTGGCACAATTGGCTCTGTTATCAGAAATTTTTTCAGACGAAGGGGTGATGATTATGATGATTATGATGACTAATCTTAATAATCTTATATTTTGCTGCTGATAAACTGTTTGTAGAAGCATTTTTTCATGAAGTGTAGTAATGTAAAAGCATTCTGTAGAACAATTACTCGTGTATAGTTTGTATTGTTTACAAATATATCAATTTTGACATAATAAAGTAGAGAATAAGGCAGCTATCCGGATTTTTGTTCAGCTTCAAACATACTGGTATGTTCTGGGGCAAGCTATTGATTAATTCTGAGGAACATTATATAACAGCACAAGTTTAGATTCATTATCATTTTTATTTTGTTCAGATTAAAGAAACTCTTATTTGTTTCAGTTTATAATAGAGTGACAGAAATTAACATGAATAATTTTCTATTAGCGATCTAGTTCGGAATATGTTTAACGTTGATAAACACATGAATACTTTGTGAGCCTTTTCCTGTAACAGCGTTCTGCACTTCTTCTTTTTCTGAAATTAAACTTTTCCAACTGAAGTTTGTTTGTGATGTGCACATAATAAGTTCAATTATAGAACTTTTCGGACCTCGGAAAAAGTCGAAATTTCAGCAACAGCCTGAATCATCCGATGCACCTGAGTGAAATTAGTGATCTTCGATTAAAAAGCAAAAGAAGTATGCAGTATTTGCTTAACATCTCAACATTCTAATGGAAAATCACATCATCTTCAAGTCGAAACTCGTCTGTTGCCAACTGGCCATTCATCTGCTAACCGCAGCAACCTGCCACAGGGATACCCGCACCAATAATTAAACAGAAGAACTAACCGGACTCCCTCTTGATCTCAGATTCTGAGTTCCTTGTTCTTCTCTGCCCCAAACTCCTCATCACTCCGCCTGCTGTTACCCAACACATGGAAAATGTTCTCCACAAGAACCCTCTCCAAAACCCTCCAGGCAGCTTCCCTCTCTTCCCCTACTTTTCCTTCTCATTCCCTCGATCACATTGCTAAACTCATAACAGCCCGCCCCTCTTCCCTTCCTATCCGTCCCCTGCTCCGTTCCCTCCTCCCCCCTTCTCTCCTCTCCGATTCCCCTTCCCTGCTTCCCTCTCTCCTCTCGCGTCTCCTCCTCTCCCATTCCCCTTCCTTCAATTCACTGCACCTCTTTCTCTATTCTCTTGTAACCCTTCCTGCGCTCCCCCTCCCTTACCTCTCTCACTCCCTTTGCCTTACCCTTCAGTCCCTCTCCCGCTCTCGCCACCTCCCCTCCTCTCTGCACCTTCTATCCTACCTCTCCCTCTCTCGCCCCTCCCTCCTCTCCCCTCGAGTCCTCTCCCTTCTCCTCTCCTGTCCCAAGCTCGACTTTCGCTCCACTCTAGACATCTTTGCACGTGCTGAAAAGATCTGGGCACGTGCAGGCATTAGCTTCGGGCCAGAAGAGTTTGCCTCCTTGCTCCGGTCTTTTTGTGCACGACGTCGTATCACTGAAGCACGTGCTGCATATCTGCGCCTCTACAGTAAATTCCCTTTCTCACCGATTCCTATAAATACTCTCTTGTCGGGATTTAAGGAATTAGGCGATGTTGATGCACTAGATACATTCTTCCGTGAGTTGGTTTCACGTGGCTTCGAACCAGATTCAGTTACATATTGCATCAGAATTGATGCATATTGTAAGAAATCACGATTTGGCGATGCACTTCAGTTGTTTGGGAAAATGAGTGGGAAAGAAAATTGTGAGATTACTATCAAAATTATAACCACTTTGATACATGGAGCTGGAATTGTGCAGAATCCACTAGAGTCACGTAAGCTGTTTGATGAAATGGGTAAAAGAGGATTGACCCCTGACAGAGGAGCTTATAATGCATTAATGGGGGCTTATGTCAGAGCTAGGGATATGAAGTCAGCAATGGCGGTCATGGAAGAGATGGAGATGAAAGAAATTGGTGCAGATGATGTCAGTTACAATACGTTATTTTGTGGTTTAAAGAGGGCAAATGATCTGGATGGGATTTGGAGGCTGTACTTGAAGATGGTTGAAACCAACTTCTTGCCAAGAACCAGAACCATAATGCTTCTGATGAAGACATTTTGTGAAAATGGACACCCTGATTTGGGTCTTGAGATGTGGGATTACTTGATCAGCAAAGGGTGTTGTCCACATGTGCATGCATTGGACTTGTTGCTAACTGCCTTATGCCGTAAAGGTGCAGTAAAGGAGGCTTATCAGTGTTTTAAAGATGTG
Organism: Schoenoplectus tabernaemontani; assembly: GCA_037127355.1. Lineage (NCBI taxonomy): Eukaryota > Viridiplantae > Streptophyta > Magnoliopsida > Poales > Cyperaceae > Schoenoplectus > Schoenoplectus tabernaemontani. The sequence continues at coordinate 15,703,242 of CM073755.1, read as the reverse complement.
GTCGAGAGTGCGCGAGCCCCATCTGAGAGAGCATTTAAGGTCTTGGAGAGATTTCTGGTCAAACAGAAAGATATGGAGAAGGTTAATGAGATCTCCTGCATAATGGAGGATCTACGTGCTTCTCATTTTGTGTCATCATAGGAGAACAACAGGATTTTTGTACTTCCTGATGATGAGGTACTTGAAGAGAAATTTTACAACATTGGAATGTCTCTCTTCTATTTTCCTCATGTTAAAAAGTCATTTTAGTTAAAAAAAAAAAAAGAGGAGGAGAAATAAAATAATTGCTCTGCATCTTGTCTTGCCACATTGGGAAACCAAAATTGAGTTGAAGAAAAAAAAAATAGAGGTTTTTATGATTGAAAAATGCCCCACACAAATTGTTAAACACAGTTACATAAAGCACCCACCAAAAAGCCGTTGAAGGCTCGGTTAAACTGTTGAAAATGCTTGAAGTTTATTGCAACAAAACAGCAAGACCTTCCAAAAAAATCTCTAAATTTTGTAAGTTTCAATGTGTATGTGTTGCTTGGGAGGTAAACCGAGTTAAAAGCTCAGGTTTGGCCTTTAGCATGGACCTGTGAAACTGTATTGCTAAGGTTGAAGTGTGATTGAATTTGCATGGACCTGTGAAATTGTGTTCGTATGATCTGAATTCTGAAATCACATCCACAAATATGTATTTGACAAAAGAAGAAAAATAAAAGATAGAAGAGAGAAAATAATAGGGTTTGACCTTTGCTCTAACTGAAGGCTTGGTAAAGCCAAGGTACAGCAGCTGCATTTGATTTGTTATCATTAACCGTTGTTTCTATTTTGGGTCTTGATCCAATATCAATACCTAGTGTCAGACTCAGATTAATCTCATCACTCTGATCATCACTGTGGTAATTATTATACTGTTTGTATCTACTGGTACCAGAAGTTGATGGGCTGATTCTATAGTTAAAACTTGCAAGCTCCTTATGCTGTTCCATTCTTTGAAGACAGTCAAAGTATGTATTGAAATTTTGGTCCGATTGATTAAGCTCTGTCATTAATGATTTTTGCATCTGGTACAAACGATGTAGCTCATGCACCTAAAATTTTGAAATTAGTAAAGAACTGTTAGCAGTGTCTCCTCAAGTTTTGTGAAAAGACCACAGCTTAGAAAACAAGCAGTGAAGCTAAAACAGAGTTGTATACATACCCAATTATTTACTTACAAACTGAATTCCTTTTCACAGCCCTGTACGGTTGTACCAGTCTATAACATTCAGAGGATCCTGTACCATATGCATGCACGGCGGCCATACTTACAGGTACAACATGGTCTACTTAACTCATATTAAGGCTGTAATACCTGATATTTAAAGATCTCCTCTTGTTTCATTATGGTTCTTCGAAGAGACACTATGTTTCGCAGCTTGGTGTTCTCCATTGAATCACGAATTTCTTGCTAAATTTGAACAGCAGTAGTTTGAAAATATAAATATTCTAAATGTGTAGCTTTCAGATTGTTGGCCAAATCGTGAATTTCAGAGCTGCAGGGAGCATGCAGCTTTTCATTCCTGTGGAAACTGAAGTTTCATTCAAAATAACTCGAGAAGCAAAGATGTAAATTTAGAAGAATTAGTAGATGCAAAAATTAAAACTTGCAGCTCTTGAAAGGATTTACCTGCTTGAACATTTTCTTGCCAGAACTTGCAAAGTTCTCCGTTTCTCTCTCTGACCTCATTGTTACTCTCTAAATAAATAGCAAATAAAAAATCTCCCTAAAATCTTTTAATTAGGCATCATTTATGCATATCCAGCTACAGTGTTTCTTGAAAAGAACTAATCATACGACAGATCTCAAGTGCTTTTAATCTTTTATATATCTAGCAAGATTCGAAGAAATAATAAATGGATAAGGCCAGGACTTTTGCACACATGCTTGCAGAGTTTGACAGCCTGTTGAGATGAAACAAAATAAGTTGTTCTTTACAATAAGAAATTAAGATGTGGCATGATGGCAGGAAAAAGACACACAAGAATACAAATTTGGAATTCTTTGTTGAGGCAACCCACCAAAAGCATGTGAGGAGAGGATATAAAAGTTATTCCATATTTTAGTTTGTACAGCTCTTGAAAGCTACGGCTTCAACATATTGATCTGCTTGTGGGAACCACCTTTGTCCATCTCATGGGAACAAAATCATATCCTTTTATTTATATGAGTTTTTTTGCCGCTTTATTTTCTTTGAAAAGAAGGGGGAAATTTTAGCTTTTTTTCATACTATAGTTCAGTGAGTCCATCTTTTAAAAAAAAATAATGGTCGTTGGAAAAAGTTTGTAAAAATCGAAATATCACCCATACAAACTAAATCTAGTGATCATTGTTATACAGTGAACAACAATGTAAGCACAATAATATATAGATATGTATTCTATAAAATATATATTGAGAGAGTCTGTCTATCATGTTTCTATTTGTATTTCAAGTATTCAACTGAAGTGCTAACAACTCATTTTTTTATTTTTTTATATTCATAATTTCAATTTAAGTAGATTTATAAAATCTTTATATCAAAATCTTATAGAATACAATTTTTACCTTCTTTAATCAGATGGTTATTTCTTACTTCTTAATTTCTCTTGACTAAAAAGAATGATTGATATGCCTAACCTATGATGAAGTTAAAGCAGAGCAACTCTTAATTATCTTCAGTAAACATCTTTGTTCGAAGACGAAAGTTAAAAAAACAGCTCTATTAATAATTATGACAAATAACAATAAAAAAATGTAATATTATTTACATTAAATTGATGCCGACTATTTACATACTTTTGAAAAAAATAATATATTATATTCGAACTTCAAATTTTAGACATCATCATATTTATGTTTAAATTTAAAACTTGTTACTATAAACAAAAAGAAAGGTTCTAATATTTGAACTCCTTATCATTTTTTTGGCAAATTAATTGATGTTGGTGGGATTTTGGATAATTTCTGATTCGGATATTAGCAGCCAAAAATAATATAATGTAATTTTCTGATAACTTAATTGGAAAAATAACAGATGTTAGTGGGATTTTGGATTGAAAGAACTGGTACCCACAGACCCACTACACAATATATTCTATTTTTCTCTCTCCTGACCTGACCTCTTGGAGGATTTAAATGCACCAATAATACATTCCTGTTCAGATTCAGCGAACCTATGTACAATTACAATGATTAGGAACATTGAATCTTTTAGACATTGTGCAATCCGAAAATTTGAATTGATTGCTATAAGCATTGAATGTGCCAAGCTCATCTATTTTGTAGATTAAAGTTGATCTCCATTGTAATCTAGCGTAAGCCTAAATCCATGGACTTGATAGAAGAGAGATTGTTGTAATACCGACGGTGTACACAAACCGGTCTACACATTTTGAGATAATTTCAAAAATAGAAAAGAAAAAATAATGTAGACGGACAAAGCATCCATTTCGATTCAAATATAAGAAAATGTATATGCACTTATGCAGTTGGATATATGTGTGGATATATATTTCAAAAACTTTCAAATCTATGAGCTAAATAAAATACTTTAGAGAATTTTAATCAAAAATAAAATAAGATACTTGTAAGTTGTAACATTTATAATTTACTAAATAATAAAGACATACGATCGATTATTATACGCCCAATGATATGAAAACTTTGAAAAAAAATAATATATATTATGATTATGTGATGTACTCTTGGATAGTATATGGAGCCGCCACACATGCAGTCCTTGGCTCCTTGCAGTTCAATTTTAGCGAACTGTTTTAAGTGTTTGGTTCTATAATCCATTGTCAGAGAATGTGTTGCATTTGCAGGCTTGCAGATTAACGAATATAGCAGATAAAAATGTAAAAGATCGAACCTAGACACCTAGTTACAATAAAGTATCATTTATACTCTGCTTTCCATAACAACATAACCATCAAATTGAGCCCAATACACCATGACCCAATAAAAAGGTTGCAGATTGTGTTCCAAGTGATCTTTGCTTGCATCTGATGATATCAAATCCATCACATTTCAGCCTATATTGTTGTTTCGTTCCAAGTTCCAACCTTAAAAAAAATTGAAACAGAAGCCTTTGTATTACATATGGGACCGAATTTTGGTTACTAAATCCTTCATACAATGTTTAGAATTATTGGGGACTAGAAACTAACATGATCAACTACTGTTATGTACAAAATAGCGGTTCCTACTTTTGGTACAAGAAAACGCAACTTACCATTACCAAAGCTGAAAAGTAAGGTGCAAGTTCAGCAGCTGGAAACGACTGGAATTCAGTAGAGTATTACATGATTACACTATTTTGGAAGGAACTTTGATTACACTATTTTGGAAGGAACTTTGATAATATTGCAGAAATAATACAATGCAAATATGTAAAAAAATGGATCTTAAATCAAAAATTGTGCATTGCTGCATGCATATAGTATTGGTTACAGAATTCCTATCAGTAACCATCCAACATAAAGAACTAGAATAAACATCTATATAATAAAATAAAATGGTACATGGTAATGAAATACTAGTTTACATGATGCAGCATCAGTCAAAAAACTTAAAGAAGAATAAAGCTATGAGCCCACAATCTGCACTTGTTTGTTGAAAGAGGACATCAACATAACGAGGTCAGGATCATGTTTGTGCTTTTCCCATGTGCTCTCAAACTGCGCTCCTTTACATCTATATGAAAAGAGGAATTTGAAATATGAGATGAGAAAGATCATCAATGACATATGGTTTGTGAAACCTATCTTAAACCAAGTGGATTGATAGTGTTGAAAATCACAAATAGGTAGATTAATATGGGTCTGGGAATTATGAGATGAATTTCAACAACATTACAGTAAATAAAAATTTTCTTGGATAAAGTTGGGACAATTACACGAATGCTAACTTGAACAGCTGTCTTATACTACAATATTTAGAAAAGAGGAAGGTTGTTGCCTGGTGAGAAATATTTTTATTTTGGATACCTTTGAAGCAATGACAACAATTGTAAAATTCTACTCCGAAGAATTTCACGGTTCTTTCTTGTTGCTGATTCCTTGTAGATAAGAACTAGTTCATCTACTAACCTTCAAGAAATGAAAAGAAAAAGAAATTTCAATGTATTTGTATGAATACTACTTTTCATCATAACTAATAAGCTATTTCACAAGAATCACACTTAAAAAACAATTATAAAACAGACACACCCTACCTCTCAGTGTGCGGTGACTTCCGGATCCATGTTAGTTTCACAATCGTATTTAGCCGTTCTAGAACCTGATCAGAATACAAAATAGTGTGCTCAGTTTTTTAGTTTCCATACTATATTTTGCATTTTAAATAAAACTGATAATATTGTACTTTGACCACATAATTTGGTAAGATTTGTAAAAATCAACACATGTTGTTTCAGAGATATCCAGACCAAATAAAATAACATTGTACTTCAAACTTGTTCAATTTGTACAGGTATCTGGTCAAGACACTGGAACCATTCTGTAGCAACCTGTGAGACCGAGCCTTTAAGAAGAACCAGCACTGAAATGATTTGAGAAAATGTCAATTATCATTTTACCAAATTAACAGTTTCATCATCATCAGCATGCATCCATTGGAAGAATAGAGAGAAAAGGCGTCTGAAATGGGCCAATACAAACAGCCCCATTGCATCAAAAACCGGTTCTATGAGAGAAAGCCATGCTTTGCGACGTTCTGTGTTGAAAGGCTGTCGTTCCAGGTGGCCCAGCATCTCGCTAAGTATTCGATCAAACCTTACAAATTAGTAAATAAAAAAAATGTCAATCAAATGATAGATGCACATTCAATTAAAAGGAAAGGATGTTGTGAACTTGTGATGCCTCTGTACAGTTCAGGAATAGCCCCCCCCCCCCCCCCCCCCCCCCCCAAAAAAAAAAAAAAAAAAAAAAACATGTTGTGTACCAATAATTACATACATGTAACACATATGACTGAATATCATTAAATAATGAGTTAACCAAGCCAGAATTTCCTATGATACCAGCTCACCATTGCAACTGCTGCTTTTTCAGACAGTAACCCTGGTTTCCAACTTCAAGTACAAAAAACAGAAACATGTATATGAAAAAACCATCGTGCAACCAAAAAGGCCCCAATAGAAAAAATAAAATAAATAAATCAACATGTCAAAACATATTGTCTAGTTTTTTCTGCCATCAAACATAGACTGGTAAAAAGGACAATAAGGGGCTCCAAAGCTATCATTTTCTAAAACAATTGCAGCCTGAAAAAAAAGAAAAAGAGAAGAACCAATAAATTCTGAAATTATACCAAGGGCTGCGTGGATTGCTTTTCTGAGTGTGTGTCAGCAAAAGAACAGACACCTCAACCGCATGGTACCAGAGTTCATCACTAGCAGGGATATTGCGACAGCATGCATCAAGTATAGCCTCCTCATACCAGCTCAACTCAGCAGGGCTCACATTATTTGTTATGTGAATGAAGGTCACCATCCCTTGCTCCTATTCATAAATATTGGAACACCAAAATGAATCCTTTTATGATAAAAGGCAAAGAAATGTCAACAGTGAGCTCATTGCTGCAATCAAATTTTACTTGACCAGCAATCACATGAGCTCCTGCAGCAGTGCCCAGAAACTCAACCATAGGGTGAAGCTTTGTAGGGAGTGAAAATAGTTATATTTTGATACTGAGTATTTATGAAAACTACAATATAATTGAGCTAGAAAACTACTAGTAGAGCCCCTGAAGAACAAATTTACTCCTTCCCTTGAATAATAGTAATTTGAGCCTTTTCTGCACTTTCATGGTTGGGGCTTCTTCTAAATTTCATTTTGTACAAATATAACAATACCTTCACCTCAGGAGACCAGTGATCCAATCCTGTCAGTGCACAAGGTAAAACTAGCCAACAGAAACTTCCCAGCAGAGGATGACCCACCTAAAGGTCAAATAGGAATCACTGAGTTAACAAAAAGTAGTATATAAATTACAATGGGACCAATTGATTTCACCAGAATTATAGAATCAAACCTGAGAAACCATCCATCTGAATTGATGTGCTGCCACAATGGAATAACCAACAGGTGGACTAGAGGATACGAACTCTTCTTCATTCTCTGTATCAACACACGTCTCCTTTATAACCCTCTTTAAATCAGGCACAATATCCGCAAACAAATCAACAACCATCTGCCCCACTGACCCATACAGACCTGCCTCACAAAACCGCTGTAATGCCAATTCGGCGGACAAGGTGAGATCTGTAGTGATCCAGCACAGGGTTGGTGATTCTCTTGCATCAGATGCTGAGGCAATAGTGGCCAAGCAAAGAAAGAACCTTTTAATTTGTTCTTTATTGGAATTGGAACCAAGAGCAGGATTTGATGAGAGGAGTGATTGAAGATGGGATTTGATGGACAGAGGGGATGATTCAGGTGTAGTGTATGGGGTTGCTTCTAGGGTTTCAAGAACTGAAGACAACAACCTAGAGGGTATATGATTCCGTATAAAAATTAGCTGTTTAATTAACAATAGTTATTATTTTAATTCTTTTGAATTTCTAAATTTCTCTCAATTTATCTATCCTTTATCTTTTGTCATGTAATATGTCTTCTCTACACTCATAATTTCAAACATCCCAATTTATCTAAGACATTTAAGTCGATTAATTAAATTAGCTCAATCATTGGCAGGTCTGACCCAAATCAATCGAAATCCTTCTTTTAGTTTTCTAGTATTTGAAGCTTTTGAACCAATTAACTGCTGCGGTTCGTATTAGTCGTGTGCGTGTGCGTGTGCGTGTGCGTGTGCGTGTGCGTGTGCGTGTGCGTGTGCGTGAGAGAGAGTGAGAGAGAGAGACAGAGAGAGAAAGGGAAGGGTACTGGAGAATAAGGCTCCGAGGAATAGAGAAGCACTTGGGTTCGCCGCTTGAGAAGTCCCCAAGCGATCCGGCCGCCATTAGTGTCGCCTTGTCACGGACTTCGGAACCAACGGCGCAACGAAATTCAGGGGGAGTTGCGCTGTGCTCCCGAGATCAATGCATAAACCCGCCAAATTTTGCCAAATTCAGTCAGGACGAGTGTCAAAATTTGTTGTCGATCATTTTTTATTTTTGAGTTCTGCATTCGAATTTTGTTTTTATTTTCCACTTTTTTGTTCTAATTATATTCACGGGCATCCGGCGTTTATTTGTTTAATTATTTATTTATATTGTTTGGGAATGTTATAAACAAAGTAACGTTTTATTAATAATCATAACAAATAAAAAATTACGGAAATAATCATAAATAGAATATAATCATTAACATAGAATTTCGAATACAAGTCCAGCTTGAATCTTTGATTTGGAGTAATTTTAATTTATAAATTGATTTTATTTGAAATTTTAAGAGCGCTTATAATAATTTGAGTTATATCTAAGTAAAATGTATTATTCGATTGTAATAATATTAATATTATGAACAATTATTTTAAAATAAAAGAGTTATGCAAAACGGATGGATTATTTCTAGATAATCAATAACGAGTTGAAAATCATTAATACATAAATTAGATTAATATCATATTTAACCTTTAAGTTTTGTTTTTATTTCGTATTGAATTATTGATTCATAAACTCTTTAATATGTATCATATTTATCCTTCAACTCTTTAAATCCTTTCATATTTACTTATATACTCTTTAACATATCTAATATATCTTTAAACTCTTTAATTTTTTTCATATTTACCCATAAACTCTCATATACACTTAAAGTTTTATATTTACTCATCCATAAAATATTTACATAGATAACCAATAATTCTTTATGATATACTATAACTATTTTACTTTTATATTTATTGACTAATTAAATTTACCGCCATTTTGTATTATTTTTTTCTAATGTTATTAAATAAATATATTGGTAGAGATAAATAGGACTATATAAAAAGCTCGCTGCTCGTTCGAGTTTTGCTCAATATTTTCATGGCTCGGCTCAACTTTTTATCTGTTCGAGTTCGAGTTCGAGTTCGAGTTCATTACTGTTTTCAATGGCTCGTCTCGATTCGACTCATCAATAGCTCCCTATTATTTTAAAATCATCAAAATATAGATAATTAATTAATATACTTTTAAAAATAAGAAAAATATACTTATTTACGTTATAATTATGACGATAGTATAAATTTATTAAAAAAAATTTAATTTTTTTAAATTAATAAAATATTAGTTATATCGACTCTAATTATTTATAATTATATTAAAATAAATATAAAAATTATAATAATTAAGTTCGTATGGAGCTCAAGTTCAAATCAGTTTGGCTTAATTTTAACTCAGTTCGGTTTCAACTCGATTCGATTTCAGCTAGACAAGATTTATATCGGCTCGTGAGCAACCCCAGAGATAAATCTAATTAAGAAATAATTTAAATCGGCAGAGACGTCAACCCCCCCCCCCCCCCCCCCCCACCAAAAAAAACCCACCACTACTCTTAAAGGCTCCTTTCCCTGCTAATTTCGGTATTTTATTTCTTTTAAGTATTTTTTTTTTATGCAACTTCAACCTACATCTCTTCGTTAAGAAGCACATGACTCATCACCGTCTAACATATGTTAGGCCTACAATTTACATATATTACTTAATATGTTTTGCTATATTTTTAGCAGTCAAAATTTCAATAACAATTAAGTTATATCATTATCAGCAATCAACTAAAATATGAACATTCATATTCACAATTGATGATACAATGGTTTAGGATCAAATATATGTGAATATCATTTTTTATTATTTTACTTAGGCTTAAAAATTGATGTTAGTGTAGTGATAATTGATGACATGAAGTCATTACATTAGTTTAACATTAGGTCTTTTTTACGACTAAATTCGTTTTTTATTTTGATATTAAAAAATTCAAGATGGATGATTATATTATTTTTTCAATATATATTAAACTAATATAAAACGAAAGCCTACAATCGAATAATATTTTTTATAATTTCAAAAATTATAATAACATGTCGACATAAAAACTATTTTTAAGAGAGTGTATTTTACGCTTGGACGGATTTCTAACCCATCAAAAAAGTATAATTCAAATTATTCATTAGGTTCTGCTGCGCATGTGGTGGCAACATGGCATCTCTCCGTTTGCAGCTATAGCTTAGATTTCACTTCATGACAGCGGACATAAATGCCATAAAGTAATCAGAAAAGTCACTAATGCATTTATCGTATTTTCTGAATTATTCTTCTTTTTTGCACCTTTTTGTGATTTTGCTTGTGGGGCCGTTAAAAGTGAAGAAGAACCCTTAAGATATACAGATGTATAGAAACTATGTTGCAAAAGTGAAGAAGAAACTATGTTTCAAAATCAACTTAGTTACTCCAATTCGTATTCATGGAATAATTAAAAATAGTTTATAATTTCAATTACAAGAAGCTAACGAACCAATAGTGGGGCTTCAATGTAAAGAGGGGGGCGAAAAAATTAATTAAATATATCTTTCTTCTCTCTAAATAGTTAGTATAAATCTCAATTAATAATTATTATCAACGTATGTAAGGGGACATTTCACCGTTTCAACTGGATTTAACTTTTTAAAATTTTTACCAATCATTAAGAAAAATTAGCTTTAATGTGGCTGCTAATCATTAGCATTAGGACTTTTTTAGGACTAAATTCGTGTTTATTTTGATATTAAAAAAATTCAAGATGGATGATTATATTATTTTTTCAATATATATTAAACTAATATAAAACAAAAGCCTACAATCGAATAATATTTTTTATAATTTTAGTTCCGCCTCTGTGACGAACTAATGTTCATTAGCATTGACATCATAAATCATTTAACTAGTCAACAATTTTTTTTACAAGTTAATATAAATAAGAAAGTACTTAACAAAAACAAAATTATGCTTTAGTCATCATTGGCAGCGATCCACTGAGTTAATTTCAATGAGGCCTTTTAAGTGAACAATAACACGATTAAACTCGATATTAAAGTATCTAAGTTGAATAATAAAATATTAAATTTAACAATAAGGGTGTAGATTGATCAAAACAAGATATTTATTATTTAATACTAAAAACTTTATTATTCATGACGACTATTTTATTATTCGCTTCGATAGTTCTATTTTATTATTATTTTTGAATAAAGATTAGAGTTCAAACTATTCAATTTTAATGTTAATGAAGAATTTTCATTTGAGTTTTAAATCAAAGACTGGTTTTATTTTATATTTGAAGAGCTCTATTATACGCATTAAATAATTTCTTTAATATTCATATTAAATATTTTTGCTCAGAAATTCATCCAAGGATCGACGGGATCGTATTCTTCACCGCTATTTTTTTTAATTCTTTGAATTGGCAAATTGATTTTTCATAGCTGAATCATTTTTCTTGTACATTTTGCAATATATTTGTGTTGGATACTACTGAATACACAAGAACATAAATACGCGTAACAACATATCTCAAAAAAAAAGGTATATGAGTAACACCAAAATATCTAAATAATCTTTTAAATCTTCCTGAATTCTCTCAAGAGTTTCAGATGTGTAGTTGATCGATCACTAGGATAGCAACAAATAGGGGATCCATGATAATAATAGGCCACAAAAAATTTTAGTTTTAATTTTAATTTTAATTTTGAAAGGCTTGATAAGTGGTCCACCTGTATCATACTTTTTTCCGTTCTCTCTGGTCTCGCCTTTTCTTCACTATTCGGCTATTCGCAGAATAGTATACCCAATATCAATAATTTACCATGGTTCACGAATTTAATGCAAGACTTAATTCATTTAAGATTCTATTCTCCTAACCTCGACCAAATCCCCTCCTCCGTCACACGTCGCAGCCCTTGGCACTTGCTTTCTCTACCATCCCTTCTCTCGCTAAAACAGCCATCTCTCGAAAAGCCAACAGTAATTGCCAAGACCTAACTCAACAGCACCATCCATAGCCTACTTATCCAGTCCCTCCCACGGGGTGAACCAGAAACAGCTGAAAACTCTCTCTCGGATCTAGGGTTAGGGTTTTTCATATATAAAGAAACATCTCTATCACATGGAGTGGGATAGTGAATCTGAGGGGCCAAGCGGATCGGAGGAAGATGAGGGACTCGAGTTAGGATTAGGGTTCATGCTCGGAGAGGGAGGTAAAGGCGCGGCCTTCTCTTTCGCGGTGGAGAGGATGTTGGTCGGGTCAAATCCTGGTGCGGGGTATGGAACCGACCCTGGCTGTGGGTTTGTTGTGACTGATGCGCTAGATCTGGATTTCCCCATAATTTATGTTAATCGCGGGTTTGAGGAGGCTACTGGGTATCAGGCTGAAGAGGTCCTTGGAAGAAATTGGTCAGTCTATTTTTGTTACTTCTCTTCATTCTATTGCAATACCCTTATCTTTACTACATGGATTTCCCTCTGAAAGCAGGTTATTGGTTGAGATTGTTTATGTTATTGCCCTAGTCTACTGCAATTTACCAGCTAAGTTGGAATTTTATGGTTGATTAACTAAAATTTTGATTGTACTTTCTGGTTACCAGTGTCGTGCTTACAATCAGATAACGTGGAGGTGAACCAAATTTTACTCAATCCAAACAAGTGTATAAGTTGTGTAATGAATTTCCTTATGAATGCATTTCCACTTCTTTTTGAAACAAAGAAAGCTAGTTATTAAATACCCATGCTTTCAGATTGTTTTTTTACCTGGTAGTGGTACATGATTCAATGAAATTGGAACTTGGAAGCCTGATTTAGTGATGGTCAGCTTGATCCAATAAGTAGCAATATCTTGGAGTCCATATGCTTTATGATTTTTATTTCATGTCTTCACATTTAATGTTTATAAGATATCAGGGTACGATGGTGTCTTTTATTGTAGTCTAAAACAGCTGAGAAGTATATGCGACTTGCTAACAAGTCCTTTGTGGCATATATTTTCTTACGTCTTTGGTGAAGTACATGTATATGCAAATTGAAAACAAGGAAAATTTGCTTTTGTTTTCGCCACTTCACTTTTTCACATGTTTAACAAATGGGTAGCAGTTGGCCAGATTGAGTTGGTGTATAATTCTGTTTATTGAAAAAAAAACAGTAATGATAAGATTTGAACTATTGAATAGTTTTTATTTGAAAAAAATGGCAACTAATGTCGGTTGGGTCAGTTCCAGCTCCTTAGGGTGTCTAGTATCATTGACCTACACCTGGCCCACTAGAGGTTTGTATCAGGTAACTGATCAAAAAGCCCCATTCTGGTGTTGGTCGGAGTTTTTCTTTTATTAAAGATGATTGTTTAAGTTTAGCTTGCTTAGAAAAAAAAATGAAAATTAGCATTACCTGGCTGTCCTTGGTCACCATAGGTCAAGAAATCATTACTGGTACAACCTAGAACAGTTATTTTTGTCATTCACGGTTCAAAGGTTGGACTTCATAAATTAGTAAAAACATAACATAGAAATTGTGGCCTGGGATAGACTTGGGAGTTGGGGCTTTGTGTAGAGAACTTTGTGGTTGGAATGTGCTTAATATTATTTAATTTATTTTGGTCCAATGCAACATGTTGGTTAAAAGTACTATTTTGTAACCATAGCAGATTCTGTCATCATTCTAATTTTTACTTAGCTTTTGACCTACCAAAATAATCAAGTGAACTAAAGTTGAGCATTAGACCCTGTTTGGACTCTATTTTGCATTTGTCACCAATCCATTTCAAATTTGTTAGCCTGATAATTAATTGCATAGATGGGGAATTTCTAAACAAAAGGAGAAAAAAAGTCTTTGTTTGTTAGGCATAAGAGTAACAATTTTATCCTGTATTATGCTGAGTGGATTTTGTGTGTGTGCTGTGTGTGTGTGGGGGGGGGGGGGGTATTGTTGATGTGGTTACCAGGATCTAGGAACAATCGAGAAACCTTTTCTAGTTGGTACATTCGTGTTAATAATGGGTTATTCCATAATAGTTTTAGATTTTATAGTGCTGCTTGTAATATTCTTTTCACAATTTTCAGTAAAATCTTTATGTTCAACCTCAACTGATTCCAGGAAATTATAATGAATCAGACATACAAAAAGTAGAAAGCTTGAATTAGATTGTGATTTATAGGTATTGAAATTTTATCTCTTATGCTTTCACTCATATTGATTTCTTCCTCACAATGTTTTTTTTTTATTTATTTTTTTCGAATTTGGTTCCTGTGGCAGCCGATTTTTGCAGTGCCGAGGTCCATTTGCACAAAGACGGCACCCGTTAGTGGATGATAATGTTGTTGCTGAGATCAGGCGGTGCATAGAAGAGGGGCTTGAATTCCAAGGAGATCTTTTGAATTTCCGCAAAGATGGTTCACCTGTCATGAACCACCTGCAGTTAACCCCTATTTATGGCGACGATGAAATCATAACCCATTTTATGGGCATCCAGTTCTTCACTGATGCCAACATAGATTTGGGTTCCGTACCTGGAGCCATTAGTGTGAAAGAGCCTACTGTTGTTGGCTCCTACATTCGACCTGTGTCAGTCGCTCCGCACTCATTTGGATGCCGTGAGTTTTGTAGCATCTTTCAGTTGAGTGATGAGGTCTTGTGTCAGAAAATTCTCTCCAGGCTTTCCCCTAGAGATATCGCATCAGTGGGCTCTGTATGTCAGAGACTGTACCAGTTAACAAAGAATGAGGATCTCTGGCGGATGGTATGTCAGAATGCCTGGGGAAGCGAGACAACTCGTGCATTGGAAACTGAGCTGGGTGCAAAACGGCTTGGATGGGGTCGTTTAGCCAGAGAGTTAACAACGCTAGAAGCAGTTGCATGGCGCAAGCTAACTGTTGGTGGGGCTGTTGAACCATCCCGTTGCAACTTCAGTGCATGTGCAGTTGGCAATCGTGTTGTACTTTTTGGGGGTGAGGGTGTGAATATGCAACCTATGAATGACACATTTGTGTTGGACTTGAATGCAACGAAACCTGAGTGGAGGCACGTTGATGTCAGCTCAGCTCCTCCTGGTCGGTGGGGACACACACTCTCGTGTCTTAATGGATCCTGGTTGGTGGTCTTTGGTGGGTGTGGCAGACAAGGTTTGCTTAATGATGTATTCATTTTAGATCTTGATGCCCAAAACCCTACATGGCGAGAGATCTCCAGCCTGGCACCGCCTCTGCCTCGGTCATGGCACAGCTCTTGCACAGTAGATGGAACTAAATTGGTTGTGTCAGGGGGTTGTGCAGACTCTGGTGTGCTGCTGAGTGACACATACTTACTGGACGTGACAATGGAGAAACCCGTTTGGAGAGAGATACCTGCTTCATGGACCCCACCATCCAGACTGGGGCACTCGCTGTCAGTCTATGATGGCCAGAAGATATTAATGTTTGGTGGTTTGGCAAAAAGTGGACCTCTCAGGCTTCGATCAAGTGATGTGTTCACGATGGATTTGAATGAGGAAGAGCCCTGCTGGAGGTGCATAACAGGTAGTGGCATGCCAGGTGCGGGGAATCCTGCTGGAGTTGGCCCACCACCTAGGCTCGACCATGTGGCAGTAAGTCTACCTGGCGGCAGGATTGTCATCTTCGGCGGGTCAGTTGCAGGTCTCCACTCTGCATCTCAGTTGTACTTGTTGGACCCAACTGAGGATAAACCGACGTGGCGGATCTTGAATGTACCAGGTCGGCCACCCCGGTTTGCATGGGGGCATAGCACATGTGTTGTGGGTGGTACCCGTGCAATAGTTCTGGGAGGTCAAACCGGAGAGGAATGGATCTTAACTGAAATACATGAATTGTCTCTGAAGAGCACTCTGGTTTGATTTTTTGTGTGTTTATTAGTTCTTTTCTAAATCTGTTGGGTATTTATTACCATGATCATTATTAGTAGGTAAGTGAAATTCATAAAGTTAACTATCTTTTGTAGTCTTTTGTCGATTTACTTCTCTAAGCTATAAAGATGGTCAGTTGTGTTGTGTATTTTGTTGGGTAGGAAAAGCAAAAGAAGCTTTGCATTTGTATAGCTTTGTAGTACTAATAAGCAATAATGCGTCTCATGCTTTGATCTGTTATATGATGCCATGGTTTTCTTTCCTTTCTTTCCGACCATTTTTCCGTATATAGCGATGTTGAGTTGGATATATCTTAATTTTCTCATCGTGAAACCAATCGCCTTGTTTTTAGGACTTAGTGGACAGTGTTGTACTGCTGTTAGTTGCAAGTAAATGAGTAATGCAAGAATCAGTCAACACTGAAATGTGATTGTTCCGTTGCAATCCCAATTCAAGGTTTAGTAATGATTAGCATTAGATATTCTAATTTGGTGGGGATCCTCTGTAACTATTTATTTTGATAATTTTAACCGTGAACTTTTAATAAATTCATAAAAGAAACTAAAAAAAATTACAAATATATTCTTCAAATTTATAGATTGATTGTATTTTAGCTTTCATTTAATATAGCATCATTTGAATTATATCAAAGACTATTAAAATTATATAATAATTATAACGGTTCAAATTAAATAAATTTTGATGAAATATTAGATGACACTTAAAATGTACATAAGTTTAAAACACAAATAATTTATAAGATTAAAAATGTTTATAAAAGTTTTTTGTTTTATTTTTTTTATAAATTAATATAAAGTTCGTTGTCAATATAAGTAATAGTCAAGAGATCTCCCCCCTTACAAATTTGGTGCTAGCCTGGATCAACACACACCGCAAAATTGGCAAACATAGTGTTAGCTATATATATGGGTCCGTTTGGCGGTTTACCGGAATAGCTTTGGAAGAGTGATAATTTTGGAAGAGTGATAGAATAATATTTTTTTTTTGGAAGACGTAGAATAGTGGTATTCTTGACTATTCGGAAGAGTGAAAATATCGTTTGACAGTTGTTACTCAGAATAGTTAAAATATGAATAATTATGATACTAATAATGATGATGATAATAATAATAATAGTAAAATAATAATCATAATAGTAAGATAATAATAATAATAAAGTAATAAAAATAATCATAATAAATAATAATATTATAATAATAATATAATAAAAATATAAATATAATCATAATATAATAATATAATAATAATAAATTATAATTACAATCATAATTATAATATTATAATAATAAGTAATCATAATTTTAATAATATAATCATAATCATAATCATGATAATAATAATTATAGTCATAATCATAATAATATAACCATAATCCTTATCATAATAATATGATAATAAAAATATAATCATAATCATAAAAATAATTATAAATAATTATAATTATAATAATAAATTAATCATAAATATAATCAATATATAATAATATAATACAACATAAAAAAATAATAATAAAGTAATAAAAAATAATCATAATAAATAATAATATTATAATAGTAATATAATAAAAATATAAACATAATCATAATATAGTAATATAATAATAAAAAAATATAATTACAATCATAATTATAATAATATAATAATAATAATAATAAGTAATCATAATTTTAATAATATAATCATAATATAATCTTAATATAATAATCACGATCATAATCATGATAATAATAATTATAGTCATAATCATAATCATAATAATATAATAATAAAAATATAATCATAATCATAATAATAATTATAAATAATTATAATTATAATAATATAATAATAAATTAATCATAACTATAATCAACATATAATAATATAATACAACATAATAAAATAATAATAAGTATTAATAATCATAATCATAATCATAATCATCATAATATAATAATATAATAATAAATAATCTTGATCATAATAATATAATAATAAAATAGTTATATTTATATTCATAATATGATAATATAATATGAAAATTATATTTATAATAATAATAAATAATATAATAATGCTAATACTAACGATAATATAATAACAATAATGATAATAATAATTTAATAATAATAATAATATGATAATAATAATAAATAATAATAATCATAATATTAATATAATAATAAATTATAATCATAAATATAATATAATAATATAATAATAGTAAATCTTAATCTTAATCATAATAATATAATATAATATAATATAATCAAACAATAATCGCTATTCCGACGAGAGCTAATCCGGTATTCCACCTATAAGTGGGTATACCGGATTAGCACTATTCCGCACTCTTCTACTTAGTCTAAAATTCGTTTGGCAAATTATTTCGTCGGAATATCAATTTTATTCTTACTTTTTGCTATTCCATGGTGTGTCAAACAAACCCATAATGTGACTTCTCACTTTACGCGAATAAAACGAGCACTAGAGGTTAGAAGACGCACAAAAAAAAAAACTATAGTGAAAAATGATTGAGGAAGAAAGAGAAATCATAACAGCCAAGCCACACTCTAAAGATAAAAAACTAAAATAGTAATTTATTTTTTGTATCTCTCTCTTTATTTCTCCAGCTCTTGTGATTTTTTTTTGTTTTAATAGTTTAGAAAGAGCAAAGTTCTTTGATAGCCTAGAAAGATAATATTTAATAGCTATTTATATTTTACTATTAATTTTTATGATTTTATTTTTTTGGAGATTCTCTTGTATGATAGGTAAAAAAAATAAGGTTATTTAAAACTATAGTAAAAAGTAGGTGCATATTAAATGAGATATTATTATCAGATTCAAAGGGCATGGGGAAATTTTTTTTATTGTCTTTTATAAAGAAAATGATCTTTTACGATCACCCCTAAAGTTAGCAATATAATTGCATATGAATGAAATTCCTTACAGACATCGTCAACCACGTCACTAATTGTATATTGAGGAATTTTTCTGAAAATATAATAAAAGATGAAATAATAACAATTTATTCACGGTGCTTGAAAGGAAGCGGGGTGGATGTCATGAGTGCACTTTTTGATTGTCCACTCATTGGATTAATTGGATTAATTAATTACATTAAGTTTCTTGTTATATAACGTCCCGACCGAGGCGCTACGAAAACGGTATCTTCTACATTCATATATCAGTCTGTAACCAACAAATAAAAAAGATAACAAAGAAATAAAACAGAGTCAGCTTATAAATGTTTATTAATCTCAATAAACAGTTATTTAACGACGTAGTTTCTCTATAACATGTATATAAAATAATTCAATTCAAAGCAATTAAAATGAAATATATCTTTATCATAAAATCAAATATGAAATTATTAATTAATAATTATAGTTTAATCAATTATGTCTGTGTGAACTAGTTTCTGCACAGCATGTCCCAAACCAGGATAAGGGAGAAGGGTTGTGGTGGGTGTGGCGAGCCCTGCACTAAAACAGCCGATCTTTATGGAAATGAAACTTTAATCAATTATGTATAGACACATGAAAATAACACACCGTACCCACCATGATAAGTGGGGGATATCTCATAAATCCGCTAGTAAGCGGGACTTCGCAGAGCAGTCTTCCACTCACAACCATTCAGGTTGTGTGGACCCTTCCTTTTAGAGTACGAAAGAGTTAGCTTACGACATGTATAATCATGCATAATTTGATCAGTTTCATTATCAACACTCATTCAATATTCAATTCAATTTAGTGATCAAAATTCAATCAATTCGTATAATTCAGGTTATCGATCCATATCACAAGTCAAATGTTAATCCAAATAATCCACACGATTCAGGTCATCGACCCGTATCTCAATTCAAAGGTCAACCAACACAATTCAGGTCAAGTCAATAATCTAATTAATTGATAATATTTAAATACAAATTATAGAGAAGTTCGATTACCTGATATAAATTTACAGTTCGATCCTCACTGATGATACTCAAAATACTTCAACGCACAAAATCAACTTATATAATATTGTTCAAAGTCATACATTGAAGAGCTTTGTAATTAGCTTTAAATCTTCCATGAATATAGCTTTGTAATTAGCTTTAAATCTTCTTCCATGTTTGACCGAAGAGAGCACCTACGGTCTTTGATTAATGGAAAAAGACAAAGAGTGCATCGAGTCACAGGAGGAGAGGCACCCATACTTCCTCTCTTTTTATTTTTATTTTTCTTTTCGATTCTTTTACTGTTTGGATTTCTCTCTCTTTCATTCTTCTGTTTCCTGAATCTTTTTTTTTTGAATGATTATTGCTAACAGAGGTAAATAAAAGGTCACCGCCTTATAATAGCTACGTGTCACCAAGCAAAGAGTCCATCGTGTCTCTATTTTTTTATTAACTTTTATAATCAGACCCTATGATTATTTAATTTATGAAACAATTCAAAAATAAATAAATTCATATATTGGGATATTACACTCTCCCTTCTTTAGAAATTTCATCTTCAAAATTTTTAAATATCATACTGATTTAAAATTAATTATATTAGAGATTTTAAGATATAAATCGACCACACTTCTGCTGCGCAACTCTGATAGAATAATGATATGATTTTGCTCGAATTGAATCAAAATGAAAACAGGAGATTCATAGCTCTGTGATTAATAGAGCTGTCAAATAAGAATTTTGAAAATTCAAACATTCAGTTCATTATTGTCAATTTAAAAGATTAGTCATTTAGTATCAATTTTACTTGTATTAAGTCCATAATTGCTTCATCATGTTATCATTAAATTTGATTTGAGAAATAATTCATATTTATGAAAGTTTAAATGGGATAAATCAAATATTCAAACAGAATTTCAAAATATGATACCGCTATCAACTTCTAGTATCAATCACTGTTTGGAACGGAAACGGATGAAGACTCGGTCATAGTTCGAGGAACGTATGCTCTGATATCATAATCTATAATGCCCCGACCGAGGCGCTACGGAGACAGTATCTTCTACATCCATCTGACGGTCCGCAACCTACGCCGCCAACAAATAAAAATATAACAAAGAAATAAAACAGAGTCAGCTTACAAAACTCAGTAACCAGTTATATAATGACGCAGCTTCTCTATAAGCTGTAGACAAAATAGTTCAATTCAAAACAATTAAAATGAAATCTATCTTTATCATAAATCAAATATACAATTATTAATTAATAATTATACTTTAATCAATTATGCATAGACACATGAAGATCACACACAGTGTCCACCATGATAAGTGGGGGATATCTCATAAATCTGTTAGTAAGAGAAACTCCGCAGAGCCGTCTTTCACTCACAACCCTTCAAGTTGTGTGAACCCTCCCTTTCGGAGTACGAAAGAATTAGCTTACGACATGTATAATCATGCATAATTTAACAAGTTTCATTATCAACACTCATTCAATATTCAATTCATTATAGTGATAAAAATTCAATCAATTCGCATAATTCAAGTCATCGATCCATATCACAAGTTAAAGATTAATCCAGACAATCCACACAATTCAGGTCATCGACTCGTATCTCAAGTCAAAAGTCAACCAGCACAATTCAGATCAAGTCAAGAATCTAATTAATGAATAATATTTAATTACAAGTTATAGAGAAATCTAATTATAGATTTACGATTCGATCCTAACTGATGATACTCAAAACACTTCATCGCACAAAATAAACTTATATAATATTGTTCAAAGTCAAATACTGAAGATCTATCTATTTCAGCTTCCATGAATATTGCTTTGTAATTAGCTTTAAATCTTCTTCCATGTTTGACCAAAGAGAGCACCTACTGTCTTTGATTAATGGAAAAAGACAGTGTGCATCGAGTCACTGGAGGAGAGGCACCCATACTTCCTCTCTTTTTATTTTTATTTTTATTTTTCTTTTCGAATCTTTTACTGTTTGGATTTCTTTCTCTCTTTCGTTCTTCTGTTTCCTAAATCTTTTTTTTTTGGAATGATTATCGCTAACATAGGTAAATAAAAGGTTACCACCTTATAATAGCTACGTGTCACCAAGCAAAGAGTCCATCGTGTCTCTATTTTTTTTTAACTTTTATAATCAGATCCTATGATTATTTAATTTATGAAACAATCTAAAAATAAATAAATTTATATATTTGGGATATTACACGTTGATAGATTGATAGAATCCACATTTTCTCAACCGCTTTATTTCCTTTATTTGTAGCTCAAGAGGTCCGGCATTACAAGATTTGTAATTTACTTTTTATATTTGAGAGTTTTGACTCTAAAAAATGTTAGAGAGCAATTTTACAAAAAATTATGAAGGAAAAATGGTAGAGATCACCATCATGAGAGATGATTGATTTTGAAAGGCCATCAAATATTATTTGAAGGTTTCTAAACCTCTTGTTAGAGTTCTCAAGTTAGTAGATGGAGATATGAAGCCCGCAACGGAATATATTTATGAAGCGATGGATCGAACCAATGAAAAAATTACAACCAACTTCAATCATAAGATCTCATCTTACAAACAAAATTTGAGAAATTATTGATCAAAGATGATCATTACAACTCTATCACTCACTTCATACGGAGACATTATATCTCAATCCAAAGTAATTTCATTTCTAATTTAATATCTCATTAAATTTGTTTGATATAAATTAACATATTTTAGTTTTAATGTTAAATAATAAATAGGTTCCACTATAGTGAAAGTTTTCATGCCGATGAAGAAATTATTAGTGATTCAATAGAAATAATTGAAAGAATGAATCTGATCGAGCAACAAGTTTTAAAATTGATGAATAACTTGAGAAATTAAAGAGGGTCGAAGGATTATTTGGATTGGAGATGGCCATACATGCAAGACACAAAAAACAACAAAGGACAAATTAATAAGAAGAATAATTCAATCATTGTTTAATTTAACTTTGAACGTAATTTATTTTTTTTATTAATAATGTATAGGGGTGTCAAACGGCTGAAACGATGATGAAATAGTATTGTTTCGTCAACCATTTCGTTTAATAAACGAAACATAAAACAATTTCGTTAACCGTTTCGTTTAATAAACGAAACAGAAAATCATTTCGTTAACCGTTTTGTTTATCACGAAATGGAACGAAACACGAAATTTCGTGTATTTTACATTGAAATACTCTTAACGAAATGAAAAATACCTTTTCGTTAACCGTTTCGTTTAATAAACGAAATAGAAATTCATTTCGTTACCACGAAACGAAATGAAACACGGTCGAAACGGAATTTGTTGACAGCCCTAATAATGTAGCTCATTGGTGGGATATATATGGTGTGGGTTTAAAACTTAAATAATTTGCAATATGTGCCTTGAGTCACACGTGTAGTGCTATGGGTTGTGAAAGTAATTGGAACATATTTCCACACATTCATTCTAAAAGGACAGCACGAACGAAACATGAGAGGTTGAATAGTTAATTTTTGTGAAATATAACATCAAGTTAGAGAGGATGTAAAGAGAAAGGGAGAAACAAGGTGACCACCATTGTCACACCCTGAATCAAAAAGAATAGTGCTCAGAGGTGATAGCCGCCACATGTACGCGAAGACACGCGTACACGTAAGGCTCAAAAATACGCAAGTCATTCATTTATCTCAATAAAATAATAGCAGTCCATTCATACATTGCCATAATAAATAATAATAAAGAAAAATAGAGTTTTGTGGAAGTGAAAATAATAATAAATAATAGAGGGGGATGGTGCTGGGAGGGCAACCAATGATCAAATACAGACTATCAAATAGTCCAAGAAAAGAAAAGAAAAGAAAATAAGCGACAGTCTATCATCTAACTTCAAACCTAAAAATCCAAAACCACCGTATAACTTAAGTGATAAGTCACTCAGTGCGGATTTTGATCTAGGCACTGAGATATCAAATATCTCTAGACTTAGACTTTAACCCGTTTAATTTCATTTATGATAGATACAATGGAGTATAAATATAAATATATTTGTAGTTAAACTTTTTTTAAGTTGATTAATTATTCATAGATGAATATCGAGTCATAACGTCAACCGCTAGCGAGCTCACTTGGATCAAATAACTTCTAGCTGACATGAGCATCACAATACACAAACCAATGAAAATATTTTGTGACAATCAAGCCGCAAGGCATATTGCCTCAAATCCTGTCATTTCATACGTGAAAAAAATACAAGTTGGGGAAATCAAAACTCCGTTTGTAAGAAGTCGAGACCAATTAGCGGACGTTTTTATAAAAGGATTGGAGCTAAAACTATTTGAAAAAAATACAAGTAAATTAGGGTTAATTGATATTTATAACTCAAATTTGAAGAGTGTAAAAAATTATAGTTAGAATAGTGAAATTTATATTTTGGGCCTCATAGTCATTGATATTCATATCATAGGTCCAATTTAGAATAATAATGTTATTATGTCGTTAAAGACAAGCTAGTACGGTTGAATACCGTTACAATCCAACATCCATATATATACTCAATATAACACAATGGTAGTATTTTTTTTTTCAATAACAATTTCCATTATAATCTTCCCATCTATATCAAATACTCCGCATTCTGTAAGTTTCAACAAAACAACCTAGCATTACTAAACTTCAAGAAGTCAAGGACCAAATTCCAATTTGATATGTCTTATTATGCAAATAACTAAGAAGAAATATGGTCATAAATGCAAAATTCATCCATATATTCAACAAATTTTGCAGATTTTCTATCACAAAAGGAATAAATAATGAAGGGTGGGTGGGCTAGATGGTCGTGGAGGCGCAGATCGGGAGGTTTCTCTGTGGGGAGGGTTCTTGGGATTGCAACTTCTTGTGCAAAAGATCAGCCTCCCATGAATGGAGTGTAAGTGGTTGTGGTAGAGAACGGGGGTAGGAAGGCTATGATGAGGTGTGTAGGTGGTTGTGGTTAGGGGTGTCAAACGTACTAAACGACCACGAAATAGATTGGTTACGTTTAACGTTTCGTTTAAACGACGAAATTTTTTTTTTTCCGCTGAATGTTTCGTTTACTGAACGTAAGGAGTAATTTTTTCGCTGAACGTTTCGTTTTGCGAAACGTTCAAAACGTTGTAACGTTCGAATTTTGAACGTCTGAAAAATAACAACCTTTATATTCAAAAACGCCAAGTTGACATATAACAAACCGCCAAGTTGACATATAACAAAATAACAACCTTTATATTCAAAAAAAGCGCCAAGTTGCCATTTGCCAAGTGCTACACTACATATCATACATATCATACATCCAAAACTGCCAAGTTGACATATAACAAAATAACAACCTTTATATTCAAAAAAACTGCCAAGTTGCCATTTGCCAAGTGCTACACTACATATCATACATATCATACATCCAAAAAAACTGCCAACTGCCAAGTGCTACACTACATATCATACATCCAAAATGTACTAAGTAAAAGAGTATCCAACATATAATAAAGTTACCATTTACCATTTACCATTTACCAGTTGTCAGCCACTCTAAAGTTACCATTTGCCATTTGTCAGCTACTCTAAAACCAACCCAAATCCCAGCTATTTTCTCAGATATACCAATCTCAGCCACAATATACCAATCTCAGCCACAATGGCAACAGGCAACAAACATTTAAACACATTTATCATCATTGAAAATTCAATGCTAGAGATTTGAGGAGCCAAAGAGACTAACTAACAGTCTCCGGGCTTCAAGGTAATAAAAACAAACAACAAACAGTAACAACAGCAACAGTAACAGTAACAGTGACAACAGCAATGAACAGTAACAGCGAACAGCAACAGCAACGTGCAATAGGCTTTATGGCAACAAGTAACAGACAACAAGCTTTATATTCAACAACAGGCTTTAAGGCAACAGACAACACTCTCAAAACATTTAAAAAATACCAGTAATTGAACTGATAAACCAGACTGGCACATGTTTAGCTTCCACTGCCACAAATGGTATCATCTAGTA
The DNA here is from genome assembly GCA_037127355.1 of Schoenoplectus tabernaemontani. Lineage (NCBI taxonomy): Eukaryota > Viridiplantae > Streptophyta > Magnoliopsida > Poales > Cyperaceae > Schoenoplectus > Schoenoplectus tabernaemontani. Next base: position 15,677,430 of record CM073755.1, on the reverse strand, counting down.
CTCCTTCATCAGTGGACCATATGATATTACCAAACATGCCACCATTATCTACATTAACACACATCAGGTCAAACAAATGACATTAGTATTAGAAAGAGTAAATTAAAGAGTAAATTAAATACCAGTAATGCTAGCACATAACCAATCTTGGGCACATATTAGAGCTTCAATGCTCTCATCATTTAGAGACGATCTAACAGTGCTCGAATCCTACCGTATACTTGAAAGTGGACTCGACGCCATCATGAAATTGGGACAGCCAAGATGTCCCTTGTTAACTTAGCCATAACAGGATATGTTTGGCTTTTCAGTTTCCACCATGTAAGGATGTCAAAGTCATCATCTAAGCTTGTTTCATCAAGTGGGTCATCTAGATATTGATCTAGCTCTGATTTTGTTGTCTCAGTGGTCCTCTTACCACTCAAAAAATCTTTCAAACCTGCCCTTGTGTCACTGACACTATGTGTTGCACCAGATCCAACCCTAATTATCACAACATCATACAAGAAATCAAGCATCAATTTTAAAATATAAGTATTGAAGTATTTTAAAATATAAGTTACTGACACTATGTGTTGTACCTCTGAGTTGAGCTGCCAGTTTGATTTTGTGTTGCCCTTGAGTGTGCATTCAAGTATTCTTTGAACAAAGCAAGCAAGCATGCCTTGATGTTGGTCATAAATCTTGCACAATCCTCAGAATGCATCATGTTGTAATAGTACTCAACCACTGCTAACTTGCACCTAGGGTCTAGAACACAAGCAATAGCCAAAAGGGCATTTCCATTGGACCAATACTTGTCCCACTTGGCAAACATTTCTATACTCATTTGAACAACAAAGGGATATGGGCTACTTCTCATTTTCTTAATATTTAGGTAAACCTCACAAAATTCGGGGAAGTACAAATTAAGGGTTGGATATTTGGAACCACTTAGTTTATTTGTGGCATCATAAAAGACTTTCAAGTGCCCAATTATAGCCTTGAACATTATCCCAATCTTCTCCAGATGGACATGAAATGTACCTTTTATCATAGGTAGCAAATCTGTTAATAGCCTCTTGTAAGTCCAATGCCAACTCCAACATTAAGTAAGTGGAGTTCCATCTTGTCTGCACATCCCAAGCAGGTTTCCTTTGTGGGGCATTAACCTAAGGAAAAAACAAATTTAATTAGTTTCATGTTAAACTGAACTAATTGAATACAAATACAAGATAATTTGCACACCTGAGATGCTGCCAAGATGAATTTCTCCATTCTAGATTGTGAATGTCTAATGTATTTCATTGTGGCTCTAATTTTTTGTATCTCTCCATCTAGTACACTCAAACCATCTTGCACAATCAGGTTCAAAATGTGACATCCACATCTTTGATGAAAGATGGAGCCATCAGCTGGTAAGTGCTTACTAATCTGAGTTGTAGTCAACATTTCTCTTATGGCGAAAGATCATTAGCGAAGAGTTATCAAGTACCAAACAAAAAACCTTTTTATCCACATTCCACAATACCAATTTTTCATATATAGCCTTGTGAAATGTCTTGACCAAGGTGTGTGGAGAGGGCAAAGGGATGAAGTTAATAATTCTCTTTCTCAACAGCCAAGTATTATCAATGTAATGACATGTAAGGGACATAAACCCCTTTCCCTACTCTTACTGGTCCACAAGTCACTTGTAAAACTGAACTTGCAATCTAGTTTACCAAGTATGTCATACAACTTACACTTCTCATCTTCATAAATATTAATGCAATCTGTTCTAATTGTATTTCTTGATGGCATTTTAAAGCAAGGTTGCAGGTCCTTTAAAAAGACCTTCAAGAAATGGTGGTTGGCATAGTTAAAAGGGTATTCATGTGCAATCACCATTCTTGCCAAGTTTTTTCTGCTTCTCATTTGGTCAAATACCCAATTAGCAGGACTTGGCTCACCTGCTGATAATAGTAAAATGATTAGTAAAATAATTATTAAATGATATGAATTTAATAATAAAAATTAATGATAACACACCTTGATTAATTACCAGCATCTTTTGCAATGCATCTGGTTTATGCCTCTTCATTATCTTACATCCTTTTTTGATATGATGCAATAATGAACCGGTGCTCCTTGAGTTACCTTGCAAATATTTAGCTGAACAATACTTACAAGTAGCATTATAGCTACCATCAGCTTGCTTTGGACCCTTTATGAAATGCTCCCAAACTTGAGAGTATTGTACATCTCTACTTTTTCTTTTTTGGGTGGTTTCAAGACCAGGTGCTGTTGCACCAGGGTCTTCAGGGTCAATGGGATCCTCAGGATCAACTACAATCCTTTGAACCTCATCTTGTTCCATACTAAAAGTTCAAACAAACAAGCAAGTAAGCACTGGCAAGTAAAAGTTCAAACAAGCAAGCAAAGAAAGTTCAAGTAAGCAAGCAAGTAAGCACTGGTAAGTGCCGGTACCAAGCAAGCAAGCAAGTCCTGGTAAGTGCCGGTACCAAGCATATTCATCTGAGTCGGTACCAAGCAAGCTTGTTCCATACTAAAAGTTCAAACAAACAAGCAAGTAAGCACTGGTAAGTAAAAGTTCAAACAAGCAAGCAAAGAAAGTTCAAGTAAGCAAGCAAGTAAGCACCGGTAAGTGCCGGTACAAGCAAGCAAGCAAGTGCGGTAAGTGCGGTACAAGCATATTCATCCGAGTCGGTACAAGCAAGCTTGTTCCATACTAAAAGTTCAAACAAACAAGCAAGTAAGCACTTTGGTAAGTAAAAGTTCAAACAAGCAAGCAAAGAAAGTTCAAGTAAGCAAGCAAGTAAGCACCGGTAAGTGCGGTACAAGCAAGCAAGCAAGTCGGTAAGTGCGGTACCAAGCATATTCATCTGAGTCGGTACCAAGCAAGCTTGTTCCATACTAAAAGTTCAAACAAACAAGCAAGTAAGCACTGGTAAGTAAAAGTTCAAACAAGCAAGCAAAGAAAGTTCAAGTAAGCAAGCAAAGAAAGGGTAAAGAAAAACATACTCATCGGAAGACAAATCAGGCTCAGCCTCTAAAACATATTCATCTGAGTCGACCATAGCTAAGAAACCTGCATGCAAATGAGTAACAAATGATTAAACAAAACAAATAAAAAATTTCAAAGAAAAAGCAAAATAAAGTATAAGAAATACCTGAAAATTGCTTTCTTGCGTTTTCTTTCTCTTTCTTTCTCTCTCTCTGCCTTTGTTTTTTCTAACTCTCTCTCTTTTTTTTCTTCCTTTCTTTCTGTCATTTTTCTTCCCCTTTAGAGACATATATACCCAAGAGTCCCTGATCGAACGAAACGTGTAACTTACACTAAAATGCTAGAAACAAGAAAACAGATCATCGACCACAGGGCCACAACAAGCAATCAAGCATTCAAGCTAGGGTTTTGTGAAAAAGAGACAATCGAAATGATGAGGGGAGACGAAGATACGATCAGATCATACAGAGAGAGAGAGGGGTCAGGGTCTCAGGGACTCAGGGACTCAGGGCTCAGGGGAGACGAAGATACGATCAGATCACAGAGAGAGAGAGAGAGGGGTTAGGGCAGGGGGAGACGAGACGAAAATACGATCGGATCACAGAGAAAGAGAGAGGGGAGACGAAGAACCACAGGGCACAGCGGCGCGGCGCCTAGGGTTAAGCACCTTTCTTTTTACATTACCAAGGCGTGACTCCCCTGCAATTCAAAGTATTCTATACAAGTAGAATACTGGACGAAAGAACGAAATTATACGAAACGAAATGGGTTTGTTTCGTGTTTCGTTTCGTTTTCCTAGCGAAATCCCGACTCAGTTTCGTGTTTCGTTTCGCTGAGCCAACGAAACCAAAATTCATTTCGTTTCACGTTTCGTTCGAGCGAAACGAAACGTTGAAACGCAAAATTTCGTTGCGTTGACAGCCCTAGTTGTGGTAGAGAATGGGGGTAGGAAGGCTATGATGAGGTGGTTGTTTCGTGCGACTGCGAAGGAGTTGCGAGCTTCCATCCTTAGTAGTCATGGTTCCTCTCTCTTTCTCGCTCAGAGCTCTTTTTTTCGAGAATTTTTTTGGGAGAAATAATTCGGAGCTTTTTTCTCTTTGAAACTCTCTCTATATAAAGAGATGACCCTGAATGAAATGGAGATGGAGCTTTGGTCAATTGAGACAACGCTTTGAACAGAAAATATAAAATCTGGATCATTGATTAAAGGAACGGATAAGATTTTGCCTAAATCTGAGGTACCTCAAATGATACGGATTTCGGTGCCTCAATGTATACAGTTTGACTGGAACGGTCGAACCTATAACCTAAGTTTACTAATGGACGGCTGGATTTGAATCCATCGTTTCATTTCTCAACCGACTTACTGTCAATCTCAATCGGTTAGTCACAAACTCATGATGCCAGTCTCCGCAAGCGTGCACATGCACCTGCCTGACTGGCCGCCTTCTCTCCAGTCCTTCTCGAGGGATCCTGTTATCTTGAGGCTCTTGCTTGTGCCACGTCATCTAAAGGCCGAACAAACGTCTTAGATTTTTACTGGAGATGAACAGTATTTTAAAACCGGGGATAATCCATATAAACTCCTTCCCAGATTTTCTCCATTTACCTTTTCGGGCGGACATTTTTCACCCTGTATTTCCTCAGCTCGCCGCTTCTTTTTCTGAGAGAGAGAGAGAGAGTCTGAAACTTAAACATAGAGAGGGAGGCGGAGAAGGAAAGGTTGAAGGTTGTAAATAGCGCGATAATGGCGCCGGTCACGTGCAACGCGTGCAATAAGGAGTTCGAAGACGAGGTGGACCAGAAAGAGCACTACCGCTCCGAGTGGCACTGCTACAATCTCAAGCGCAAGGTTTACTCAGATCCTTTTTTTCTCCATATAAGTTCTTGATTTTCGTGTGGAGATTTTGTTTTAGTTTTCTTGATTTTCCAATCGTTTTTTTTTATGCGTGCAAACGAGTTAGGTTCTCATGGTTATCCGTGTTGCCTGATTTCTAGGGTTTATGCTGAATCGCATAATCTTTTTAATTGCCCCCAGGCGCGTTTATTATATGCTGAATCGCATAATCTTTTTAATTGCCCCCAGGCGCGTTTATTTTATGCTGAATCGCATAATCTTTTTACATTCCCGTGTGGCTTTTTTTTTATGTAATACCAGAATTACATAAAAGATGAGACGGTGTAATTTGTAATAGCGTTTGCATAAAAAAAACGGATGCATACATACTGATTTTTTAAAATTCTCTAGGTTAATTTTGAGGGGAGGGACAAACAAAATAAGGACTTTATCAATACTAAACAGCTGAGCTTTTCTTGTCAACACTGCATTCATCATCTAATTGCAGAATATGAAATTAAAGTAAATTGTACAAGCTTATTCTGTTGGTAAACCAAATGAAACTTGATCGTTAAAGTAAAGTTGTTGTCAGATACAATCTTCACTTGCTTGTGACTTATTTCTTGTTAGTGGACTGACTTTTGAGGTGACCTCCTATAAATTTTTTTGCATAAATTAATATAAGCTTTATTTGAAGTATAAATTTTGTACATTGGTATGTGTCAACTTGCCGTTGAATGCCACTGGTTAACTTTTTGTCTGGATCAGGTCGCTGGAGTGCCTAGTGTGACAGAAGCACTGTTTCTTGCGAGGCAAACTGCTTTAGCAGAAGAGAAATCAAAATCATCTGCATCTCAGATGCTATACACCTGCTCTCTATGCTCAAAGGAATATAGAAGCTCAAAGGCGCACCAACAGCACCTCAACTCTAAGGTCCACATGCTGAAAGCCTCTCTTCAACCTGAAACCTCAGCTGAGGGTATCACAGTTGTAAAACCACTTGTGCGCAAATCAAATCACGCATCAAACAAAGCAGAAGCAGAAGAGGAAGAGGAATGGGTTGAAATGGGCTCAGATGAGGAAATGGAGGAAGGAGATGAGGTTGGATCAGATGTGGAAATGGAGGGGATGGATGAACTGGACCCATCCAGCTGCTTCATGTGCAATGCAAAGCATGAGAACATAGAGAGCTGCATGGTTCACATGCATAAGAAACATGGTTTCTTTATTCCTGATGTAGAGTTCTTGAAGGATGCTGAGGGACTCCTCATCTATGTCGGATTACTGGTAAAATTTTGTTATATTGTGTATATGACACTACTGTACCAGATTTTACTTTTATTATAATCATGTTAAAGTCGATGTCTAATTGTTCTGATATATAGAATTATTTTCTTACCTTCTATATTAATGAAGGGTTTTATTGGACAATTTTTGAATTTAGTATACAAACAAGTAGACTGTTCTAGTAGGGTTCCTTTTCTCGCCCATGATATTGACTTACTGTTTTGTGATGAATAATATGGATTGACGGTGGTAAAGTATATATTTACTTGTAATGTTTTTGTCAGCAACTCTAACTTGCACTTTGCTCTAGTGATATTTTCTTTTTTTATGAAGGACACAATTTAATATGTTCCTTGAATAGGTTAAGAGAGATTACACATGCCTGTATTGCAACGAGAGGCGTAAACCTTTCCAAAGCCTTGAAGCAGTGAGAAAACACATGGAGGCAAAAGGGCATTGCAAGCTGCGCTATGGCGACGGGGGTGATGACGAGGATGCTGACCTGGAAGAGTTTTATGACTATAGTAGCAGGTTTACTATCATTATAGTGTTAATATGAAAGTTAATCTTTGCATCTCATTAGTTGATACTCTCAGGTTCAAGTTGATAGCAATGAGCCGATGACTTCTTCAATGTTTGAATTTTGATAAATTTGGCTTCAGAGTTTGAGCTTAGGTTTGCTGACATGTCAATCCAAGGCATGCTGTAACATATTAGCCTATAATCATGGCATTACAAAACAAATTATTGGAGTTTTTATCTCTATATGAAATTCCACATCTTTACAGACGGAAATTGCCATTCATTTAATTTGAGAAATATTGGTCTGTATCTATTATAAATTTATAATTGAGAAAGCAACATAACATGGCAATTTTTTTCCATTCGTTAATGTTTTTGTCATTTTGTTCTTTATTTATTTATTTAAAGTTTTTTGTTAAACAGCTATGTTGATGCTGAGGGGAAGCAGGTGGTTCTGTCTGATGATGCAGCAAATGTTGAGCTAGGGACTGCTGGAGCTGAGCTGGTTATTACTCACAAGGGTGAAGATGGGACACTCGTCAGAACCTTGGGTTCCAGGGAATTTCTCCGATACTACCGTCAGAAACCACGGCCCGCCCCTTCTAGAGATACTGCCCTTGCCACTGCATTGGCCTCAAGGTTTGTATAAATTATCTATTTTTTCGTGTATTCACATCTATTATTTGGTTGTTTCTTGAATATTACTAAGATCTTATATTATTGTCGTGGTTGAACCCAAAAGCTTATTTGTGTGAAATTTGAAGTTAAAATAAGATCATCTTTATCATACTTTGAAGCAGTATCTACCTGAGTGCTTTCAGTGTACCTTGTTCTTTGTAGCAATGCATCTCTTTAACTGAACCCTCTATTTATTTTACACCACATTTTTAATACAGTACAAAAATTAAATTGTAAGATTTCAAGCCCTGACAAATTCTCAGATGTAATGAAGTAAATGTATGTTATATTCCGATGTATAGTATCAGATCCCATCAAATCGAGGGTTCTAATCCTTTTGACTATTCGGTAGTTGTGTTTGAGCAGATGCCTAATGTTTATGGTATTTTGAACCGAAATCATATAGTTTGCTTTTTGGGTGCAGGTATAAGAGCATGGGATTGGCGACTGTGCAATCAAAGGAGCAGATAGTAAGGTTGAAGGTTCTGAAGGAGATGAACAGGCACGATGTTGATGCCATGCGTACTAAGATTGCCATGAAGAGCAATGTTATTCGTAACCTCCCTAAAAATGTCCCATATTAGTTTGCTAATTTTCTGCCTTTTGTCTTACACCCCGAATGAATGATAATAGGTTTTTTCTTCGTGGTATAAGATTCTGCTTTCTGTTGAATCTCTCTTTTTGGCTGCATATGTTAATCGTATTTTATTAAAAGCAGACTGATTTCAGATTAGTGTGATCACTCCCTTGTCCTTCGTATAGATGTTCGACTTTTGATTGTTGAATATTGTGTGTGCAGTGTGCTATTTTCAATTCTAGCTCGGTTACTTGAACGGCTGTAATATCAATTACACTGTTGGTAATTAGTCGCCAAGTTTGAATAAAATAGTAACTTCAATATTATTAGAAATTATTTTGGGATCCATTCTTAACTTGGATGTGTCGCTCGATGGAGCTCCTAAATCAATCTTCTTTAGCCAACAATTGTTTCTAGGCGTAGAGATTGGCACAGTCGAGATCGAATTTTCATTTTGAAGCTGATAATTGTGTCTAAATGGAAAATACCTATATTCGCCCCTATATACCCATTAAATTAAATAGTCCATTCATACGCTTGTCAAAATAATCATGGGAAACAAAAGGTGAATTTTAGATGGACGTATTGCTATGACAGTGGACAGTGGCAATGGCGGAGCTGTGTACATCAAATCGGGTCATTTTGGATTTTGCAGTTGTTTTATAAGTCTTTTGAAGTTTTGATGCTTTTGTAGTTGTATTTGCTACCTTGCTATCTAATTGAATCCAGTAATATTTCATGTAATTTCTCATTATCGACCCCCATTAATGTTCATAATCATGAGTAGCAAAAAAGCATCTTGTTTCTTTTCGACATGAGATAGTTAACATATATTGTAATTGTAACATTGTAATGGGATTCAAAAGAATGCTTCTCTTCTCTTCTATGTACACGTTAACATATGTTATGCCATCATTAACAAGAAATACATCTTTTTACTGATAAAATAAGTCAAACGGGATGCGCATGCTTGGCTTATTAAATTTTCAGACAATCGCTATACCCTACAAGTTATGTTACCGGGTTTGTACCCAGCCGTATAAGTATTGTGTGCGTATCGGATATGGGTACGCGTCGAGTACTGCACGGGTACGTACCGGGTAAGTTACGTGACGTATCTAATTATTTTAATTGGTTTGACCAGCTAATACGGTCTCCGGTACGATTGGGTACGTCTTGGTGCAGCTGGGTGCAGGCTCCGGTATAGCTGGGTACGGTTGGGTGCAATCAAACTTAAAAAAATTAGAAATTAAGTGTATGAGTGAAATTTAAACTCAAAAAATGAGTTACACTCATTAATGCATGAGACCTCTACACAACTTTTTCATTTGTGTTAGTAGTGATTGACATATATATATATATATATATAGAGAGAGAGAGAGAGAGAGAGTAAGACTAGAGTGCTCCTAGGAGCACGGAGCCCCTCTGTGATTCTAACTCAAAAAATATATCAAATGATCTTCAAACTTTAATTTATCACTCTCATTAAATTCTTCATATTGAAATCTTATGGGGTTCAAAAATTTGAGGTGTTTCGAGTTTTCTAAGTCATTTTTAAAATTTTTTGAAAATAATATACAAATATTGAATATTTTATTATTATTTTTAGAGTTGATTTTTAAAAATTGAAAAGAGTGACTTAGGAAACTCGAAACACCCTAATTTTTTGTACTCTATAAGATTTCAAAAAGAAGAATTTAATGAGAGTGATAAATCAAAATTTAAAAATCATTTGATATATTTTTTAAGTTAGAATCACGGAAGGGCTCCGTGCTCCTAGGAACATATTAGTTTTACTATATATATATATATATATTATACTTATTTTTTAATTTTTTATGTATTATATATTTATTTTTATTTAAAATATTATATACAAAAATTTTAAAATTGACGTACCACCGTACCCGCACTGTATCCGATATGATACTCACACGCTCATACAACACGCCCTATAAGTGAGATAAAAGATGTCTGCATAATTTCAACAACAACACGGTGACAAGTTTTTTTTGTCCATCTGTTTTTCGCTCTCCTATGTGATCATCCTAGTTTATTTTATTTAAATTTTCTTAGTCACATGCTAGTTTTATAAATTGACTTCGTTATGTAAAAAATGATCCTTTTCACTTCTAATTTCAAAGAATGGAATTGCATAGGCTCCAATTAGCAAAAGAATAAAAACAAAATATGATGTTTTATCTTACATTCTAATTTAAAAATCAATTTTTATTTTAATAAACTAATTTTAATTCTCATGATGTCTCATATTTACATACAGGAAAAAATATTAATTTAAATTATTTACATAACTAGTTTATGATAATAATAAAAAAAATTAAGATATAAAATCTAACTAAAATGACATAGTAAATATATTATATATTGTGAATATTTAATTAGATTTCTCTAATTATTTAATTTTGTTTGTAAATTAAAGTTACACGAAACATAAATATTCAAGTCATATAATATATGTCCGTCATTTCACAATTGAAAATATTATATGACTAAGTAGCTATTGAGTTATAGATTTGAGTTTAGGGGATGTTTGCCAAAATGAAAAATTTTATGTTCAACTTGTCAGAAATAAAAGATTTAGAGGATGTGAAATCATTACCCTAAAATCAATGAGCTTAATTTAGGTTCTCCGCTGATATAAATTTTTAATATATTCAATGTATGGTAGGCTTGTTCAGTGAATTCACATCATTAAAGTACTTGCTCGTTAGAGTATTGACCCCTTAAAAATCCCTTCCCCTTCATTAATTCACACGGTGCAAAATCTCCACACTGCATGTTACGGTGGGGGTGCAACTTTTGTCCACTCTACTCGGTGAAGTCCCGGCCCATTTCACGGCATACATTTTCTGATTCGGCGTGATTATAATACATAAACTTTAAATTTCACTGACAAGATCGTAACTACAACAAAATTTGACATATAAAACTCAATCATTTTAACGAGGGTAATAACTTAGCCAAAATCTTTATAAATGCGGTAACATGACTTAGGTACTTAAAAAAATATATGGGAATAAAAATAAAAGGAGATGGTAAGTTATATTAAAAAGTGTACTTATTTGACGAGTTGGTCTATAGACCTATGGTATACATAGGGGCGAATATAGAATTTATGTTAGGAGATCAATAATCGGATTATAATAATTTATTTGATTCAAACTTTTTAACTAATCGGTTTATTGTGAAATGCTTAGAAGTGCTATTTTATGAGTTTTATGGAAAGAAACAACATATTAGTATTCCAAGGGTATCTGTAAAAGTATTAGAGTTTTGAGGGTAATATCGTCAATTTAATAAAATACTGGAGTCAGGTTAAAGGTAACGGCTACACAAACAACATTCATATAATTATACCCCTTAATGTCAATTCTTTACCTATGTAGATTTTAGAGAAAAAAATTAAGAATATGACTTGTTTGGAAAAATCCGAGGTGAAAACTGGAGACTTGTTTGGAGAAAGTATTGACCAGTTAGAAATTGAATATCAAGTTTAGTATAACAATTGTTAGTAAAGTACTCCTAGCAAGTGGTTATTAGTATTGGCTATGGTATGTTTCTCTTAATTTTACAGCTAGAATAAACCAATTTGTGGCTAGAAGGTTATGTGAGTTGGGTTTGAAGAGAAGATTATAGAATTTTAAGATTTGATATTTTGATGATGTAATTTTGACAAAACTGTATAAACTATGCCTCATTTTATTGTCTGATGAACTATAGTTTTAAATACCCATGATATCAGGATGTGGTATCAAACATAAACGATTTTATAATGAAACATGTGGTACTCCACTATTTAAAAAAAATCTACCTACATTCGTACCTAATAAAAAACTATAAACATAATATCCTTTTATATATTAAAAATAATAAAAATATAAAACTCAAAATAATAGATAAACAACTCAACGTAGAAAACTTTCTTTATGGGACTTCATATTTTTAAAATATTTGCATATTTTTTTGTTATTCATGGTATTAAATATTTTTTCTTAATGAAAATAATTAAACAATCTAGGAGATCAAAATTTAGATCTAGGGGGTCAGATTAGCAAAAATTTAATCTAAAAGTACTAATTTTTAAAATCCAATGGTCAACTGACTCCCCTAGTATTACTTAGATCCGTCCCTGGGTGTACATAGCGTAGATGACCTATGTACTACAGATCGTTTCTTCGTTTTTAAATTTCAAATGATCGATCTGCCCATTTAATTTGATTTCTATATAAAAAATTTAATTGTAGATCAAATTTTATTTTTTTACTATTTCAAAAAATATGAAATTTAATCTGCAACTAAATTTTTATATAAAAAATAATTTAAACAGTTGGATCGACCATTTAAAATTTAAAAATAAAAATAATCTATAACACACAAAACATACTTCCGATATAAAACACATAAGGTCCGTATTCCATCTTGTCAAACAAGTACACTTTTTAATATAACTTAAAATCTCCTTTTATTTTTTATTCCCATATTTTTTAAGTTTCAACGAGTACCTAAGTCATGTTACCATATTTTTAGACAGTTTCGAACCATCGTTGACTAGTTAAATTTTAAAAATGAATAGTATATGAATCATGCGTGCTAGCCGGAACACCATTGTCCAACTTCTTATTTGACAAGCTTAAAATTCTTTAGCACGTGAAAAAAGTTTTTTTTTTGTTTATACTTGAGTGAAGAAAGTGTGAAGCATGATTAGGTTAGCCCTTACTCTAGGAACAACATCAATAGTAGTGCAAATAGGGTTGTCAATATAGGGTAGGGTACAATTATAGGTGAAGGTATTATCCAACAAGATTTTATTTATTTATATCTTACTTATACTCATTAAAAAAATTTATCGGTAATTTATTTTTATCTGTTAAAAATTTTAAGTAACAAATAGGTAATGGTAGATAACGGTAAAAATAAAATAATTCAATGAAAAAATTTATATAATTTAGATAAATAAATAGTATTAAATAAATATATTAATAAAGTGCAACAATAATTAACATTTAGACATAACAAAAATCATATAACTTTTTCATGTCTATTGTCATAAAAAATATATACTTATTACTATATATATATTTATTAAAAATATAAAATAATTATATTTATATATATTTAACAAGAGTTAGACTATGGTGCTATACATAGTTATTGATCAAATTTGTTACAGATAAAAAAACATAGTTAAATCATCTCTTAATCTTAATTTATGAGTCTCAATAAATTCTTCATATCAAAATATGATGGGATATAAAAAAATTCTATTTTTTAAATTTTCTATGTATTAATTTTGGATTTTTAAAAATGACCTAAAAATATGTATTATCTTATTATTATTATTGAATCATCTTAAAAAATTCAAAACTAATACTTCAAAAATTCAAAAAATAGAAAAAAATTATATCCCATCATATTTTGATATAAAGAATTTATGAAGATCCATAAATCAAGATTTGGAGATGATTTACTTATATTTTTTAGTCCGTAGAAAATTTGATCATTAACTACGCGTAGCACCATAGCCTAACTTATTTAACTATATATATTTATATAATTTACTCAATGGATACAGGGTAACTAAAACCTTTACCCATATCCATATTTGATAAGTTAACGAACTTTTTTCTTACTCATACACATACACATACACATATAGGGGCAAATATAGGATTTTGATGAGGGGATACTTATCGGATTATAATAGCTTATCAAGATTAAATTTATTAACTTATTAGGTACTAAATAAAAAAAATTTAATATATATTATTACCTAACAAAAAACTATCAAAATAATTTCTTTTACAAATTAAAAATAATAACAAAATAAAACTCAAAGTAATAAATAATCAAGTTGATGATGAAATTTTTTATTACGGAATTTAGTATTTTGAAATCTTTGCATAATTATTTTATTGCATATAATATTAAATATATTTTTTCATTATCTAAAAAAATTCTAAGAGAGGACAAATCACTGAAAGCATTATCTAAAAATACTATTTTTTAAAATTTAAGGGATAACTGTCCCTCCTGGTTCCCTCTAGATCTGCCCCTGTATACAGGGGCGGAGCCAGAAACGATCGATAGGGGGTGCCCGGTTCAAATAAATAGAATATTTGGGTTAAAAGAAATTTTATTTTTTACCATATGACATTTATTTTTCAGTGAACCGAGGGGGTGCCCGGGCGCCGGCTGGCGCCTACCTTGGATCCGTCACTGCCTGTATACATACTCGATGACTTAACGAAAATAAAATTTTATTTATATTCATCTTATTTTGTACGATACAGATTAAATAAACGTTAAAAGAATGCCATTACAGTCCTAAGTGCAAACCGCACCGCTACGGATCCGAAACCGAGTACTTCACGCTTAAAAAAGTAGCTGTCCATTTATTTGGATTTGAACCGCAGGATAAGCTGACTGAATAGAGTACTCCAGACGGTTCTACGGATCCATTGGTCTTAGATCTAACCGGTTCGATTCCACGTCGAACTCGAATTGCTTCAACCGCCTTCACTGGACCGCCAATCCGACACCCGATAAATAGTTCAGATCCGATTCGGTCCGTCTCCTCCCTCTGATACAATTTTACGGTCAGAGATTATTTCATTCGTATATCTGATTCATCTCCGCACTAGAAAAAAAAATATTTTTCACTCCGTCTTAGAGCATGCATATTTCATTGTCAAATTGACCGTCAAATTTTATTTGACAATTATTATTTAAATTTTAGAGATGCAAAAACTAGATAAAATTAAATAATTATCTAAATTTGATAGTTCATTTAACAATCCACATTAGCGTAGAAGTAAAAAATTAATTACGAAAATGTTATTTTGATAATTTCATTTCATTTAAAAATGTCACTCTTAAAATAATGTGAGAACATAACATAAAAATTTAATTTTAACGATCCACACCGCTCTTATTATCTTATGGCTGTGTGAACTCCTTCCTTTCTCCAATTAATACCCTTCCCATTCGAAAACCCTTCACTCTCTGATCTCTCAGCCGCACGACGAAAGGAGAGGGTACTCCCTTAGGGCTTTCCATTCCTATACCCGTTTTGTTACATCCCGCGAGGTAAGAACAACTCATTTCTAGGTACGTGAATTTTAGATCTTATTCTGTGTTTCATTTGAGTTTGGATTAGATTGCAAGTGAAGAAAATCAGGACGAAGAAGGTTCATTTTATGGCGTTATCTTCTCTTTTGGTGTGGGGTTCTGCTATTTTCTTCTTTTGTGTTCTACCCTATACCAGGGTTTTCTTCTTTTGTGTTTTATCCCCTTCTAGGGTTTTGCTATGGCTGAATACCAAACCTGAATCTAGTCAGAAATTAGGGTTTTGAGAAATCTCAATTTAAATTTACTGCAGTTCCTTCTCAAAAACAGTCTTAGAACTCCATTTTGTTCACTGATAGGCACAAGATACTGACCTTTCTTCAATCGAATAAATCCTTTTTGGAAGGATGTCCCAACCCAGCGGTGGGGGTGCTGAGGCACACGCTCGATACAAGCAATATGAATACCGAGCTAACTCAAGTCTGGTTCTGACCACGGACTCAAGGCCTCGTGACACACATGAGCCAACTGGTGAGCCTGAGACCCTATGGGGAAAGATTGACCCTAGAAGCTTTGGGGACCGTGCTGCTCGAGGCAAACCACCAGAATTGGAAGAGAAAAAGAAGGCTAAAAGGAAGAAGGAAGAAGCTGCTGCAGAAGAAGCAGTAAAGAGGTCTACTAAAAAGAGGCGGCGAGGTGAAGAAGAGAGTGTTTTATTTTTGGCTGATGATGATGCGGTATACCGGCCGAAGACTAAGGAGACCCGTGCTGCATATGAGGCAATGCTTAGTCTTATTCAAGAACAGTTGGGGGGTCAGCCTCAAGATGTGCTGAGAGGTGCTGCTGATGAGGTTTTGGCAATCTTGAAAGATGATCACAGGAAGAATCCTGATAAAAAGAAGGAGATTGAGAAATTGCTCAACTCCATCTCAAACCAGTTGTTTGACCAGCTCGTGTCGATCGGGAAGCTGATTACCGATTATCAGGGTCCGAGTGGAGATGATGCAGATGGAGCTCTGACAAATGGAGATGAAGCACGTCTTGTTGATGAAGGAGTTGCGGTGGAGTTTGATGATGATGATGAGGATGAGGATAGTGATCTTGATCAGGTATGATAAAATTTTTTGCTATATACTGCTTGTATATTTGTGTCTGAGTTGATTTCATTTTTCCGTATTAACTGCATAAAACTGTGGTTTACTCTTGCACCAAGATCTATTAATAATTTATGAGTTTAGGTTGTTGGATACCTTTCTGCATCTTCTTGTCAATAGTTTTCTGGTTATTTGTAAGGTGAGAGCCAAAATTGGGCTTCCCAGTCGAAGTATCAATCTAACACTATAGGATCTATATGCTCTTATATAATTGCTTAAATTTTTGTGAAATGGGAAAATATATTACACGCTAGTTCTTTTTTTGCAAACTATATAAGAATTTAGGACATCAAAGATTTGTACACAGATTCAAGTGGTAATGTGGTAACGGCTGGCTGAAGTCATTGTATTTTTTAACTTTTTCAGGTGCAAGAAGAGTCTGATGCTGAGGAGGAAGAAGCACAGGAGGCAGCTGGTGAGGCTGGCGCCATGCAAATGGGTGGAATAGACGACGATGACGTTGACCACTCTGTTGAGGGAATAACAGTAAATGTGCAAGACATAGATGCTTATTGGCTCCAGCGTAAGATCTCACAGGCCTACGGCAACTCGATTGACCCCCAGAATAGCCAGCGCCTGGCTGAAGACATCCTCAAAATAATAGCCCAAGGGGATGGAGATCAAGATATTGAAAGAGCTCTTGTGGCGCAGCTGGAGTTTGACAAGTTTGACCTTGTTAAGCTATTGGTGCGCAATCGGTTTAAGATTGTCTGGTGCACTCGGCTCGCAAGAGCTGAGGATCAGGAACAGAGGAAGAGCATTGAGGAGGAGATGGCTGCCACGGGGCCCACCGGGGTTGCCATCCTCGAGCAGCTGCATGCTACCAGGGCTTCGGCCATGGAGCGTCAGAAGAATCTGGAGAAGAGTATTAGAGAGGAAGCAAGGCGGTTGTTGAAGGATGAGAGTTCGGCAAGTGGGGCTCGAAGGAGTGCAATGGACAGGGACTCTGATAGTGCATGGATGAAAGGTAAGAGGGAACTTCTTGATCTGGAGAGTCTTGCATTTTCCCAAGGTGGCTTGCTCATGTCAAACAAGAAGATTGCACTGCATATGTCTCAACGAATTGCACATAAGGGCTATGAGGAGGTGTATGTGCCACGACTGGAACAAAGAGCCTTTGAACCGGGTGAGAAATTGGTCAAGATTTCTGACTTGCCAGAGTGGGCCCAGCCGGCTTTTGCAGGGATGAAGCAGCTAAATAGGGTTCAAAGCCGTGTTTATGATGCAGCATTCAACCACTCACACAACTTGCTGTTGTGTGCTCCAACTGGTGCTGGTAAAACCAATGTTGCTATGCTCACTATTCTACAGCAAATTGGTTTGCATATGAAAGATGGGGTTGTGGATAATACCGGGTATAAGATAGTGTATGTTGCACCAATGAAAGCATTGGTTGCCGAGATGGTGGGTAATTTGTCGAACCGGCTCAAGTCATATGGTGTTGTTGTGAGAGAACTCAGTGGTGACCAGAATCTGACACGTCAACAGATAGATGAAACCCAAATAATTGTGACAACTCCTGAGAAGTGGGATATTGTTACCCGCAAATCAGGTGACCGCACTTACACTCAGCTGGTGAAGCTATTGATCATTGATGAAATCCATTTATTACATGACAACCGGGGCCCTGTGCTAGAGAGCATTGTCGCAAGGACAATTCGCCAGATTGAGATAACTGGGGAGTTATGCCGGCTGGTTGGACTCTCAGCCACACTGCCTAATTATGAGGATGTTGCCACATTTTTGCGTGTGAAACCTGACAAAGGGCTATTTTACTTCGACAATAGTTACAGACCATGCCCACTCGAACAGCAGTACATTGGGATAACTGTTAAGAAACCTTTGCAAAGATTCCAACTGATGAATGAGATATGTTATGAGAAGGTCATTGCCTCAGCAGGCAAGCACCAGGTGCTTATCTTTGTGCACTCCAGAAAAGAGACTGCAAAAACTGCACGTGCAATCCGTGACACAGCTCTTGCTAATGACACTGTTGGCAGGTTCTTGAAGGATGACAGTGTGAGCCGTGAGATTCTCCTCACTCATGTTGATTTGATGAAAAGCAACGATCTTAAGGAGCTATTGCCGTATGGATTTGCCATTCACCATGCTGGGTTAGTCAGATCAGATCGAACCATGGTGGAGGAATTGTTTGCAGATGGTCACGTGCAAGTGTTGGTCTCTACTGCCACACTTGCATGGGGTGTCAATTTACCAGCACATACTGTTATTATAAAAGGAACACAGGTATATGATCCTGAGAAAGGTGCATGGACTGAGTTAAGTCCCCTGGATGTGATGCAAATGCTGGGTCGGGCCGGCCGGCCTCAGTTTGACTCCCATGGAGAGGGTATTATTATTACTGGGCATAGTGAATTGCAATATTACCTCTCTTTGATGAACCAGCAGTTGCCTATTGAGAGTCAGTTCATTTCTAAATTGGCCGATCAGCTGAATGCTGAGGTTGTTCTGGGGTCGGTGCAGAATGCACGGGAAGCATGCACGTGGTTGCTTTACACTTACCTCTTTGTGAGGATGTTGCGTAATCCAACATTGTATGGTCTACCAGCTGATGCCCTAGAGAAAGATTGGCAATTAGAAGAAAGGAGAGCTGACCTGGTGAGTTATTTAATTCATTTAGTTCTGCTTGTCCTCTTATCTTATCTCTATTATCAGAATATTCATTATCATTATCGTCTATTTTTGGTGTTATGGTATAGATAAATGCCTAGGTAAAGTTGTAACTTGTTTGGTCTCAATTTTATATTTATGGATAATGATCAGTCATTACAAGAATAGGGGATCTTTTTGGTTCTATTATAACACCTGCCAGTATAATAATTATCAACTTAGTCTCTTTCTAGTCAATTTTGAGTTATTTATGTGAGTCATTGCTTTGAACAGATCCATACAGCTGCTACCATATTGGATAAGAACAACCTGATTAAGTATGACCGGAAGAGTGGCTATTTCCAAGTGACTGACCTGGGCCGCATTGCGAGTTACTATTATATCACACATGGCACTATATCAACATACAATCAGTACCTGAAGCCAACTATGGGTGACATTGAGTTGTGCCGCCTCTTCTCCCTTAGTGAGGAATTCAAGTATGTTGGTGTTCGTCAGGATGAGAAGATTGAACTTGCCAAGCTGCTTGACCGGGTTCCAATTCCTGTGAAGGAAAGCCTTGAGGAGCCTAGTGCTAAGATCAATGTCTTGTTGCAAGCTTACATTTCGAGGCTCAAGCTTGAGGGACTCTCTCTCTCTTCTGATATGGTCTTTATACGACAGGTGATGTTCTACTTCTTGTTTTCCGTGGTAGCTTTGCACTGAAAATTTATACCTCAGCCTTACTAGTAAAGAGCTGTTGAGTTGGTGTGTGGGTAACATAATTTTCTATTGATATAATTCAACCATGTCAACAAAAAAAACATCCATTCGTGTTAAACACTTTTGGTAAAGCTTAAGGGTGTGTTTGGCAGAACTTATTTTGGTGGGAATGGGGATTAGTGGGTATGGGTTCCCTGAAAAATAACCGCTGAACGCCATGTTGGAAAATCAACCCACAAATGGAAATTCCCAGCGAATTCCCAATTAAACCCATGCTGCCGAACGGGGCCCAAGTTTGTGGCGCTGAGGCTTTCTTGATTACTTTGTTACTTTGTGACGTCTATTTTCTCCCCTCATGGATTTTGCATAACTTAAATGCAGAGCGCTGGCCGCCTTTTACGGGCACTGTTTGAGATTGTGCTGAAGCGTGGTTGGGCCCAACTGGCGGAGAAAGCCCTAAACATGTGCAAGATGGTTGACAAGCGCATGTGGAGTGTGCAGATCCCTCTCCGCCAATTTGCTGGTCTTCCAAAAGAGGTTCTGATGAAACTTGAGAAGAAAGATCTTGCATGGGAACGATACTATGATCTCTCCTCCCAGGAATTGGGTGAGCTTATTCGCTTTGCTAAAACTGGCAACCAAAATAAAAATATCACTGGAAAGACTGTACATAAGTACGTTCACCACCTCCCCAAACTCAACCTTGCTGCCCATGTTCAGCCTATAACCCGTACCGTGCTGGGATTCGAGCTGACAATAACCCCAGACTTCAGGTGGGATGACACATATCATGGCTATGTGGAACCTTTTTGGGTGATCGTAGAGGATAATGATGCTGAGTATGTACTTCACCATGAATATTTCTTGCTGAAGAAGCAGTATATGGATGAAGACCACACAATAAATTTCACTGTGCCAATTTATGAACCATTGCCACCCCAGTACTTCATCAGAGTGGTGTCAGATCGATGGCTTGGGTCCCAGACTATACTTCCAGTTTGCTTCCGGCATCTGATTTTGCCTGAAAAATATGCGCCCCCAACTGAGTTGCTGGATTTGCAACCACTTCCGGTGAATGCATTACGAAACCCAGCTTACCAGGCTCTTTATGATGATGCCTTCAAGCACTTCAACCCAATCCAAACTCAGGTGTTCACTGTGCTGTACAATTCTGATGATAATGTACTTGTTGCGGCTCCCACTGGCAGTGGCAAAACAATTTGTGCGGAGTTTGCTCTTTTACGCAGCCACCAGAAAGCAGCAGAGACACAAACTGCTATGAGAGCTGTGTATGTTGCACCAATTGAAGCGGTTGCAAAGGAGCGGTATCGGGACTGGGAAGAAAAGTTTGGGAAGCGCCTTGGTGTCCGTGTTGTTGAATTAACTGGAGAAACAGCAGCTGATTTGAAGCTGCTAGAGAAGGGTCAGATAATAATCAGCACTCCTGAAAAGTGGGATGCACTTTCTCGCCGTTGGAAGCAACGCAAGCATATACAGCAAGTTACTCTTTTCATAGTAGATGAATTACACTTGATTGGTGGGGAGTCAGGTCCTGTTCTTGAGATAATTGTATCACGAATGAGACGAATATCAAGCCAGATAGAAAATAAGATAAGAATTGTGGCCCTCTCAGCATCACTTGCGAATGCAAAGGATTTAGGTGAATGGATAGGTGCAACTTCTCATGGGCTTTTCAATTTTCCTCCTGGCGTCAGGCCAGTCCCACTTGAGATACACATCCAGGGTGTGGACATTGCAAATTTTGAGGCGAGGATGCAAGCTATGACCAAACCAACTTACACTGCCATTTCGCAACATGCCAAGAATGGCAAACCAGCACTTATATTTGTGCCCACAAGAAAGCATGTGAGGTTGACAGCTGCTGACTTGTGTGCTTATGCTTTTGCGGAGCAGGGTGACAGGGAAGATAAACAAAAGTACCACAGCCCATTTCTTCTCTGGTCGAAGGAAGATATGCAACCTTTCATCGATCAGGTGAAGGAGGAGACATTACAACATGCCCTGGCTGATGGTGTAGGTTACCTTCATGAAGGCCTAACTGAACTTGAACAAGAAATTGTCATTGGGCTGTTCCTAAGTGGTCGGATCCAGGTTTGTGTGGCCAGTTCGTCCATGTGCTGGGGCCGATCTCTTTCTGCACATTTAGTTGTTATCATGGGCACTCAATACTATGATGGTAGGGAAAACGCACGAACTGATTACCCAATCACCGACCTACTCCAGATGATGGGGCATGCAAGCCGGCCTCTCAAAGACAACTCTGGCAAGTGTGTGATTTTATGCCATGCTCCTAGGAAGGAGTATTATAAGAAATTCTTGTATGAGGCATTCCCAGTTGAGAGTCACTTGCATCTTTTCTTGCATGACCACATGAATGCTGAGGTTGTGGTGGGCTCTGTGGAAAACAAGCAAGATGCTGTAGATTACCTTACGTGGACATTCATGTACCGTCGTCTAACGAAAAACCCTAATTACTACAACCTCCAGGGTGTCAGCCATCGGCATCTCTCTGATCACTTGTCAGAGTTGGTGGAGAATGTATTGACCGACCTAGAGTCCAGCAAGTGTGTTGCTATTGAAGAGGATATGTACCTCAAGCCACTCAATTTGGGGCTCATTGCCTCCTATTACTACATCAGCTATGCCACGGTAGAAAGATTTGGTTCCTCTCTCACACCAAAAACCAAGATGAAGGGCCTATTAGATGTTCTGGCATCTGCCTCTGAATATGCAGACTTGCCAATTCGGCCCGGTGAGGAGGAGCAGATTCGTAAACTAATCCACCACCAGAGGTTCTCAGTTGACAACCCTCGCATGGCTGATCCACATACAAAAGCAAATGCCCTTCTGCAAGCACACTTCTCAAGGCATGTAGTGAAGGGTAATCTTGCTGCTGACCAGAGGGAAGTTCTGCTCTCCGCACATCGACTTTTACAAGCCATGGTGGATGTTATTTCGAGTAACGGTTGGCTGACTTTAGCTCTGTCTGCGATGGAGGTGAGCCAGATGGTAACACAGGGTATGTGGGAGCGGGATCCGGTGTTGATGCAGCTGCCACATGTCAGCAAGGAGTTGGCAAAGAAGTGTCAGGAGAGGGGCATTGAGACTGTGTTTGACCTTGTAGAGATGGAGGATGCTGAGAGAAGAGAGCTGCTGCAGATGTCTGATACACAGCTGATGGATATTGTTAGGTTCTGTAATCGCTACCCAAATATTGATATGGCGTACGAGGTCCTTGATGGAGAGGATGTGGGTCCTGGAGACAACATCACTCTTCAGGTAATATTATATCCTCATCTATTATCAGACTTTCTTTTCAGATTCAATATAGGTAATTTTGTCTCTGTATTGCAACACTTTTTCTGTGTCAATTTAGCTGTGGTACTAATGGGAGGAAATTAGCACCACTTTGAGAGACTGGAATAGTATTATTCTTTTAAAATCCTATATTGACATTTTTGGTAAAAATGGCTTTTGACTAATCTAGTAGCTAACTACTGTTGCTTACAGGTGACATTGGAACGTGACCTAGAAGGGAGGACAGAAGTTGGTCCGGTGGATGCACAGAGGTTCCCCAAGCCAAAGGAGGAAGGTTGGTGGTTGGTGGTCGGTGACACCTCCACGAACCAACTCCTTGCCATCAAACGTGTTGCCCTGCAGAGAAGGGCCAAGGTGAAGCTCAATTTTGTGGCCCCGAGCGAACTGGGAAAGAAGAATCTGACTGTTTACTTCATGTGTGATTCATACCTGGGCTGTGATCAGGAGTACAATTTCACCATCAAAGTGAAAGAGAACGAAAATGTCAGGGATGCTACAAGTGAATGAGTTAATACGGTGTTTAAACAATCTTAAAATTGTTGTTGATTAATTCTATGGAACTTAAAATAGTGTCATATTGAATTTTATGTCATGTTTTTCAGGGTGCCTGAGCTTTTAGTGTGCATCCAGGCAGAAAGCGTATTTTGTTCCAGGGGTGATTTGTGTACCATCCATGAGCTTTGGAAGCCATCTCGATACTTCTTGCTGGCTTTTTTTTTCACTTGATATCGTAGAACGCACTGTTGAATATTTTGTAGTTTTGGTGTGTTTGAGGATTTAAGAAACTTAGTTCTGCTTATATTATGGGTGAAATATGTTTTGTACCGTAAGCTGGTTTCTTTTTTGTTTTTTTGGGGGCGATGCACTGGAAATTCCGACACTTTTTTCGTAGGAAATTATTATTAGATATTTCATCTTTGGTCCTGCAAAATGGCTATTTGCCTTCTCAACTATTAGACTTATTTGTTGTTATGTGCGTAAGATCATCGACCAAAAAAAATCCAAGTTTTGGTAGGAGCTCAAAAGTCATTTCAGTGTTTTTGTAATCTCCTTTCTTTTTTGTTTCTTTGGAAGGTAAACTAATCGAGCAGTAGATTTAATGATATCATCACTTCAAATAAGTGATTTGGCTGTCTGAGCCGTTGCTTTCCAAATATTGGTACAAAGTTCCACAACTCTTTCTGTGCTACCCATGAGTAATATACCATTTGCCAAATAATGAAATAAGCCTGACGTAGAGAATCTGCAGAAAAATATATTTTCTGCTCTTTTTGCCGATGTCCTGAAAAGAGAAAAAAAAAGTCCGTGAGTCTCTTAGCTTTTCTTCTTTTGTTTATTTAAAAGGTCCACACATTGTTAAGTTCTCAGTATAACTTGCTAGCTGAAGGGGCTACACTTTCCACCATTTCAATTCTGCCTAATATTATAAAACTGGATAGAAAGAATGTGTATAACCGTGCGTTCTAGCTACAATAGTCGACATCAATTATTCGATGAAAAAGCACTAGTAGATTCATTTTTATTTTACTCTTTCTTCATTAAAAAAGAAGGAATTTCAGAGCTGAATAATTATGATTTACAGTAACTAAATTTGCGAAGTATTTATGAATAATTTTCAATCAAATTTTGTACGATCTATATTATTGACATATTGTCTATTATATGTGTTGAGATTTTGATGTATATTTACTAAATCAATTGTCAGTTTGCCGCTTACAATTTTAACAATTCATTATATGTTCCTTGATGGCTCATTAAATAATACTTGAATCGATTAAACTCTGTTGTTATGTCATCTATAGAAGAGAGAGAGAGAAAAGCTAAAGATATCAAAATAATTCGAGTGTGTGTTGACCGACCTAGAGTCAAGCGTGTTGCTATTGAAGAATATCTAATGAACAAACATCCAACCTTCTATATTTCGAAAATGATCAAATTAAATATTTAAATAATTAATATCAGATTAAATTTCAATTAAATTAAAAGTGAAAATATTTTTCAAATGGTTAATTTCAGATTAAAATTCAATTAAATAAAAATTTCGGCTAGTTTGTTGGGCAGAGGAAAACAATTCCCCGTAATCAGAAAGGTTGGAAAAAAGAGGACACCAAATACATGAGGCCTTTGACGTTGACCATACTTTTGGAGAAGTCTATTAATTACCTTTAAGTTGTCTGGTTGAATTTCTCCTTCTAAAATATGAATTAAAATTCATTTAAGAGCTTTGAGCTTTCCAACATATATGGCATTCGTAGAACAAATCACGGTGATGCTAAAGAAATTGTACTTTTAAAGGTTCTATAATCAGGAATCAGGATCCTCTATGGAAGATCTACTCGGTATAAGATATAAGGATGGATCATAGAAAATTTAAGCGTAATTCTTTATCTCGTTACACTAAATTATGATATCTTGTGATACAAAGGATCAAGATTCCAAGTTGTGTCGTCAAATCGTGCGTGCACACTTGGTCCACCCTCTCCTAGACTTCTAGCCATAAAAAATCATGTTTTAACTGTAGCTGCATGAATTATGGACCTAATACTTGGTTGTTGTTAGAACTTAGAGGAGGTGCAGTCAAGACAAAAATCTTATGGTCGTAAGAGATTTATTTTTATAATGTATTTCTTCAAGGCCAATGACTTCGTTAATCAGTGTTTGAAGGCGTATTATTGAAATATTACAAGTTAGTAGATAGACTTCCTAAATATAAGCTCACATTTTTTATTTCATTGCAGCATGATTAATTCCTGTATAAGAATTCGATCAGCCGTGCATTTCAACGAAGTGGTTGAAAGAACCCAATTAGAATTTTAGCCAACATTTTAGACTTTAGTACAATGTCCTCTTGTTGTTTGATTCGAGTTATTGTTGTTCTATTTACTTTGCATGAAGTAGATTTACATTTTGGCACGTTTTTTTCTTTGTTGACTACTTTTTGTTTCTTGTGAATAAACCAAAATTACTCTAGAATTAAACTTAGGAATACTCTTTTTTTTTTCTTTTTTCTTTGTCGACTACTTTTTGAATTAAACTTAGGAATACTGAAATTCATACTTAGGAATACTCTTTTTTTTTCTTTTTCTTTGTCTTTTTTTTTGTTCTATGCATACTGTCTTCTACTCTTCTAGGTCCAACTAATCTGTATCATCTGAAATTCATACTTAATTGCTGAATTTAAAATTAGTTCTCATTTAAAATACAAAATGAATCTGTCCTTTTTGTACCTACTAATGTTTCATTATACCTTCTAAATATAACATGATAATGTGGACCATGTTTTGTCATATTCCGTCTTTGTATTTAACCAAAATGGCTCAAAGTGATCAAAATTTAATAAGTATGGACATAGTATTTTTTTATAAATACAAGTTTTTCAGTTAAAAAACGCCAATTTTATGTAAAATTTATTATTTGCCAAAAATATTTGACTAGATAATATTTTATATTGTATTATTTAATTGAGCGACACAAAATGTTCATTCGCGGAAGCAAGCGACTAAAATTTTCTTTGTTACTTAATTTCATTCTAAAAAGTAAAAGAAAAAATATTCTCAGTGTGGGAGATTGCATTTTTAAAATCCGGATGGATCTTTATGGACAAATAATTTAAACTTTCATCTTGGCTGAAAAATAATTTGCTACATCGTTGAGTTACGCAGAAAAACAAATTCATAGAAAAGACTTGGTTCTCATGGAAAATAGAATTGAGTGATGTAAAAATGGACTCAAAATATATTTCTTTTGCTTTCGAAATGCTTATTTTGATATCCAAACATTTTTATTTATTTTTGTATTGGCTCATCGTTAAAAAATAAAAAATAGTGAAATTTGGCACCCTACGGTATTTTTGATAAGTGGTTAAAAAACATAAATTGCTATTTAAAATACATGTTGACATATATTTGTATTTGGATCGAAATACTATCATATCTCTTAAAAGTAATTTGATTATTAGATACGAGCGATTTCGAAAAAAAAATTGATCATTGCACGTCAAATTTAATTGAATGTGTATCATGATGTTATAAATCCGTACAGATATAGGAACTAAGAAGTGGGAGAGTAGCTTTCACAGTGAAAAAATAACCGAAAATAGAAAAAGAAAATACAAAAGAAAAGTTCCTTTTCATTTTTTCCCTCTAATATTATCTTTTGACACAAAATACAAGGAAAAAAAAAGACTTCAGTTCTTGAAATTTTATGTCCTAATATATATCCTCCTTATCCATCATTTCGCATGATTCTGAAGATTTGTAAGATGCTTTCTGTTATATGAATATAAAAAAGTTTCATGCTCTACATTAACATGTAACAATACGTGTGGATAGATGAGGGGACGAATTTATTTTGTATGGACTCATTGATTAAGATGCAAATTTGGATTGCTTGTTCAAAGAAAGTCACGTTACCTAACTTCATATTAGGCCCTTTGTAGTATAATATTGATATTAATAATTGAGAAGTAATACTACATTCTATCATACGTCATGGAAAAATTGACAAGCACTTTTTTATATATATTGGATGAGGATGTCTCGACAATTATTTAGTTCGACAACTAATTTAATATAAATTCATAAAAAAAATCTTACAAAATGAAGAAAAACTTCACAACATATTCTTAAGCAGATTGATTATATTTCAAAATTGATATAATTTTAGTGTCGTTTGATATTCCATCAAACATCATTAAATCTAAATCATTAAAATCATCATATAATTTTGATAACTTTTAAAACACAAGTAATCCATAAATTTAAGAATATGTTTATAATTTTTTAAGATCTTCTATGAATTTATATTAAGGTAGTTGTTAAGATTGCTGAACTAAATAGTTATCAAAGGATCTCCACCCATATTAGCGATGAATATTTATGAAGTAGAAAAAAAAAACAATTAAATTTCCATGGAAGTATAAATATTTGTCGAGCGTAGATAAAAAAAAACTATAACACAAGATGAAAAATAATTTCTGTTGATTTTTCTCTCTTATTTTAACTGTCCACGGTATTTTTCTTCAATCCATTTGCCTCATCGTTTTAAACGTTTTGATTTTTGAGCTACATGCATTTACAATTCGATGACTGAGCCAGGTTTATTCATTCTTGTTATAGGGTTTAATTATTTTTGCTGATAAATTTGATGATCCACATGTTTCGTTAATTAGGGTTTAGCTAATTTGGAGTTTTCTATTTTTGCATTCTTACCAGCGCCTTTTGCTGCTAAAAAAATGTATCAGTTTGTTATAATAACCCATTTTCCTAATTTTAAATTTTTGTTTATATAGCGAAATAATAAAATGGCCTTGTTGATCGATATATTATTAATTAATTAATATTTAATAATAAAAGTTCCATAAACATAGATCAAAGCTTCCAAATACGGCAAAATATTGGGTCTGACAAGTAAAATCTCCGAATTATTCTAACCGAACAAGGTATTGTACAATGTAAACCCCATAATTGTCAAAAGATATAAATAAATAAGTCGCAAAAAAAAGAAAACTTGGAAAACCCACACGTCTTCCCCTCTTTTTCAAACCATCTCCATCTCTCGATTTCTCTCTTTATCTCTCTAATGGCGATGTCGCTTCCTCCTCTCCTGACTTAATCTCCTCTATCTCTCAGATCCGATAAACCGTCGGCTCTTCTCTCCTATAGAGCAGTAAGAATCTTACTCCTCCTCTTTCCCTTTTCAATTTCTCTCCATGCGGGCGCGTCTTTAGTTCTATTTTATTTGGTTAATTACATGGGATTTTTTTGTGAGTTCGTTGACTTATAAACTGCAAAATAATTATCGATGTTAAGATTTTACTTTTTACTTTTTCCCTGAGACTTAAAATTTAGTTAATAGGTTTGTCTTATATGGTTACACTTCGTATCCATCCTTATTACTTTGTTTTTACTGAGATTGTCTTATATGATTACACTTCGTATTCATCCTTGTTACTGTATTTGCTCCGTAGCTTGAATTTTCGTGCTATTTTAGAAGGATATTGGTGTTTGATATGATAATTTGTTGAATTTTGTTTGAATCAGTAAAGTGAGTTCTGTAAGAAAGTCTCGGGCACCATAGAATTTAGGGCTTTATGCTCTTCGTACTTTCTGAACACATGTTTTGTTTTTTTGTTCCTTATTTGAGAAATCAAATAAACTAACTTGATTTCCTTTCAAATTTCACGGCAACATGTTCCTTTACCACTTCAGACTTGATTTCCTTCCTGATATCTTGCTATCTTATTCTATCTTACATTTTGATTTCACTCAACAACATATTATGTCAACTATCTGAATTAAGTTGAAATGAGTTGACTACAGATTTGACAGTTTCTTTAACCTTGATTAGATTTGTAACGTTTGTTAGTCCAAAATGTACTCCATCGGCAAATCATAATGGTCGATTCACTTGATTTTGCAATAAATTAAACTGTATGTTTGTGTATACTCCTAAGTCGAGCTTAATTCCCTTCTCATATTAGATTACTTGTTACTACCAGCCTGTTTGTAATAAGTACTTTGGTTGAGTAATTCCTTTTGGGGTGTCCTCTTGGCATGATAACTGAAAATTTTGAAGGTAATCTTCTGAAAAGGAAAGACAGGAAACTAAATTTGCTATGAATCTGAACATGTTAATAAAAGATACATAGGTGCTTTAAGTTGAAAACTTATTTCCTATTTCTTTCTTGTTGCCGAATTTTTTGTGAGCAATATCTGATGGGATTGTTAGATGTTTAACATTTTTCATAAAATTATCATGGTATATATAATATAGCCAAAAATATTTTTAGGTTACAAATATGCACATTTATTTAATTATTGCAAGCAATCTTGAAACTTTGGTGATAACTCTTTTCTTTTTACACATGCCTACATCTTTCAGGACTAATTCACAGCACCACAAACTAATCCTATGAGAAACCCAAACTATAACAAAAACCCAGAACCCTAGATCCATGGCCTCTATAATATCACACAAGAGAGTCATGATCAAACCAGCCTCTCTTGACCTTGACTTAAACCTAAACATTGAGAAGTCATGCTATGAAGATGCCACCTGTCCAATTTGCCTTGACCATCCTCACAATACTGTTCTCCTTCGGTGCACATCATATGAAAAGGGTTGCCGCCCATTTATCTGTGACACCGATCAAACCCGCTCCAATTGTCTTGAGCGCTTCAAATCTGCTTATGGTGTCCCCCCTGCCTCTGCAAAAGTCCAGCTCGACACAATACACATAATACCACCCAACCAAAATGACAAACCAACGTGCCCCTTGTGTAGAGGTGATGTGATTGGCTGGATTGTTATTGAGGAGGCAAGATCACACCTAAATTTAAAAAAGAGGTGTTGCGAGGAGAGTAATTGCACATTTGCCGGAAATTACATGGAGCTCCAGAAGCATACACAGACAAAACACCCAAATGCACGACCATCAGAAATTGACCCAGCAAGGCGTCTTGATTGGGAGAATTTTCAACAGTCATCAGACATAATTGATGTCTTGAGTACAATTCATTCGCAAGTGCCGAATGGGGTTGTTTTGGGAGATTATGTAATAGAGTATGGTGATGATGAAACTGGAGATGAATATGAGGTCTTTCATCGGGTGCGGGGTCGCTGGTGGAGTTGCATACTGTGCAAGGCATTTTGTAGAGCTAGAAGAAGAGGTGACAGGAGGAGGAACAGTAGTACCAGTCACCGGTCAAATCCAGAGAGCTCGAATCTTGAGGTGGCCTCAGTGCGGTCAGTAGTGGATATAAGAGAATACAGGTTTGATGATGTTGAGGATGAATTTGTCAGGGGTGGCACTGTACCTAGACGGTTCAACAACATTTACAGGTTTCTCAACTTAAGAAAATTTTCACTACCATGCTGCTTTAAGAGGCTTAAATTTAGATGAATCTCTCTATGTAGTGTGTATATTGACCAATTGTGCTCGCAAGACCGGCATGTAGGATCAAGCTTGTTTGATGTAGGAACAACTCTAATTTTCTCTGCCTGTTATGTTCTCTCTATCATTCTTTAAAGTTTTGCAGTGGTTCATATCTTGATTTGCAAGGTTTTAAACTTGTATAAGAATGAACTGGTTCTCAGTATGGACAACTGCAATCCCATTATTCTATATGAAATTACAGAAGCACTTATTGCTAAGATCAAATTCGCTAAACTATGAGCTTTTAGCTGCCTTTAGTGTTATTTGAATGTACCAGTTAGAGGACATGAAAAGTGGTTAACCTGCTATTTAAGTTATAGTTATAGTGTTTTGTTCCACAGAATATTTTAAATTACTTGACTGGTTTTAACCTGAGTCTTTCACAGTATGTGTGCATGCTGAGATCCTCTAGTGAAACCTTGTGTATATTTCATTTTGATATATGGATATTTGTACCGTGAAAATGCAAAACCTAATTATTCTTTGAGGTATTGATTCTTTTGTTTGTGTAGATACAAGATCACTACCTGAACCAGTCATTTCAGTAAAATCAGATTGTTGTAGCCTTAATTAAGCTCAAATAAATACACTTGTTAATTCCATTTCAGACAAAAATTGGAATTAAAAGCTAAAGCTATTCTAATATTTAAACATTGCTTTGCTCATATTCAGTTTATATTTATTTTCATGATGCTTCTTTTTGCTGAAATTTTCTGTGGTCATATCTACAGGGATAGATTGAGAAGGCGACCAATCACATATGAGCATTAAATTCTCTTCAGAAGTGCAACAGTGAGCAATAAATTCTCATAGAGTAATTGTGGTCGGTGCCTATTGAGCCACCCCCGTGCATCAACTTTTATTTCCGGTGTTCTCTATGGCTGCTACAATCTATGGCTGCCACGGGTTGGAACTCAAGATTGACCTCTGTGCATAAAAATAACACTCAATATATTGTCACAGTTAAAATTAGGGTACCGTCATTTTATTCTTAACTCTATTGTATATATTAGTTGATATATCTCACAGATGATATTTGTTTGGTGAAAGATCTCCGTGGACACGAAAGTTTCTTTTTTTTGAAATGTGGTGCTGTTGCTTCATCCTTTGGAGTTGGATGAGCTTTCATCATGAACCAAAGGTTTCACCGAAGATCATGTTAAGGGATTTCTGTTGAAAAAAAGCATAGCTTGAAATTCAATGTTGTGTTGCTAAGATATTGAATTTGTGGTTCTTTTTGTTTGATGCTTTACCCGTTTTCCCAGTATAATTTTTCGAACAAATTCCTCAACCTTCAACGTGGTGTAGAAGTTTTTCCCCCGTATAATTTTGTTTGTGATGATTAGTCCAAAAGTTTTTAGGCACATGAACTGCTATAATTGACGATTGAGCCCAGAAAAATCTCATATTTGACGTAAAAGGATAAGCTGCTCCAGCAAATGTCTTCAAACCATCTCCATCAAACCTTTTTTAGCATTCACTTTTTGGTTTATCATAGCTTGATGATGCCCTAAAAGAGTTTGAACGAGTACACTTTTTGTTTTGAAGGCGATAACACATCATTAATTAGCTTGTTAGAGTCATCAATTCATCATCATTGTCAGCACACTGTTATCAAGCATCAAAATAAGTTAATTGTCGTCTCAACAACAAGAGTATAGAACTTCTGTCCTCCACTAATTTCATTATTTATTACAGGTGAGGTATATTATTCAATAATCCGTACCGTTGATGTTGTAAATTGTAGAATATGCTTAAGTCTAGTGGAGGAAAGCTTTTCAGAAAGTGACTGGTCTGGCTTCAACTGGGAACCAAAGAAGAGAACAGAGATATTGAAAATGACCTGCTCCTTTCAAATGCATTCAATTATTTTTAAGAGCTTCATGTGCATTATGGATTATTATTTAATATGATTTTTGTTTTGTGCGAATTATCCAACAAAGATGGCTCAAAAATAATATTAAAGTATAATCTGATAAATGCTGACTTTATGGGCTGGTTAAGAAGTTTTATATGTTTGTTTGAAAACTAGAATTTTATTTCTTTTAAAAAAATTATGTCCATATTTGGTTGGAGCATACTTTTTTATGTAAGTTATGTCACCAGAAATAATTCTTGTTTGGTTAAGTAAATAGAGGAATAAGAAGAAATAATATTTTTGCATTATTATACTAAAATGTAAATAACATCAATAATGTCAACAATAAAATTAAAAATATTTTTTGTTGAAAACAATAAAAAAATAACATTATTATGATTATAAGAATAACAATTATTATTATAATATAAAAATATACAATCATATACAAATATAAATCAATAAAGTAAAAAAATAAATACATAATTATAATTAATTAATCATCATTAATTATTTATAATTTAAAATAGTATCAATATAATTATAATAATTATAAAAATAAACTAATGATAATAATTAAGATAATGTACTAAAACAATAATATTCAAATATTTATAGTTAAAATAATATATTTTAGAGAATAATGACAAGATAATTTTAATATTATTAATAATCACAAACTATCATACTGAAAATAAATACTAGTATAGTAATAGTAACAGAAATAATAATAATAATAATAATAATAATAATAATAATAATAATAATAATAATAATAATTTTAGTATGAAATGTGGGACTTACAATTCCAAAGAGATATGACTTCTTAAATAATTTTTCTTTACTATTGCTTATGAATTATGACTCCTTAAATAATACACATGTGGCTTCTTAATGAGAAACAAGTGCACTATACGTATTAAGGTTTTAAAATGTGGATTCCAATATAGTTGTTCACTACATAGCGCATATACAATATGCGGATGCATATGCGGTTCAACATACAGATTATATATGCATATATGTATCCTAAAACATTCTTAAAATATTTAAATCGATCATCTATTTAGAAAATAATATAAAATAAAAAAGACATAATAAAATTTAATAAAATTTTATTTTTTTATATAAAATATATTACATAATTAATTTTATAGACTTAATACATAAAAATTAAAAATATCATACACCACTAAATATATAAATATATATTTTTATACAGTATCGCATAAACATATATGGATGGACCGAATATACGGGAATTCGGCAGTATTTTAAAATAATGATGATACGTAACTTGAGCAAATATTTGAAGAATCGTCAGATGAAGTGTACACGCATGTCCCATTCAGCAATAAAAAAACAAAAAGATTCGAGTACCAACAATATTTCGTAAACTCTCTGTGCCTGTTGCAATAAATTATTATTGCTGGTACACGCGTTCTGGTGCCAGAGGCCAGAGCCCATTTATTGCAATCAACTGGGAAATTCTACATAGCGTTTTCCTAGTCTCACTTTTACTCGATAAAATAAAGACGAATCAAGTCCAGCCCAAATCTGGCATGAGTCCATGAGGCAGCAAACTCCTACCCGATTATGACGACTCGAAGTGTGGAACTTTCTTTTTCTTACGATAATTTCTCCTTTTTACATACTGTTCGGATAGATAGGCCGAAAGAAAAAAAAAACGAATGAAAGGGAAAATCGATATCAAATTGTGTTTGGTTGATAAAATTTTGACGGAGGTGAGGGATACAAAAGGACAAAGGTTTAGCCTTATAAAATTTCTGCTAATAAAGTTGATTTCCCTCTTGATTTGTGGTGTAACTGTAATACTCTATATATCAATTGAGACTTGAGAGTACTAAGCAAGAATTGAGCAAGGATCGAAGGTAATTTGGAAAAGATAACCACCACGCCAATAACGGAACTGAGTAACAATGGAAAGAAATTTGAATTTTTTTTATAGATGGCCTATATAGGCGACATGAATTAAGAAGGAAATTTACAATTTAATCCAATCAATTATAAAATCAAGGATTTGGGTTATCCAGCTGAGTCGGAGTGCCTTCATCTTCTGTTGTTAGCCTAACG
This sequence comes from Schoenoplectus tabernaemontani, assembly GCA_037127355.1. Classification (NCBI taxonomy): domain Eukaryota; kingdom Viridiplantae; phylum Streptophyta; class Magnoliopsida; order Poales; family Cyperaceae; genus Schoenoplectus; species Schoenoplectus tabernaemontani. The sequence continues at coordinate 15,642,743 of CM073755.1, read as the reverse complement.
GTTCCCTCGGTCATGTTGTTTAACGCTGGGTCCCATTTTTCAGCAATTCTATTTTATTTGAATACTGACCGCACTTGCTGCCCGAAGAACGATTCAATATAATCACTGCCCGTTACTTCTTCTTACTCTTGTCTTCTTCACAGTAGCGATGTCTGACATTCCCCACCCCTTAAGAAGATTCTTGTCCTCAAGAAGTCGAGTGGAAAAGGAAAAGGCGACCCTCACAATGACTCGCATGGAGTTGCTGACAGGGACGAACTGAGGTGGAGAAAAAACCATATGCCAAAATACCAATGCAACCATAGGCAAAGCTAATTGAAGTAGGAGGTGCAATTCCTTAGCAGGAAGAGAAGATCAGTAAGATAATGTGTTGCAAGGAAGGAAGAGATGGTACCTGTGTGGCTTACAGGCAGAATTGAAGGATGATAACAATGATTAATCAGTTGTGGAGCCTCATCCAGTGGTGGAGAATTGAAATAAAGTTGTAATTGAAGGAATGGTAATGCTGGGTTACTCAATTGATTGGTTAAGGACTTTGGAACCAAACTGATTGGAGCAGGCAGCTGCCGAGTATTATCCCTGTTGATCAAAATAGCTGTGGAATGATCTTTAGTTGCAGTGAGAACAAAGAGATGTGCACTGAGCATATGAGTAGAGGCCAGTTATGTAGGAGCTGTAGCCCAGATTTGTTCAGAAGCCTGTACTGTAGCATGGATTTCCTCACTTTTCAAAATCACCCTTTTGCCTTTGGATAACATACTTACCTCTCTTTTATGACAATTAATCTCTATTTTACCATTGCAGTAGTTAGTTAATCCTAACCCCTAGCAAGATTAATTACTATAATGGATGTGAGATCCGTTACAACGGATATAAAAGGGAATTATTCTAGAGAATTTTGGATAAAATTTGTATACAAATAATTTATTCCATTATAATGGTTATAGAAATTTATTATAAATGTTGTAGTCTGAATTTCAATGAATTTTGTCTCGATGCAACGATTATGGATTCCATTGCAACAATTAGGGTATAATTCCTTTATTTTCATTGTTTTGATCTCAATACTAGTTTAGTTACCTTTATTTATTATAAATCTAACTTAACTTAAGTTCATTCTTGAGATTTTCATGCAATCTGGTACAAATTCATTATTCTTCTCTTAAAGATTAATATCCTACATTTAACATACTAAAAAAATTAATTCATTTATAATTATTTTGCAAATTGATAAATAAAAAAATAAAAATTATTTACAATAATAATCCTTCCTTTGATAATTTATAAAATAACCACATAAATATATAATTAAAATTTGAGAATGTATGATCCCTTATGAATTTCTCAAAAATAATATTGTGCCAAATAACTTCTCCTGTTTGGTTTAGAAATTAGAAAAAAAAAGAAATATTAGCAAATTTCCCCTCAAAATATGTATTCTCCCTCAATCAAATTAAATTATAATTAAAGAATACAATTTAGAATTACATTGCATAATACAATATAAAGAATCACAAATATTTTATATATAAGCAAAATATGCATCATAATTAAACTCTCCCTTAATATATGACTAATATAAATATGAGAATGCTCAAACAATCATTTATTTCTTTGGCTTAGTAACCCAAAGAAAATTTGTGTTATTATTTTTTCTTCCAAAGTTGACATTCAAGGTAAATATGATCTATTTTACAATAATAGTTACATAATATATTTGATGATTTTGTACCACTATTTTTAACAAAGTGAGAATGACAGTGATTTTTTAATTTTTGAGTTTGCTTATTTGTATTTGTGTTTATTTTATGAGCATGTTGGAGGGCATCTCTTTGTGACTCATTTCTGTAATTTTAATTTCGTGACACAACTTGATCCTTTAATTCATAAAATCAATCATCTTGATATCTAAAATAAATTTTATTTGAACATTGAGGATTAAATGTATTTTTATTTCCATAATGGTATTTATTTTTCCTATTTCTTCTATAGAATATTTATATTCATATGCATGATTGCATTTTTTTCTATTGTTTTTTCATTTTTATTGTGATATTTTAAACTAATAAAATTAATCTAATATACACAAGAGAAAGCCACAAGCGCACGACCTACCATGTAGTATTTAGGTGTCAATCCCACAAAGACTGATTAAACTATAAGTATAGATAATTTCTTTAAGCTAGACTGTAAAATCTGAAAATATTTCTAAACTAAATAATTTCTAAAATTAATAAGTAAACTGAACTGAGTTTGGATTACTTCAAGATTAAAAAAATCTAGGGTTTCAGTATCACCGTCCACTTGAGTTTTAATCGTACTATTTATGTATTTTAATACTAATTTATGAGGGTTGCCATCTAATTTAGTACCAAGTTTCTAGTTAAGGTTTGACACAATATTTCAATTAGGGCAAACTTCATGGTTAAGTCCATCGTTCTTCCTAATTAAAACCTGTTAAGTTATGATAATTCTAAACCTTTCAAAGATTAATTATTCACGATTAGGTCCATCTAATTAATACTCTAAATATTCAAAAAAGTCTCAACTAATCTAGACTTCACGGTTATATCCATCATTTAGGGTTAGATACCGCTTTTGGGGGTCAAAGAACCGTAAGATTTTAGTTGAAAATCTAAATAATTCTCTAAGATATATGTGCAATTCTAATCTCGTTTGCAGGTTGTGAATCTACTCTTTCTAGGATTTTTAATCCCAGACGGATTACTAGTATAAACATACAACAATTCAATCAATGCACGGTAATTCAATCACAAAAACAATTCATAAAATAAAGCAATTAAAATAACAACAAATATGATTAAACTGTAAGTTTCAAGTTACATGTCTAAACCCTAGAAAAAACAACTACTCTTCCATAGAAGAGAAATAATCATAAATAAAATTAATGAAAAATATAAAAGAAATCATCAAGAGAATAAGAGTTACACCAAATTTTTTTTATTTCTCTTTCTTCTGCCTTCTTCTCTCTCCAAATCTCTTAAAAAAACTCAATCTTTCCTCTCAAATCTATCATAGGGCAGTTATGGTCTTTTGGAGGCGTTCTCTCCTATTTAAAATAGAATCCGGAGCGAAACAAGTCCACTCTTTACGGCCCGAAAAGAAAAGATTTTGATCCAAAAAGTTCACGCGCGGTTTCTTGGCAGAGAGTTCTTTTTGACCCGAAAGGATAACTTTCTGGATCAAAAAGTTCATGCAGTTTTTCTCCAGCAAGATATTCGTTGTTCTAGTTGCGCCTAGCTTACTCGATCTTCATCCAAATATTTCTAAAATATTTCAAAAGTCCTAAAATCAAAGAAACCATGGCAATATCTCGAACTTTGTGCAATATCTAAATTAAATTAATTAATTAAACTAAAAAATGTATAAAAAAAGGTAAAATGATGTAGTTTTAGATACCAAGTCTTATCAAAATATATATGTGATTTTAGCTTATCAATTTTTCATGTTGTCGGTTTTTACTTCTCAATTTTTGAGACCGCTTCTCTTTCTCTTTTGGGCTTCCGGTGTTGTTGGATGTCAAAGGAAATGAAATCTCCTTGAAACTAAGACCTATTTTTTCATGAGGTTTTTGACTCACATATAATTTTGAGAGATCCAACACATTATCATATCTTAGTATATTAGTGGATTTTAAAGCTTGATTTTTAGTTTTTAAGTTTTGCACTTTACTTTTCAATAAATCTATCTCACTGAGGTGAGACTCACAAATATTTTTATTTTTAAGCTCCATGATTATTGACTCACATTCTTTGACCTTAGATTCGAGTTCAATAATTTTTACATTTAATTTCTTAATGTTCTTTCCTTTATGAGTAAGATCTTATTTGTATCATCAAACATAATTTATAACCTATCACAATTTTGACATTTCATTTCATTATTCAATGATATGCTTGAATTATCTATTATAATTCTATCATTAAAGTCATACTCATTATTATCATAAAAAGGGGTTTAAATACACCTCATTAGTATTCCTTGGAGAACTTGATGCACTCGCTTGTCGTTATGATTCTAGCTTCTTATTTTTGGACAACACTATGTTCTCAATATCTTGATTGCCTTGTTGTCTATGATGTTCTTGCTCGCTATAATCTCATCCATATCAATCAAAGAAGGACCTCCTCCACTTACGTCATAAGTGCACGATATAGCACTCACTCACTTCCTAACTCTGAGAGAAATTTTTTTTTTCTTTTTTAACATAGTTATTATTTTCATATACAATGATTAGTACATACCATATGCCATAAGCACTTATTCTATCATCAAATAAAGATACATATGATTCGTTGACCAAATTAAAAATGATATTTACTGCATAATCTTTATTTTTCTTATCCAATTTGGAATATGCAGTCAATTTCTTGATGTTTTCATCAAATCTTAGTATATTATCCCTTTCTATAATATCCTAAATACCGAAAATATTTAGGTAATTGTCCATACATCTTTTTTAGTAAATAAAGCTTTTGATAGTTTGGTCAAATATTAAAGGTTTTTTTAATATAATTGATTTATGCCATTATGGATCTAAAATAATTAAATTAAGTGTGTCTTAATTTGAATAAACTACTCTGATACAATTTTATTTTCCCTAATGGCACTGATATTGCATAATAAAAGAATCATAGGCTGGTTTTACTGTTCAATACCAAGATTTAAAATAATATCACCTTGTTTTTTTCCTAAAGGTATAGTATTGAATTCCAAGCACAGTAAACAAATGAATAAAGTAAATGAAGAGAGAGAATAAAAACACGTGATGTAATGGAGTTCGGTTATAAAGAGTTTACATCTCCGGAATCTATAATTATAATATTCGATCATGCCGAGTCACTAAAATCATAATTGTTCTTACAACAGTGAGTTGTCGGTCCCTTACACCAAGTAAATAAATAGTCATCGGCCAATGAAAAGCGATGATAATACTTCTAAACTCACAAAGGAGAAAAACGAGGAAACACCTTTAAAATCTACTAAAGGAACTCTCGATCTTACTTTATATAGGTATAACAAAGTATTCTTGAGATCAAACTCAATTAGACATGAGTTTAGACAGGGAAATAGGTGACGACTGGGGTTTCTCAAAGGTATAACTATTAAAATTGTCAATTTGGAAGAGAAAGAAATTGCTATATATGATGTGTAGAAAAATAGGCATGAAACATTAGTCAATCCAAACCCTAGCGAGATTAACAATTGAAACATATGTGATATCAGTTACAACGGATGTAAGAGAAAATTATTCTTGAGATTTTTGGATAAAATTTGTACATAAATGATTTATTCCATTATAACGATTATATGAATCCGTTATAATGGTTGTAGTCTGAATTTCAATGAATTTTATCTCGAATTCATCTGTTGCAAAGGTCATGGGTTTTGTTGTAACGGATAGGATATAATTCCTTTATTTTTGTTATTTTGATCTCATGACTATTTTGGTTACTTTTATTTATTATAAATCTAATTTAACTTAACTTTATTTTTGAGATCTTCATGCAGTCTAGTTCAGATTTATTATTCTGCTTTTAAAAACTAATATTCTAAATTTAACATACTCAAATAAAATATCAAATTTATTTATAATTATTTTATAAATCGATAAATAAAAAAATGAGAATTGTGTACGACAACAAAATGCATTTTAGCCAATATCAGATCTAGATTTTTAATTATACTATGATCAATTTGACTTTTCAAATAACATAGATATGATTAATTAGTTTGAATCTGATTATGTCAGTTTCAAGTCGTCATACTTTGTTCATTTTAGTTTTATTATTAAACTAAAAAAATATGCTAATTCTAATTAATGGACGTTATTTTTTTTAATAATTTTAATCATACAAATCATAATTAATAGATATTATTATGTTAATTCTCGACTATGCAAATGTAAGTGTGTTTTAGTATTTTTAAATTTAATGTAATGCAATGCCCGACATTATTAGGCATTAATTGTTGGCTATGTGACTGTGTAAGTGTAAGTGTAAGTGTGCTTCAGTGTTTGATCATTTATATTATAAATTAGTAAATATCCACAACATAACACAGAGTAGTCAGTATCCAATTTCACATTCGTTGTTATAGTTTTTATATGGTAGCCACGTAAGTACGTAACATAGTATTTTGTTTGTATGGAAAGTAGGGCCTATGAAAAACAAAACCCATCTACTTCTAAAATAAAGCTGTATAGATTCAATCTCATAGTGTAAAATATATGGTAACATTTATGTCATAGAAAAACTATGGCAGAAGATATATATCCGTCAGTACCCACACCATTCATGAATCATTGTGAATCATGGATCATAATACTATTTTTTTGATAAAAAGATGAGGATTGCACCCTCAAATTTTAGATTTTATTAATTAACACCAGCGGTGTTGTATTTACATAAAATAGCCGGAAGAAAAACCTTCAGCTAATAACCCATGATCATCTTGTATCCAGTTTTTCATCTTCTCCATGATCTCGATTATCATTTGTTGTGGTGTTTTATATGTTTCTCTAAATATTGGAGCGCACATTTCTCTCCAAATGACAAAGTACTTGATGATGCACAATCTTTTCATTTGTATTTGTCTTTTTTCTTGCATTAGCTCATGTGATTTACCGTGCATGAATGATGTTGCTATTGTGAATCTTTGTCCATATTATTGTATGAGCTCTTGCCTGACTGCGACAGCATAATCTCACATTGAGAATAAATGCTCGACACTTTCTTCTTATTGCCGACACAAATGATAAATATTAAGAATTAACCATCTGATGTGTATTCTGCTAAACTAATAAATATCCTAATTTATACTCAATTTTAGTCGTAAGCGTACTGCCTAGTCAAGTAGTAGTTGGGGTGTCGAACCACAAGGACAAGGGTGAATTATCGGTTCTCATAAGTTTCACTAATCTAGACAATCGAACGGGAGTTTTGTATTAAACTAAAAGTGCACAAATCTAACAATAACGACTGAAAAATTTATCAAATAAATGACTCTAGGGGTTTTCGGCTTCACTCTCACTCGTTTGCTCTATTCACTCTATTTGATCTTTAAATATGTTCTAATGTTTGTCGGAGATTTAATTTTAGATTTTAGTATCAAATTTACACTTTCGTGGCTTAATACCGTACCTAAATAATTCGGGTTTCACGAATAAATACCTTACCTTACAAGTTTAAACCCATTAAGATCAATGAATCACTTTGGCATAACCTAGATTTTGTACTTCGTCTTTCGGTACCTCACATAATTTCTAAGATTTTCTCAGTTTTTTCCCTTAGATAATAAGTTTCACGATTAAGTACTTGGCCTACGACCTAAGTCACTTTTTTGGGTCAGAAGATTCAGTTCCACCTTTTGGTTTTCGCTTTCACTTCTAGGATAACATGTAGTTGATTAAAACTAAGCATTCAATTTAGACAAAATAATAATCACAAACAATAAGAACTAAAATATCAACATACGAGTATAATTAAACCATCCGAGTTATCGAGTTTACACCTAGACCCCTAGAAAGGTGTCTAGCCACAAATCATGACAAAATTACACAAAGATTCATATTTAAACAACAACACAACATGAGAAAAGAGAAAAAAAAAGAATACACCAAGAAGATCTATGATTTCTCGTCCGCTTCTTGAGTTCTCCTTCTTCAAATTCTTCTCCAATGGTGTTATTCCTCTTCTTTCTTGCTTGGGATCTATTCTCCAGTCAATTGAGAGAGATCTAGGACGAAGGGGTGCAATAATCTCTCTTAATTCCCATGAGAAAACCATTTTCAAACCGCAAGTTCGCGCTTCCAGCCCTAATAATTGCGGTCCGTAATTTCTACACTTTCTTAACAGCGCGAACCAGTGAGCGAATCCCATTATTATGGTCCGCAATTCTTGTCCCGAAGTGTTTTTCACTTGATTTCTTCATGTAGGTTCGATCCATCTCGTTCCAAGTCTCATTTCTCATGTTGACATCCTTATTTACACTCCATAACCTGTAATACAATAAGAAATACAGCAGTATCTCGAACTCGATATAAAAATTGAATAAATTCTTAACAATTAACATAAAATGCATAGTTTTTGAGATAAAACCCTAATTGCACATGATATATAATTGAGGCTCATCAAATTCCCCCAAACTTAAACCTTGATTGTCCCTAAATAAGATTCAATCGGAGATCTAGGGTACATCTCTAAACTAAGCCAAGTTCCAAGGAAATCTAACCTATATGCAAAATGTCGTGGGTTGTTTGAAAAAGAGGTGATTAACTATAAGACAAATCCTTTCAAATTTGTTCGGCCATTAATTAGAGTTTTGGGAAAAGATTTGGGAATTGATCGTTATTTCCGTCTTCACGCATGGCGTTTTACTCGAGGACTTTTATCTCATACTCCTACTTTCAATGTAATGCCCTAGAATCTTTCCAAAAATGATGAATACTAAAGTTTTTCCTTCCCCTCAACTATAAAATGTAACCAAGAAAATCCATAAAAAAAGAAAAATTACAGTGTTAATCTTGAATCTCGCGCGGGTTATTTTTGTGTAGCTCAAAGTTTTATTAACAAATCCTAAATACGCACATGAGGCTGCCTCGTGCCGTGTTGAGAGTTAGAGAGTTCCATAATACCGCCCTAGCACATTTGAGACTTAATTTGACCTTATTTGAATCAGAATTTTTCTTTTTATTTATTTACGAATGTCATGGCATGTGTACTCTTAACCATGGTGCCTCCATAATTTGAACCATCTAAAGATTTGCATATAAATTTTTAGGTCCTTTTGATTTTTTATTTATTTTTAGAAGCACCGGTCGACACTCGCCACAAACACACTTTCTTAATTAAGTTTTTCCATTTAAAATAAGTAAATAAATTGGATTTTTAAGGTTTGATAAAAAAATTTGGGAGACCGTCAATTCTTAAACACTCATCATTCTAGAAACTTCCTATGGTATATTCTTTTCTGATTTTGCGGACTCGAGAACCCTTTTCATTCATCAGACATTATTTTAGAAAAGTTTGTATATTTTCATATTAATTTCCCAAATTTCCACCAAGACTACTCCTTTACCAAACTTTTTCTTAGGATTTGTCAAAACTTTTTATAAAATTACCCACTAAAATTTAAATTTCTAAAAAAATTACAACAACTAAAAAATTACAAAAACTAGATGCTATGCAAATACAAATAAGTTCTGAATACCCCCCAAACTTAAATCAAGTATTGTCCTCAATGCATGATATAGCAAGAAGAAAAAAAAGAAAGGTATAAAGAACTTATGATGGAAAAAGACAATGGAGGTGGGCGGGGTTGAGGCGGGTGCCTCAATCGCTAGGCGGGGGCTCATCCCCCTCATGTGGTGCTGGTGGCGCCTATGTGAACCACCTCTAATCCGCTGGGTATGAAGGGAAGGTGGGCTGTTGGTTGTCTCCACGGTTGATATGCCAATTGTTGATATGCTCGGTGAGGTGCCACACGTCTTGCACCCGGCGGTCTATGTCACTCATCCATCCGTACATGTTATGCATGTGTTGGGTGGCTTGAGTGGTAAAGGCAGTCAAATTGGAGTTCATTTGAACCATTTGCTCGTAGAGCATTTGGTTTGTGACCTCGCCTTGCTAGAAAATTTGAGGTGGTTGCCGGGTGGATTGTGGTGTTTGCGGTTGAGGGGACATTGGAGGAACAAAGTTGGCTGTCGTGAGATACATGGCAGGATCGGCCCATGTGTCGAGGTTTTTGGGGTCAAGTTTGATTGAAAGGGGTAGTGAAAGTCTCATGGAATGGGGGCCGATTTGGAAGTACATGCTTCCTCTTTCCGAAGCACCTTACCAATCACCAATTGGTTCAAATTGATCTTGGTAGGATCAGGTTCATCCACACAGTAAATTAGTTCTTCATCACTTAGCACTTTGTAAAAATATACAATGCTAGTGATCACCCCCTATAGAAATGGTACACGAAGATTTTGGGTTCTTTGTAATTTTGGCCAAATTGTTTATAACAAAAAATACCATATGTGGCTTGATTGTTTTATGTTTCCAATTGTATAGCATGTAATATAAGAAAAATATTTTTTTCACACTCATTTTTGAAGATGTTTCCCCTACCTAAAATTGATTGAGCCAAAACCCGTTGGATATATTTCAGAGCGGGGTGTTGGATTTGGCTCGCCATCATGGTAAGTTATAGTGCCCCACATAATTGTGTCTCAAATTCAGTTTGAGTGATATTATGTTCCCAATTAACTTTTAAATATATGTCATCCTCAAAGGTAACCGAAAGCGCCTCACACAAATCCCCCTCGTTAAGAATAAAACTTTACCGTCAAGTTGAAATTAGATGCTCATTTCATCATTTGTTTCATCTTATTCAAAAGAGGATAGAAATTTAAGGGTGACGGTTTTGTAGGAGGGTTGTTTCGTTATCAAGAATTCCCATAACCCAATTTCGGATAGAAGAAGCTTTACCTCGTCATAGATGTCAAGTGTTCGCATGGTAAAGACATCAAGGTAGCGAGATGGCACGAACTTCCTCTTTTGAAAGAGATCAAAATTCTTGCTGCACTGAGTTGCCCGTGCAACCCATTTGATGCCTCTATATGGTAGATTGTTCTCGGGCCACTGCTCTTGCGGCATATTGGAGAGGTTGATTTCTTCCATTTCGTGGTCGGGATCGGACACACTACTTGAACTTCCTCGCTGTTTCTTAGCCTCCTTGGATGCTCTTTTAGGCCCTGCGGATGTTCTCTTGAAAGACATGGTGTGTACAAGAGGTAGGCGGTTGGGTAGGGTTTCGACGGAGAAATTTACGGACCGAAGTTTTAGGGCTGCGGACCAAAAATATTGGTGCAAGTTTGTGAGATTTGAAGTTTTTCGCACCTATGAGTGAGAATGGCGGTTTGGAGATGGTGGATTTGGTGTAGAATCCGCACCTAGGGTTTGAAGAGAAGAGGAGGGTAGGGCTTGGAGAGGAGAAATGATTAGAGGAATAGAAAATAGGATGAGGAGGAGAGAAAATTAGAGTAGTTGAAAGGGTGGAAGAAGAAGTGGTGTGAGTGGTAGGGAGAAGAGTATTTTCAGTTTTTGAAAAGTTAAAGAGGTGTGAGAGGTGAAGAGACGAGTTGGAGAAGAATAAATGTTGAAGGGGTGCAACTGGGAATAATTACGGACCACAGTTTTGTAATTTGCGGACCGCAATTATGTTTCTAGAATTTTCAGATCGGACAATACAGTTTTTACGGTCCGTAGTTTTGGAAATTGCGGTCCGCAATTTTAGTTCTGAAAGTTTGTTTTGAGTTTGTCAAGGCCACTCTTTGCATTTTGCGAAAGTTGTGCTTATAATTCTTCAAAATCCTCGGGGGTTGACAGTCAAGCCAAATAAATTTCATCTTATCAACTCGTTATTGACGCCATTTCTTCAATTATGTGCCGCTTGAATCCGTCAAATGTACTCGTACAAATTAAAATAAATAAATAAATAAACTTTCTAAAAACTTGACTAAAACTAATGTTTAAATTACAGTGATAAAAGATAATAAACAACAAAAATATATAACTTGGGTTGCCTCCCAAGAAGCGCTTAGTTTATTATCGTAAGGTCGACCCTTCTCCTGGTTTAATTGTTCGGTGCATTGAAGAGGAAAACATTGACCCCTTCTTCAAACGGTTCATCATGACGATAATGCTTGAATCGGTGTTCATTTACAGTGAATGTCCCAGTCCTTTCGCTTTAGATTTCTACAGCCCCATGATCGAAAATTTTCTGAACTTGATATGGTCCCGTCCACCTCGATCTCAGCTTTCCCGAGAAGAGTTTGAGTCGGGTGTTGAAAAGAAGCACCAATTCCCCGACTTGAAAGACCCTTCGTAATATCATCTTGTCATGCCATAACTTTATTTTCTCCTTGTAAAGCATGACATTCTCATATGTTGCGAGACGAAGCTCTTCGAGTGCATGTAGGTCTAGAATTCTTTTCTCTCCCGCTGATTTCATGTCGAAGTTCAAAGCTCGAATCGCCCAATAGGCTTTATGCTCCAGTTCGACTGGCAAATGACATGGCTTCCCGTACACCATTTTTAATGGTGTCATCCCTATGAGTGTTTTGTAGACCGTCCGATATGCCCACGGTGCTTCATTTAGTTTTAATGACCAATCTTTTCTTGTGTGCCCCACCATTTTCTACAAGATGTTCTTAATTTCTCGGTTTGAAACTTCTACTTGTCCACTTGTTTGACGATGATAATGGGTAGTAATTTTGTGTTTTACTCCATATTTCTCAAGAAGATTTCTGAATTGGTGATTTATGAAGTGAGACCCGCCATCGCTAATCACAACCCTTGATACCCCGAACTGTGGAAGAATGGTCTTTTTAAAAAATCTTCTCGCAACAATCAAGTCCGCGTTTAGGCATGTCAATGCCTCAACCCATTTGGAGACATAGTCTACTGCCACAAGGATGAATCGGTTTTCACATGAGCTAAAAAATGACTCATAAAATCTACTCCCCACACATCAAATAATTCAATCTCCAAGATACCTTTTTGGGGCATTTCATTGCGCCTGGAAATGCTTCTCATTCGTTGACACTTGTCACACGCCTTGACAAAGTTTCTCACATCTTTGAAAAGGGTTGGCCAAAAGAAACCTGCTTGTAGAATTTTTACGGCTGTTTTGTCGGTTGAAGTATGTCCGCCATAGGGAGAGAGGTGGCAGTGGAATAGAACAGATGACATTTCATTTTCTGGGATACACCTTCTGTGGATGCCATCAACACCAAGTTTAAAGAGAAATGGGTCATCCTAAAAATAGTGTCTTACTTCTGACAAAAATTTTCTCCGTTGTTGATAGGTCATATCGGGCGGCATGATTCCACAAGAAAGATAGTTGACTATGTCCGTGAACCATGGCAATTGGTGGGCGCTGATGTGGTAGAGCTGCTCTTCAGTGAACGAGTCATCAATCGGTTGTTCATTTTCTGCAGCCTCGATACGGATGCGAGATAGATGATCCGCTACAGAATTTTCAGTCCCCTTCTTATCTTTGATTTTGAGGTCAAACTCTTGGAGCAAGAGTATCCAGCGGATTAGTCGGGGCTTAGCATCCTTTTTGTTCAGCAGGTAGCGGATTACAGCATGATCCGTGTACACCATGACTTTTGACCCTACGAGATAGGATCGAAATTTGTTGATTGCGAAGACAACGACTAGGAGCTCTTTTTCGGTGGTTGTGTAGTTCACTTGGGCCTCGTCAAGCACCTTGCTTGCATAGTATATTGTATGAGATTTTTTCTCCACTCGTTGCCCAAGGACTGCTCCAACGGCATAGTCGCTTGCGTCACACATGATCTCGAAAGGGAGTCTCCAGTTTGGCGGTTAAAGGATTGGTGGCGACACGAGTGCCTTCTTTAACCTGCAAGATTCCTCAAAATAGTGTTTGTCAAAGTTGAAATTTACATCTTTCATGGTCAAATTGGTTAAAGATTTTGTAATTTTGAAAAAGTTTTTAATGCAACGCCGGTAAAACCCTACATGACCTAGAAATCTGTGAATCTCTTTGACACTAGCAGGGGGTGGTAGTTTCTCTATTACTTCTATTTTTGTCTTGTCTACTTCTAAACCTTTCTCAGAAATAATATGACCTAATACCACCCCTTGCTGAACCATAAAGTGACATTTTTCCTAATTAAGAACCATGTTCACTTCTTCACACTGTTGCAATACTTTGGTCAAATTACTCAAATATTCATCAAATATGATGCCATACACAGAAAAATCATCCATAAATACTTTCATGACATTCTCAATTAAATCTGAGAAAATTTCCATTATGGCCCTTTGAAAAGTGGCGGGCGCGTTACATAAACCAAATGGCATCCTACGGTACGCAAACATTTCGTAGGGACAGGTGAATGTTATTTTGTCTTAGTCATCTGGGTGAATTGGTATTTGAAAAAAAAAATACTATAACCATCTAAATAACAACAAAATGAATGTTTGACAAGCCTTTCAAGCATTTGATCAATAAAAGGGAGAGATAAATTATCCTTCCTGATTGCCGAATCCAACTTTTTGTAATCGATGCACATTCTCCATCCCGTCACCATTCTTGTTGATATCAATGCACCATCTTTAGATTTCATCATGGTTGTCCCTCCTTTCTTTGGTACAACGTGCACCGGGCTCACTCATTTGCTGTCTGAGATTGAATAGATTATCCCGACATCCAAGAGCTTGTGAATCTCTTTCCAAACAACTTCTTTCAGATTGGGGTTTAATCTCCTCTGCGCCTCTGCTTTCGGCTTATGATCATCTTCCATCAAGATTCGTTGCATACATATAGACGGACTAATCCCCTTCAGATCTTTGATTGTGTACCCAATGACCGCTTGGTGTGCTCTTAATTCGGAAAGAAGTCGATCGGTTTGGTCCTTGTTAAGAGCCGCATTGATAATAATTGAGTATGATTCATTCGGACCAAGATATTCATACCTTAAAGTGGATGGTAGAGATTTTAACTCGACCTTGAGTGAGTTTGGGGGGGTTTGGGTCGAGTCTGAACCTTTTGGAGTTGAGAGTGCAATTCCTGGGCAAAATTGCGGTCTGTAATTTCTGGACTTTGGACCGCAATTTTGGCTATGAAAATCCTTATCTCTATTCCTACGATAATTACGGTCCGTAATTTTGTTTTTCGATCCGTAATTTTGTGAATTTTCCGTTGTTTCTTCGGTTTCGTGCTCCGTCCAGTTTTGCAGTTCATGGTTTTGAGATTGTGATCCATGATCTTGCTCCTTCCCTTCAGATTTTAAGATTTCCAACTCCAATTGTTCAAGAAATCTCTTAAACTCCTTGTTGCGTGGGATATGTGATTAATCGGTCAATCGGATCATCAATTGACAATTTTTCAAATTTTTCTTTCACAATCACATCGATCATGTCCACCCTGCAGAAATTACCATAATTAGCAGGATATTTCAAAGCCTTAAACATATCAAATTCAACCTTTTCTTTTCCAATCTCAAATGTGAGTTTCCCTCCCCTAACATCTATTTGAGTATCGGCCATATTCAAGAATGGTCGGCCAAAAATTAAACGTGTATCAGGATTCTCATCCATTTCAATCACAACAAAATCAATGGGAATGCAAAATTTTCCCACTTGAAGTGGCAAGTCCTCAACTTGCCCCAACGGACATTTTACCGATCTATCGGCCAATTGTAAAGAAATTCTAGTTGGCACTAATTCACCAACCTCAATTCTATCAAACATAAATTTTAGCATGAGACTTACACTTACCCCAAGGTCACACAAAATATGATTAAATTTGGTGCTACCAATGACATAAGGTATGGTAAAACTATTCGGGTCTTGCAATTTTAGAGGTAGTTTATTCATCACTATTGCGCTAACCTTTTCAGTCAAGGTCATGATTTCTTCATCTAGTTTCCTCCTATTGGACAAGATATCTTTCAGAAAATTTGCATAGGTCGGCATTTGAGTAACAACATCGGTAAATGGAATGTTGACGTTCAATTTTTTCAATAATTCAACAAACCTAGTATATTGCTTGTCCAATTTCATGTTAGCAAGTCTTTGGAGGTAAGGGATAAACTTGTGGGGGGGCACATACTTCGGTGCATCCCCATTTACCTGATTCGGCATTGGCGCATCGGTGTTTCCCTTATCACCCTCTTGCTCGGTCTCCTCATGACTTTTCGACTGGAAATCGGGTTGTTTCTGCTGCGCATGAACTTCAATATCTTGAGGCATCTTGGGTCCATCATATGCAGTTCCACTCCTTAAGGTGATGGCCTTAGCGGATGCATTGGGATTGCAATCTGGCTTAGGCGGCAACTAGCGTGAGGACGACGATGCCTGTTGCGCCACTTTATTTTCAAAAGCTTCCCTTGAGTTGCCAATAAGTCAACCTTCATGCCTAAATCTCTGATTTGGTCCGCCACTTGTTGGTTGACCATTTTTTGGTCCTGCCTAAACTCCGCTTATTCTTGCATCATTTTTTCCATCATTTGTTCCAAATTAGATTTTTGCGGGGCGCCTTGGTCAACTTGCCTCTGTTCGTATCCCTGATTTGATCGGTTTTGATTGGGATTTTGGTTCAGATTTTGGGGTTGATTGTCTTGGTTGTTTCTCCTGGAGAAATTTGGGTAATTTCTCCATCCGGGATTATAAGTATTGGAGTAAGGGTTATTTTGCGGCCGGTAATTATTGTTGAGTACATTCACTTGCTTCGCATCCCCTTCAACAGATCCTCCCCAATTGTAGTTTATGGCCAAGTGGTCGCCTCCACCATAGATAGCACAAGTAGGTGATTAATGTACCGCTGAAATATTTTAGTTGGTCAAGCGGTCTATGCTCTTTTACATTGCCTCCATTTATGCTGCCAATTTTGTTGAAATGTCCGTCTCAATCACACCCGGTGCACCTCGAATGGGTCATCTCACCGAGCTCCTTTGTTGCTGCCTCAATTATATCTCATTAATCAATTTGTAGGCATCCCGGTCACTCATGTTCATCAAGTTACCTCTTGCTGCTGCATCAATGATCAGTTTAGAGAACTGCTCAAGTCCTTCATAGAAAATCTGAAGAATGAACCATTTCTCGAGACTGTGATACGGGCAGAGACGCAACAACTCTTGGTATCTATCCCATATCTCGCTGAGAGACTATCCTCCTCTTTGCCTGAAATTTATAATTTGAGCGCGAAGGGCAGAAATTTTAGATGGAGGAAAATACTTAGAAAGAAAAAGCATCAGACATTTGGACCCATGTTCTTATTGTATCGGTATCTAATGACCTTAGCCAATTCTTAACTTTATCTCCTAAAGAAAAATAAAATGCTCTAAGTTTAATGGTCTCAGATTCAACACCATTAATTTTAACCGTGTTACATAATTCTTCAAACATGGCAAGATGTTGGTTCAGATCTTCATGAGCTAAACCGTTGAACATATGTTGAGAGAGCATGTTCAAGAGAGCGGATTTTAGCTCGAAGTTATTTGCTGCTACATTAGGCACTGTGTAGCCTAATTGAATTCCAATTGCTTTTGGGGCAGCAAAGTCCTTCAAGGAACGGTTCTCATCATTCTCCGTCATTTAGGCTGCTTCTTCGATGGTGAGATGAATAGGTGACTGTTCAAGCAGAGAAGTTATCTCCTTGGCTCTACGTTTGTACACCAAGAGACCTAATTTCCCGGCCAGATTGAGTCCTGAAAGAGAAATAAAAGTAAATCACAGAAAATAAAAGAAAATAAAAAGAAATAAAAATAAAAATATCTAGTCTCAGTTACTAAAGGTTGAACCAATATTCACACCGTTGTCCTCGGCAACAACGCTAAAAAGCTTGATGTGTATTCTGCTAAGCTAATAAATATCCTAATTTATACTTAATTTTATCCGCAAGCGTACGGCCTAGTCAAGTAGTAGTCGGGGTGTCGAACCATAAGGACAATGGTGAATTACCGGTTCTCGCAAGTTTCACTAATCTAGACAATCGAACAAGAGTTTTATATTAAACTAAAAGTACATAAATCTAACAGCAATGACTGAAAAGTTTATCAAATAAAGGACTCTAAGGATTTTCGGCTTCACTCTCACTCATTCTAATGTTTATCGGGGATTCAATTTCAGATTTTAATACCAAATTTACACTTCCGTGGCTTGATACCGTACCTAAACAATTCTCGTTTCACGATTAAGTACCTCACCTTACAAGTCTAAGCCCATTAAGATCAGTGAATTACTTTGGCATAACCTAGATTTTATATTTCGTCTTTCGGTACTTCACATAATTTCTAAGGTTTTTCTTGGTTTTCCCTTAGGTAATAAGTTTCACGATTAAGTACTTGGCCTACGACCTAAATCACTGTTTTGGGTCAGAAGATTCAGTTTTACCTTTTGGTTTCCGCTTTCACTTCTATGGTAACATGCAGTTGATTAAAACTAAGCATTCAATTTAGATAAAACACCAATCACAAACAACAAGAACTAAAAGATCAACACACGAGTACAATTAAATCATTCGAGTTATCGAGTTTACACCTAGACACCTAAAAGGGTGTCTAGCCACAAATCACGTTAAAGATTATACAAAGATTCATGTTTAAATAACAACACAACATGAGAAAAGAGAAAAAGAAAGAATACACCAAGAAGATCTACGATTTCTCGCCCGGTTCTTGAGTTCTCCTTCTTCAAATTCTTCTCCAATGGTGTTCTTCCTCTTCTTTCTTGCTTGGGATCTATTCTTCAGTCAGTTGAGAGAGATTTGAGACGAAGGGGTGCAATAATCTCTTAATTCCCATGAGAAAATCATTTTCAAACCGCAAGTTCGCACTTCCAGCCCCAATAATTATGATCCGTAATTTCTGCACTTTCTTAACAACGCGAACCAGTGAGCGAATCCCATTATTGCGGTATGTAATTTTAATAATTATGGTCCGTAATTCTTGTCCAGAAGTATTTTTCACTTGATTTCTTCGTGTAAGTTCGATCCATCTCGTTCAAAGTCTCATTTCTCACATTGACATCCTTGTTTACACTCTATAACCTGCAAAACGATAAAAAATATAGCAGTATCTCGAACTCAACATAAAAACTAGATAAATTCTTAACAATTAATATAAAATACTTAGTTTTTGAGATAAAATCCTAATTGCACATGATATATAATTGAGGCTCATCACCATTCTCTTTTGACAAGATTATTAGTTGTTAATATCTTATTTCATATCATTAGCCAAGCAAAAATTTCCATTCTCTGTGACATACTCAGTTTCCATATTGAGTTTAAATGAGACATTTCAATATATGGACCTTGTACTAACCTCATGTAACACGACTTAATTATGAATCGTCCACTGCTCGTCCACCTCCATGTTGTTTGATTCTTCTCTTGTGACTTGTATCTTTTGTGCTTGTGCCTCTTATGTGAGAGGCAATCTGAAGGGTGGATCCCATCGTCCTTGTTGTTTCATCTTATGGCAAGATGTTGTTAAATCTGGCGCAAATGTAGAGAGCAATATGAAATTATCAGCGAGATATCCTTCACTCCAATTGTCGAGCCAAATATTGTCATGAACCCACCTTTGACTTGAAATTTAGTAGAGTTTGCCATAATTGGCTCCAAAAATTATATTCCTTTCCAGAAGTGTGTTGGATTATGCTGCATCCATGGTCTTTTATGCGGCAGTAGGTCATACAATATGTGCAAAGTAGTTTGCTTTGTATTCTTGTTCCAGATGTGTTTTGCCATCATCGCTTGATTCATGCATTTCAAATCTTTAACTTCTATCCCTCCCATATGTTTTGGTCTCATGACCATTTCCCATGCTATCGGGCTGATGTATCTCTCTATTGTGCTCTCTTTATGTCCATATCAGAGGAATTTTCTTCGAATTTTATCTCTCTTTAATAACCCAAGTTGGCAGTATAAAAGTGAACATAAATAAAATTGGTATTGCGGAGAGTGTAGAATTCATTAGTGTTGCTCTTCCTCCCGAGGATAATAATGGTGTCTTCCAACCTGATAATTTATTTTTGACTCTTTGTA
Organism: Schoenoplectus tabernaemontani; assembly: GCA_037127355.1. NCBI lineage: Eukaryota > Viridiplantae > Streptophyta > Magnoliopsida > Poales > Cyperaceae > Schoenoplectus > Schoenoplectus tabernaemontani. Next base: position 15,623,150 of record CM073755.1, on the reverse strand, counting down.
TGAGTGGTAGATAGTTTTTCTTTTTTATTTTTTTATTGGACAGAGGCATGTCTAAGTATTGAAAAGAGAAGTCTGTCGCTTTGCAGCCAATGTCTTGCGCTAGTTGTTGCACTTGATGCAATGTAGTGGAGGTAACTAGCAATTTTGATTTTTGCAAGTTTACTTTAAATCCGAAAAACTGGCCATAAAGATTGAGGATGAATTTGATCACTATTATTTACTGCATGACATGTTTTAAGATAAATAAGGTATCGTAAGCATATAATAAGCATTATTAGCAGTTGCTAAAAGGTCTATGGACCAGGTCGTATTGTGCCAACATTTCTATCAAGCGAGATAGGAAATTTGTGGTCAATATGAATAGATATGGAGAGATTGGATCTCCCTGTCTAATTCGTCTCAGCAATATAATTTTTTTTCTCGCTACCGAGTTCAAGAGTACTTGCGAGCTCCCTTTGAGCACTCCATTCATTATCCAAGTTATCCATTATTATGGGAAGCCCTTAGCCTCCATGACTTTTTGTAAAAAGTCCCATGACAGTGTATCAAAAGCTTTATATATGTCCGCTTTAAATAAATAAATTTGTTTTTTTTCTCTTATCGTCATGGTAACCACTTCTTGAGCATATATGAACCCTTTATTTATATTTCTATCTTTGAGGAATCATGTCTGTGCAAGAGCAATTAATTTCTCTATTAGAGTTGCAATTGGTTTGCTAGCAATTTGGAGAAACATTTTTGAATTAAATTTATCAAGCTTATCGGTCTAAAGTCTTTAACCTCAGTTGCTCCCATTTTTTTGGTATTAGGACTATGTGTGAGTCGCTCAGTGGGTCTAGAGATTGCCTTTGTGAATTCATCACCTGGTTGAAAGTTTGTAAGATGTCAGGAAGTTGCAAGGTTTTGAATTTTTTGAAAAAAATCTTCCGTGTAGCCATTCTGTCCCAGAGCTATATTTTTTGGCCAATGTTCAAAGATGTGTAGGAGCTCTTCTTGCGTGATCAGGATCATGAATTGCTGTAACAATTCGGTTTTTGTAGGACTCCGCTTCTCTTTTTGCACATTCCGATGTAAAGTTTGCACATTCTTGCGTGATCAGGATCATAGTTTAAACATTTTTTTACATCGGAATGTGCAAAGTTTAAATATTTTACATCGGTATATTACATAATTGTAGTTTAATTGTATTTAATTTTTTTAAAATCAGGTTGGATCAAATTTTGGATCGTTTCAGATTTTGATTCAGATTTTGATTCGATCTCGAATTGTCTCAGAATTTGGGTGATTCGGGCTTCGGTCGGGTTAGATTTTGAACTCTGATTTTGGATTGTCTAGAATTTTAGATCATTTTTGGTCAAATTTAAATTAATTTAATTTTCTTAATATTAAATAAATTTAATTTTCTTAATATTAAATATTAAGTCAGATCCAATTTAAATCTGAACGAATCCAATATGATTTCTGAGTCGATCAGATTTTGCTGCATCTACTGCACGTGTTCAGTTGTGTGTTATTTGACATTGATAATTGATATGTCCTGTAAAAGGTAAATTGAGAGGAAACGCTGTCAAAAGTACTACCAATTTCCCGCCTTTTTACACACCGTTCCCGATCGAATTCCTCTCTGTATTTGTACACTTCACGCCTCTTCTTCTTCCCTATCTACGAATCTACTATTACGCTTTGCAAAATTTCCATTCTCGGAGGAAATAGATCAGAATTCAGAACTTGTTGAAATCATGCTTCATCCGCAGTTCGATCAGAACTCCGCTTCTCTTTTTGCTGGGCCCGGCTTCATGCCTAGCCAGCCAATTCAGGCCGCCGATTCCTCCGCCTCGCATTCCAAGGTTTCTGCTACTTCCAATTTCCGTGTCAGATTTTTGTCAAATTTTCATACGTTTGGATCCGATCTTTTAGTTTACTTAACTTTTTACTTGATCTGTGTTGCAAGGTCTATCCGCATACTAGTATAATCAGGCAAATTCGTTTTAGACAAGTAAACGTGTGAAAAAATGACATGAAATTTCACGAGTGTAAGGTGATGTTTCAACCAAGACATACGAATGCCTAACCTGCGTAGAGATTAGTCTCCTAATAGTTTGTTTTTGTGCATATCTTAGAGATCACTGCATCTTGCGGGGGAAAAGAACATTTCAGCTTTAAACTAATGATATGTTTGTAACCAGTATTAATATTTGATATGAATCTATCTTGTCATTCTACCTTATTCTAAGTGCATCCTACTTATTCAATCTGTCTAAGGTTTAATGGTTCCATGTCAATCTTAATTCTTCTCGTATTGTCTATATATGCTACTATCGATATTCGTTTAATCATTACTTCTATCACAGGGTCGGTCCAGCCTATATCAAGGTGTTATTCCCGTTACTGTGAAACAAATTGCTGATGCCTTTGCCTCATGTGGCGACAAGTCCAATCTCAACATCAATGGAGCTGATATCAGTATTGTGAGTTTATCTGAGGCCCAGTACTTATTTCTGTGAATTTCATCTGCTGATATCTTGCATGTATAGAATTGAAGAGCAATTTCTTTTTATATGAATAAATAATAAATACTGGATATTTTACTTTGATTTTCTGCAAATAAAACCTAAGTTTCTCTCAGTTGCATCTACCAGATTTTGAGATTTATGGCAATAACACTCAACTTGCAAGTTACTATGAACTAATTATAGAATGACTTGATTTTTCTGAAGGAAGCTTTTGGGGAAACTTGGTGACTTTTGTTCAACTTCCACTTGGGTTTCTACCAAAAGTTAGATTATGGTGGTTGTTTTGTTAAAGAAAAAGAGGATTTATACTAATTTAGAAGAAATAAGGAATTGTGATGCATCAGATAAAGCAACTATCTGGCAATTTTATGTCTTATATTATTTTAAGTTTTCACAAATAATGTGGAATGTTATTTATCTATCGCTAGCAAGTTGCATAACATACTGTTGTTTAAACTGTTGAGTTGATTTTATATATGAATTGGTAATAGGTAAGTGTTTTGGGATTGGTCACTAACAAGGTGGAGAGGGTCACTGATGTTTCTTTTTCTGTAGATGATGGCACTGGAAAGATCAATTTTAACAGATGGTAGAATTTTTTTTTTCTGAGCGAGTTATCTTATTGTTATAAAACTCTGTGATTTATTCATGGACCATGCACAGTCATGGAAATAGATCTGCTGCTTTGTTTGCAAACATCAGAAGAATAAAAGAGTCAGCTAAAGAGAGAAGAAAAGAAGAAGAGTACTCACATTTAGCAAAAACAATGTAAATAGAAAGCTGATACTCAGAGTATATACATGAGGTGCATGAGCATTGAGAAACTTAATACATATAACATAATAATGAATCCGGGTTCATAAGTATTATATTGATATCTTGTTGCTGGAAGGGCCATAGAGTTTCCTGAAAAATACCTTCTGTACATGTACAGACAATTAAGCTGACGTGCTTTTTAAATCTTTTAGGGTTAATGATGCTTCCGATACAAGCGAGTTAGCACTGATACAGTATACTTCTTTTTACCTTTCAAATTTGAATTGCACCTATAATTTTGGTATTATAAATTGACCATCTTTCATATCTGGTCTTGAAAGAAATGGAATGTATGTCAGAGTACATGGTGATCTGAAGGGGTTCCAAGGCAATATGTGTGCATATTTAATATCTGCCAGGTGAGAAAATTCTTTAGTGTGTTAAGAACTTGTACCATTTGTCATCAAATTACAGTTTAATGCTAATGGTGTGATATCTAGTCAGTTCAAATGCCTCCATCCTGCCCCTAGTTCATAATAAATACGAAACTCAAATAAATAAAATCTTTAGATGTAGTCAATATTTACTTTCTGTGCACATACATAAAAGTTTTCAGAACTTGAAAAATCAATGTGATGGTGATCAAGAGCATGAAAAAACAACATAGCAATGATCCCACATTTGAGGAAAAAATCTTTTACAAGTTTTGGTGCTTAGCAAGATAAAGTTGAGAATTTTGGTGAACTTGTACGCAGATAGAAAGGGGATATGTATAACATTTATCAGATCTGATCTATTATTTAATTTTTATTTTTTTATTCGACCTTTACAAGTGTGGGCGTAATGGAGGCATTTCAATCCTCATATATGCATTTTTTCCTTGAAAAATTAAGGAACGTTTCCTGTAGGCTCATTTTGCTAACTATCTTTGTGTAGACCGATGACCGATTTCAATGACATCGTTCTTCATTTCCTAGAGTGTACACACATAAATCTTCTGACTGCAAGAGTTAACATGTTAACTTCTGCACGTAATGGTATTGGCTCTGGTACCAGCCAGCTGGCTGCTCCAAGTCATACCCCCACAGATTTCTCCCACATGGATTCTACTTGCTCTGTCCCTTTTCCTGGGTCAACAGCATACCGAGCTTCCTTTTCCAATCAAACAAATCAGGTTTTATCCTTTCCACGTGCAATTTCACTTCATACTGTATGCACTAAGGATTTAAGTTTCAAATTGCAGTGAGGAATTTGTAGTTTAATCAACCACATGGCTGTACCAGTTGATTACTGGTCTGCCGTTTGGACTTTGGATAATTAGTACCGCATATTGTGTTTAATTGCAAGAACAGAAGGGCTAAATTTGGTCAAGTTTCTGCTATATCGAGTCTTAATGAAGGTATAATTGAACTACTTTGTTATCAAAGTAAAAGTGGAGGGTTCAAAGCTGTGTTCCTTGTCTGGGTCAATTTTAGCTCCATCATGATCACCACTGGTTCATGTATTTATCTTTTCAGATTTTTTTAATCAATACCACCCATTGTAATTTGTTTATTGTAGGCTACATATTCTTATTCGAGCATGGACAACAATAAAAATTCCATGTTTGGCATGGTCTTAGAAGTTTTTCAGGATCCTTCTAACCTGTAAGATTTACATTCTCAATTGCTAAAATGGTAGTAGATTTCAATTGGGTTGGTGAGGTTCACCCCAACCAAACTGCTAATCAGGTCAGGTTTAGTCAGAATGGTATTAATTTAATCTCATATTGATTGGAAAAATAATTGGGAAATTATAATTAATTAACAAGTATTTCATCTTGTTTCTAAGTAAATAATATTATATGGCAAAAACAAAGGCTATGGTGCTATGAATAGCAGCAAGAAATAATAATTTGTTGCTACTGTCCAAAATCTCATATTGAATTTACTCACCAAAATCTTCTAGCAAATTATTTTTTGTATATTCTAGATTATTTCACTGTTTCTGTGAACAAAAGATAAGTCATTAAAAATGGCCGTTATACTATAGGACAACAATTGATCCTATTAGTCATGGTTATTTGCTTGTCCAGTTATGGTCAACCATACATTTTGATTCATCAATTCAGTGATCCAGCACTTGTGGGAGAAAGCCCACCAAAAAACTGAGTTATTGTTCTGAGTTCATTCAAGTATTTATTTCATCAGTATAATCTGCTTTCCTTCTTTTTGCAACTTGTTTCTTGTTGTGTGCCTCATCTATATTTCAAACAAAGCATCAAAACTCTTAGGAAAACACAAATGAAAAGGCTGTATAATCAACTGACATTATTAAAATGCCTTACAGTTGGCTTTCTATTATCAGAAATCCTTCGTAATTGACATGTTATATCTTCTGCCTTTCTCATTTTTTTTTCATCATTCCTCTGCTTCAGTCACCATGTACATGGTTTGCACATTGATGATGTTATCAGAAAGCTAGGCATGCCAAGGAACAAAATTTTGTAAGATTTTAAACCCCTTACCCTCTCATAAAGATAAAAAAAGTATAACAATATTAATGATTAAATCAATTATCATATTATGATAATTGCTAATTTAGTTTTGCTTTGAAATGGAACAGGGATGTGGTAAACTATCTGGTGGACGCGGGTCATATATATTCAACCATAGATGAAAATCACTACAAATCTGCTCAGAATTACTGAAAACAATGCACCAGTCTATTTCATCTGGTTTTCCTTAGCATATTCATTACTAGAAGAGTATACAGGAGTCATGGTAAGAACTATGTATTAGCGCTTCGTTTTCATACTAGACAATCATACAATTTTTTTTTTCCCTTCGTTGCTCTTTATATTTTTGCTGTGCATAAATATGAAAATCTGATTCTTTAAGATGGCATGCATGGATATCACCGAGGTTAGAAGGCACAACTGCACATATGTAGACATGCTTAAATTCAAGGGCGGAGTCAGGATTTTAGTATAGATATAAATTTACGCCGTTAGAGAATTAAAATTGATAAATTAGAAGGGGTTGATACATTGTACAAAATAAAAATACATGATAAATTTTAACTCCGACGTATAACATCCGAGGGATTAGAGAACCGGGCCCCTCCTAGCCCCTCAAAATCCGCCCTGCCTAAACCCACATAAAATCATCGGGCACTATTAATAAATGTAGTAAGATATGGATTACTATTGGAACAAGTGTACTCTTATTTTATAGACTTCCACAGAATATTCACTGATATATGGGTCCCATGAATGATGCTTTCTGGGGAACTCATTTATCAATGGTAGTTAGTGGCGTGGGGGCAAAGTATATTTTTTATTTAAATTTAGATGATTTGGATTATCTTTGGAAACGTTGTTGCGTGACATGCAAATTGAAAAAACAAGGAGTAATGTTTAGGTAATGAATTTGAGTTCTGACATCGATATCTATTTGAATTTGAAACTATACTATAAATGTCAAATCATCTTTACTTCATCGCCGATAATATTCGCCAAAGGTTGGAATAAACTAAAGTAACCTCCTTAGTTTTGATTACCTGAAGTCGCTCTCCTAATGCCACTTGAAAGCTCTAATACGTAATATAATCCTGTAGATAACCTATTTAAAAATAGACGTAGTTGTTTTGAGACACCTAGCTCTATTCTAATTTCTAAATATCTAATAAAAGGGCGGCCATGAAATAATTTAGTAGATTAATTTATCTTATTAAGATGGTTGATTGATTGCCTGCTTGCCTGAGTGCAATGCAGCGATGGTTATGCGGTCCCTAAACTCCGTACTCAAATCCTTGCCAATAATTATCATGCCTTTTGTCCATGTGTGAAGTATGATTAGCGGCGACAAAACCGACTCGATCTGAGAAATATATCTGATCTGTTTGAAACTGAATTTGATCTGATTTGCTTTAAAAAATCAAATTGAACTGACTTGATCCGAATCCAATCTGATCTGAGATAAAATAATTTATAAAATGATTAAAATTAATTTAAAATCTGAAAAAATCAATATATAATATAACTCGATCCGGCTTGATTCTGTCCCAATCCGATTTCATAGAAAAGGTCAATTCAAAATGATCCGATCCGACCGTCTGAATTCAAATCTAACCTGATCCGTATGATTCTTACCTCTAATGATGTGCCAAGTATCAAGGGTTCTTAATCATTTGTGGTGTGTACGAAAGGGTGTTGACCCCTTCTCTGCCTGATTGCACAGATGTTCCAATTTCTCAAAGGCAAAGTAGAAGGAAAAAAACAGATTGGCTGCTGATCTGAACGGTGGTCGTTGGACAATTTCTTATGAGGAATGATGTAGCTGCTATCACTTGCACAAGTAAAATATATTTTCCAAATTAATGTGCGTATTTTATTTTATGACGGTGCAGATTTTTAATATAGAGAATCAATCACAGTTGAATTATTTAGTTCATACAGTTGATTCATCCAACTATAACAGTCCAATTCAAAAACTTCTGCCCATAAAAACATCAGACTTTGGTTCCAAAAGTTCAGTTTGTTGTAGTAATGTATAGGGAGTGTTTGGCGCTCAATGGAATAGCAAAAAGTTAGAATAGAATAGCTATTCCGATGAATTAATTTGTCAAACGAATTTTAGACTAAGTAGAAGAGTGCGGAATAGTGCTAATCCGGTATACCAACTTATAGGTGGAATATCGGATTAGCTCTCGTCGGAATAGCGATTATTATTTGATTATGATGTATTATATTATTATATTATGACTATGATTAAGATTTAGTATTATTATATTATTATATTATATTTATGATTATAATTTATGATTATATTAATATTATGATTATTAATTATTATTATTATCATTATTGTTATTATATTATCATTACCATTAGTATTATTATATTATTTATTATTATTATAAATATAATTTTAATATTATATTATTATATTATGAATATAAATATAATTATTTTATTATTATATTATTATGATCAAGATTATTTATTATTATATTATTATATTATGATGATTATGATTATGATTATATTATTAAAATTATGATTACTTATTATTATATTATTATTATAATTATCATTGTAATTATAATTTTTTATTATTATATTACTATATTATGATTATGTTTATATTTTTATTATATTACTATTATAATATTATTATTTATTATGATTATTTTTTATTATTTTATTATTATTTTATTATGTTGTATTATATTATTATATGTTGATTATATTTATGATTAATTTATTATTATATTATTATAATTATAATTATTTATAATTATTTTTATGATTATGATTATATTTTTATTATTATATTATTATGATTATGATTATGGTTATATTATTATGATTATGACTATAATTATTATTATCATGATTATGATTATGATTATTATATTATTAAAATTATGATTACTTATTATTATTATATTATTATAATTATGATTGTAATTATAATTTTTTATTATTATATTACTATATTATGATTATGTTTATATTTTTATTATATTACTATTATAATATTATTATTTATTATGATTATTTTTTATTACTTTATTATTATTATTATCTTACTATTATGATTATTATTTTACTATTATTATTATTATCATCATCATTATTAGTATCATAATTATTTATATTTTAACTATTCTCGAGTAACAATCATCAAACGATATTTTCGCTCTTCTGAATAGTCAAGAATATCACTCTTCTACCACTCTTCCAAAAAAATACTATTCTATCACTCTTCCGAAATTAACACTCTTCCAAATCTATTCCTTGACTTGGCAAACGGAACCTATATGAATAGAACCGAAATCAAAATAAACTATTCTAAAACTGGAAGTACTAGATGCACAATTATGGATGTACTACAGCACAACTTTATTAGTTGAAAGTTGAAACCTGAAAGGAGAGAGCAGTAGTTGACTCATGCATGCTGGGCTCAATCCAGATTACGATAACGATAACTTAATTCTACAAATTGGGCACTTCTCTAAAATTTAGAAATACTGGGTGGTCTTTTTTTTAAAAAAAATTGAAAAATGAAAAACTGAAAGTATTTCCTGCCACTTTAAAAGTTCAAAACTAAAAAAATCCCACCTGAAAGTTACTCTTTTATTTAATCACTACAAAATTTATTCATTTAGTTAAAAACCACATATATTGTATAGATTTGTAACTATACAGTTAAAATACTAACATGTATAAAATTTATAACTGCAGACAAAAATATCCCTCCCTCGTCACATTAGATATAATATTGAATCCTGAAAATAGGTTTTAGTCTATGAAAATCGATACCTGATCACAAATGTGTCATTTGTAATAAGGGATAAAGGAAATTTGTTTATTTATTTGTTTTGTACTTGATTGTTGCTTCAAAGAGGATTAAAGGAACTCCTCTGACAATGCGTTATTCAATGAATTTAATTGATATAATCATAAATGCCGGTTTTACTACTAGTGCCATTGATAATCGGTTTTAATTGAAATTAAGGTTATAAATAGCTCGTTATAGTGTTTTTAATCTCAAAATTTTTGTTATGGGTCAAGATTATGCTATGTCAAGCTATGACCGTTATAACAGTAATAGCGGCCGCTATAGACATAGCACACAACAATAAAATAACGCACGACATAATTTATTATTTTTGTTCAAAATTGATTTTGTACATCTTGAGAAACCCGACCTTTTGTAATTATAGTATTGTGGTCATTTAATTAAGGAAATAATATAGTTTATGTTTATTTAGATTATTTTGAATAGAAAAATTACTTAGCTTTTATGGTGTTAGTGATATTTTGAATATCAACTATGAGTTTGTACTGATTAATTTTAAGTTTATAACTCTTTAATTAATTTATTATTACTTAATTACTCTATAAAACTCTAGTTTATATAAAAATTAATAGAAATATAGATTATAATTTTTAAATTAGAGAATATGTGATATATGATAGTTTCAGTTATAGCATGCTATAGCGCGATAGTTTGCAACACCGTTGCAATGACATAATAATTGCTATTTAAAACATTGATTGAAATATATCAATTTTCTCACTCAATTGTATTTGGTTATTTTGTTGCTTGCAGGGACTATTTGTAGTGCAATGTCTGCTTAAGCATATCAACTGACTAATTATTAGATTGTAATAACTTATCGGGTTCAAACTCATTAACTAATCGAGTACTAAATAAAATAATAATAATTTAATATATATTCCTACCTAATAAAAAAATTATTAAAATAATAATATTTTATATATTAAAAATAATAACAAAATAAAGCTCAAAGTAATAGATAATCAAGTTGATTAAGAAAGTTTTCGTCTACGGAACTTTATATTTTGATATATGTGCATAATTATTTCATTATGCACGATATTAAGTATTTTTTTCTCAATGAAAATAATCAGACAATCCAAGGAGGCAAATTACCGAAATCATTATCGAAAAACACTATTTTTCAAAATCCAGGAGGGACTCACATACATCTGTCCCTGTCTATGAGCAACACAAAAGATCACAAATTCAGCAATACAACTATTGCTTATGTTTAGCAAGTGAAATAAAAGGTGAAGTAAGTCTTTACTTCGGCGTAAATTTGACAAATGAGAGTGAAGTAAGTGGATTAAATTGTCAAGTTTATGTCACCAATTTTATTTCATCTCAATAGATGAAGTTAAATTACCTCACCTAATTAAGACTCAAATACCCTCACTTATTATTATTATTATTGCCGTCGTCGTCATTGTTATTATTGGTAGTAGTAAACTAGTATTACTACTAATTATTTTTATTATTATAATACTATTATTGCTATTACTATCATAATTAATCAATCTCATCATTATCATTATTTCAAAAATTAAAGTAATTGTTATTGTCATCATTGTCACTATCCTTGTTATGCATAGTATTAAAAAATAACGCATTAAACAATCATATAATGAAAATATGTATAAATTTATGTATCACAATAATAACAATGTTAATTACAATTACTTATTACATCTTTTATGTTCATCTAAATGAAGCAAGTGAATTAACTATTACTTCACTTTTAATCTACTTCATTTGCCAAACGGTGGCATTGAGTTTACTATAGTGCTTGCTAATTTTGAGTTTTGTTTACAATACAGTCAGGTTTCTAGTGCTTGCCAATTTTGAATTTTTGAATGGTATGAAATTAATTTCCCCAAACTGAAAAGTTGCCTAAGGCCCCAAAATAGGCGCACTGAGCAATCAGCTAGGTGGAGTTGTGGTTGGATAGTACAAAAGTGCAGAAGAAAACAGTTGAGAACTTGAGAATTGAGATGCACAGCGTGCACTGAGTCACTGACAATGCAGCCGTATCAACTCCTTTTCCTTTTATTTGTGGCTTATGAGTTATGAGAATCTAACTGTCTGAGCTATGACTTATGAGCCATGCTATGCTGACAGTATGACACCACGTGACTATGCGCGAACTTTTATGTTATTCTTTACTGTCAAATGTTTTGGTTTTTAAAACTAGCTTCAAATATGCTCTTCTTCAAAATTCCTACTTTTTTTTTCTTATGAAAGTGGGTCTTATTTAATTTTGTTTTCCCTGCTCTTCAAATATGTCCTTTTTATTCTGACTTAGATGGTCCGGATTTAAGAAAAACAGGTCCTGCTTCTCATGCTTTAAATTTCCATTTGATTTCATTTGTTTTCATTCAAATTCAAATCTGATAATGGCTGTCGTGAAGCATTAATAAACAAAAATCACGTGAAAGGATTTTTTTTTACTTGTACGTTTCGCAGTATAAATTAAAATATTAGCATTAATATTCTGAGTTTTAAACATCCGGATATTAAAAAAAATGAAAGCATTAGATTAGATGATGAAAATTGAATCCGATCGTTCGCATTCATCTTTCGTTTGTCTTAAACTCTTAATTTCAACTCATACTTGTAGAAAGAAAGTCGATCTGCCACTGTCAAACGCATCCATTCTGACTAATTGCATGTGTTCGAAAACGAAATGTAGTAAAAAATATATAAAATCTGAGACGTTAATGTTATTTTTTTTTAGAAATACAGAACAAATAAAAAAATAAATCAAATAAAAGTTGAGTGGGATCCATTGACAATGGATTATTTTGACAACTTTGACAATTTTGACAATGGATTATTTTGACAACTTTGACAATTTTGACAATGGACCTCTAAATAAATATATAAAAAATCTTAAAAATAAAAAAAAAAAATTATAGATATATTTTCTACCTTTGTATTGATGATCATTAAAATTTCATGTAATTTCATTATCATTTGATAGTTCATCAAATACCATTAAATTAGAACCATTGTAAATTACATGAAAATTTGATAATCTTGATGGACTATCAAACGATAATGAAATTACATAAAATTTGAATGATCATCAATCTAAAAGTAGAAGAACACATCTATAATTATTTTTAAGATTTGTTTTGTATTTATTTAGAGGTTCATTGTCAAGGTTGTCAAAATAACTCATTGTCAACCGATCCCTTCTCATAAAAGTTTGAGTAATTTTGATGTACATTCAAGCACAATTTTTTTTAAATTAGTGCAAAATTTGAAAATAAAATATGCATGCGTGTTTTATTTTATAGATATTATTTATAGATTGTGACACAATATTAATACAATTTGAATGCTGTGAATGATAATTAATTGAACTGTTAAGTCTCTTACTGCACCTCATAAAGAAGAACCATGCATGTGCTAGTTAGTTGCAAATATCAATATATTTGAAGCTGCAAAAATTAATACAAACCCCCTATTATGTAGGGACGGATGTAAAATTTTGATCAAGAAAGGTTAGTAATCGAATTATAATAACTTATTAAATTCAAACTCATTAATTTATTAGATACTAAATAAAAAACATAAAAAATTAAACATATTTTTTATGTAATAAAAAATAATTAAAATAATATCCTTCAACATATTAAAAAAAATAATAATAGATAATTAAGTTGATGAAAAAACTTTCTTTTATGAGACTTTAACTTTTACATAATTCTTTTGTTATCAATTATATTAAATATTTTTTCTCAAAAATAATAATCAAACAATCTAAAGTATCAAACATTAAATTCAGAGAGATCAAATTAATAAAAACATAACCAAAAATTTTGTTTTTCAAATCCAGAGATGACTTCTGATTTACTCTAGATCCGCTCTTGCATGCTCTTACGCTTTTTTGTCTTTTTATTTTTTTTTCTGCTCGATACACTGTACAAAATAGTACAATAATCGCGCTCTCTCTCAATCAGATGCATGATTGTCCATCAGAAGGCGACCACAATAAATTCATAAACACGAAACAACTATGCATAATTAATTAACTATCGATCTGGCATAATAATTCAATTTCTTTTTTTTTCCCTTTCATGACTCACGACTATCATATACCACTACCTGACAAGTGAAAATGTCAGTTTGGTATGATATTGATTTTTTTTAACAATCTTGAAAAAAAAAATCTCACGAATATATCCTTATTTTGAAATGTTTGACGGAACTATTATCATTTCTCTACGTACATGTTCACAATTCAAAATAAATGATTGTGTTCACAGGACAAAAAATGATTTGATCGATCTAAACACAGAGGTTAGATGCGACTAGCGTGGCATCTATCTAGATTCTAGAGTCATGAATGCAGTGTCAGTTCACTATCTTCGATCATAACACAGTGTAGATCAGGAGCGGATTTAACGTAGATTAGGGCGGTTGTTCTTCTGAATTTTGAAAATTAATATTTTTAAATAATTTTTTTGGTAATTTGTGCCTTCTAATTTTTTTTCTCTTCCTAAAAATATTTAATATCATGCATAATAAAATAATTATATAAAGATTTCAAAATATAAAGTTCCGTAGAGGAAAACTTTTATCATTAACTTAATTATTTATCACTTTGAGTTTTTTTTGTTGTTATTTTTAATATGTAAAATGATATTATTTTGATAGTTTTTTATTATATAAGAATATATATTAAATTATTATTATTTCATTTAAAATCCGATTAGTAAATGGATTTGAATCTGATTAGCTATTACAATCCGATAATTGCCCTCTGACCGAAATCTTGCATCCGCCCCTAATCTAGACATCGTATCTGAATGTAGTGTTCATATTCGAGAATTTATTTTCAAGTTCTTTTATGTGAACATTATATTTTCTTTGAAACATTTCATAAGAGATATACAGTTGTGAAACTTATTTTTTGTAGGGCTAGACAAAAAAAAATTATGATATTAATTATTCTCTGAAAATAATAGTTTGGCCTACTACGCAGATATGCTCGTCCTATGTTGGTACTAATTAAGTCGTTCTCTCAACATAATAATAATAATAATAATAATAATAATAATAATAATAATAATAATAATAATAATAATAATAATAATAATAATAATAATAATAATAATAATAATAATAATAATAATAATAATAATAATAATAATAATAATAATAATAATAATAAAACAATATTAATAATAGGAGGAAGAAAATTTTAGAATGTCTAGTTCAGAAAATTTCATGGGTTGGAAGATAACATAATTTGACGCCAAAGAAACACAGATGAGAAGCAAAAATAAGGTTTCATATGATCTCTTCAACATCTCTCCCTTCTACATCCTCTCCTTTTCTTGTCGTTTTCTGCAACTGTAAGAAAAATAGTATACATTGTTATTTTACAATCGTAGAAACAGATATTAGAAAATAATTTCGTAGGCATATTCTGTATAGCTTAGATATTATGTATATAAAATTTTACATGTAATTTAAAAATTATTTGGCCGTATTCAAGTGTCTATGTCAATCTAATTAAAAGTCACTCTCTTAATTCATGTCATTTTTATTTGATGCTGACGAAAGTATACAAATTTTAATTTTTTTTTTCATATTCTCATTAGTAAGTCATATAGTGCATTAATATGAAAATATTTTTTTAGTTAGAAAGTTAAACAAAAGTTTACATTTTTTTTAAAAAGGGCAAATAAAGTTTGATTTAAATTTATACTGTGCATTTTGACTTTTGAGATTATCCATAAAGTTCGTTTATAGTATGAGCAAACATTTTATTGGGACGAAGTGAGGTACGGATTTCGTATCATATAAACTTCAATAGCACTGGATGTTTGCTGTGGAATTGTTATCATATATAGTGTTTAGAATCGCAAATTTAGTATAGATAGTATTGAGTCTCATCTCTTTACGGAGTGGTATATGTTCAAAATTTAAAGAAGACATATGAAAAATAATATATGACAGAGTTATCTGAAGCTTATTTAAAAAAAAACATATATAATGTTTAGATGTCGTCAGAATAGTTTTTTTCTTCTTCTTTCTCGTTTTTAGAATAATATCGCTAATTAAATTTGAGTATTTTCCTAAAAATCATTTTGAGTACGGTTCAAATTTTGAGAGAAATTTTCAATCTGACTAAATAATCTAATGGCATGATATTTAGTGTCGTTGATATCTTTCACGCAGATGTAACTTGTTAAAGTTTACATATAAATTACTACACAAAAATTACCACAGGAGCATCAGCATGAAAAGAGTAAAACACCTTTTTGTAGTCTTGATGTTGCCAATCAAGTTTGTTTGTTTCAAACAATATTATTTTTAAATACGGACGCATAAACCATATATACATATACAGTAACTGATCTGTATGAAAATCTTTATGCATTCACTGTTACGCGGATTAGTATTATCATAGAAAATCCTATCACATTTCAACTATATCACACTATAAAATTTGGAAAAAAAAAACTCATTACCTTATTTTCAATTTGGCTGAATAATCAATAATCTAATGGCATCTAGTATCGTGATATCTTTTCACGGTTAATATGAACTCATGTTATCTTAAATTTTCAGTCATTTCAACACAAATTATTACACAGACATTGCCACAGAAACATCAGCATAGAAAAGAGTAAAACACCATGCTGCCAATCAAATTTGCTTGTTTCAAATTTCAATACAATACAAGTCTGCTCCCTTCACCCTTGTGTTTTGGTTTTGGGATAACCATTCTTTTTCTTTATTCTTTCTTTTCTTTTTTGAAAACTAACCAATTGCCAGATGAAAAAAAAAATCCTTGTATCATAAGAAACTATGGTTCTTCTCTCCTAATGCAACCAACAGCAATCTACATAAAATTGCTGAAATTAATCCACAATAAAATACAGTTGGAATTAATTAGAATTTTCATGTCTGTCTTCCTTGTATGATAGATCACAAGCTCAATTGAAAGATTTCACATGAATATTTATAAGTTGGAAAACCTAACTATTAATCTTCATAAATAAAAACGAAAAGAAAAGAAAAAAAAATAAGAATAATTTTCTGAAAACAACCTGAAATTTCCAGAGACGCGACCACACTCCGTCACTAGATGCATTCATTTGTGTGGGTCCTTTTATGGCCGACTTAGACGCTCTCTGATCAGGTCACACATAGCTGTAACCAAATTCAAAATTAGATTTGGAACAATTTGAAACAAACATATCTAGATATTGTTTCTTTAAAATTCGGAGTAAATTAGGCACTGAAAAGTATTTATAACATGTAAGCTAATGATTAATGCAATGAAACGATGCCTATATATAATGGTTGGGATAACTTGACAATGGGTTATTTTGACAATTTTGATAATAAATTTTCAAATAAATACTAAAAAAATTAAAAATAGAAAAAAAGTTTATGGATATATTCTTCTATTTATAGGTTGATGGTGATTTAAATTTCATACAATTTCATTATCGTTTGGTACTCCATCAAGGACCATCAAAATTTTATATAATTTTTTTATCGGAAATATAAGAGTCAAACTCTCAAATTTCATAATTGTCCATAAAGATCTCCTATCTGAGTTTCAAACCCACTACCTCTCACACAAAGGGTGTTGTCTTTTGCTACTAGACCAAAGACTGGTTCTCAAATTTTATATAATTTACAATGGTTATAATTTGACGTTCTTTAATGGACTATCAAACCATAATAAAATTATATGAAATTTGAATCACCATCAATTTATAAGTAGAAAAACATATTTATAATTTTTTTATTTTTAAGATTTTTTCTTATTAATTTCAAAATTCATTATCAAGATTGATAAGTAAATCATTGTCAAGTGATCCCTTCCCATATATATAATATAGGGTGGGGATCACTTGACAATGGTTATTTTGTTAATTTTGATAATGTACTCTTAAATAAGTATAAAAATTTTTTATATATGTGTCCTTCTATCTATAGATTGATGACCATTTAAATTTTATATAATTTCATTATCATTTGATACTCCATCAAAAACTATCAAAATTTTATACAATTTATAATGGTCCTTGATGAAGTATAAAGTGATAATAAAATTGCATGAAATTTGAATTACCATCAGAATTTTTTTTCATTTTTAAGAATTTTTTTATATTTATTTAAGAATTCATTATCAAGATTGTCAAAATAACCATTGTCAAGTGATCCCCATCCTATAATATATACTAAGGGTGGCAATTATTGACCCGACCCGACATAAAAATAAATGGATCGGGTATGAGTCTATTTTTTTATCCAAATCAGATGGGGTCGGATTCGGATCAATCCAACTCAATTAATTACGTTTTTTTTATGATTTAGTACTAATTAAAACTTAAATATATATTAATTATAAATTAATTAATATTTATTTATTAAAAATAATATAAAAATAATTTAAGGATTGCGTGCTAGTATATTATAAAGGCAAATGTGTAGTTTTCTAACAGGGAAAAGACCGAACACACAATCTAACTTTAAACAATTGCTTAGAAAAAGAGATTCAATAATAAATAGAGCTCACAAGCTCACCAACTGTGCATGTGGTTGCTACTGTTCTGTACCAACTTGGCATCTACACCAAGTTGGTATCAACTAGGCGCAATCTATTACCTAACAAAATAACTGTATACTTGTTTTCTTTGTATACTCAACTTCATGGCTCGCTATTCAACTACTAGTGGTTGTATACAATAATACATAACCAAAATTACATATCTAGCATTATCATAGCAAATTGGATTTCATAGATACCAAAATTACAAAAACAACGAAATCTTCCTTTGCTCCATATTCTCTCTTGTTTTCAAGAACCTAACAATTTTGCTCTTGAAACTCAATTTAGGCACTCAGTGCTGATGAATGAGATGATGCTGTCTCGGGACCATAGTCATCGTCATCGTCATCATCATCATCAAGATCATCAAAATCCCAGAATTCATTTTCTTCAGCTTCCTCCTCTGGCATCTTCCATGTATCCTGTTGTATCTCCATCGCCTCCAACAATTCCACAACCTACCATAATTTTCCATGATTAAACACTAATGATGCAATCTTTATATTTATTTGTTCAGGAGGATGAGAACTAAATTTGGGATCAGAAAAAAAAGTTACAACAATGTATGTATCATAAAAGAAAAATGAATCTGTGGGGTTTACGGAATAATAGAGAAAATCATTTGTCCAGAGTAGAGCAGGTGAAATAAAAATCAGTCAAAGGTTAAGAGTTAATGAAGATTTTGTTCTGAAATAAATTAATCAAAGAAAAATCAACGGAGGTATGAATATGATTTGACAAGAGTTAAGTCATGACAGAGTACAAGAAAAAATCTAGCAAATAAACAAAACTGGACAGAACATGGATAGTGAAATGCATATTTAATAAGCAAATGATTCAATAAATAATTCAAAATAAGACCCCTCTGATGGAAGAATTATTTAGAGTTGTTGTCCTTAACTATGATGTTTTGTTCTTAATGATATAGAAAATTATGGGGGGCCCTTAGGTACAGTTAATTACCCGTGAGTTATCAAAGAAAGACAGAGGCAGTTCAAAATGTATTTATTATTTTCAATTTGTTTTCATAAAGAAGAACCCTGATCTTTTCTGAAATCTGTAAGGACTACTTATCAATATTGTCCAGAAACAAACTTATTTTCCTATTAACTGGGTTATAAAGACAAATCTATTAGCCACACCACATTTGCAAAAATGGGTTATAAAGACAGAATTGCACTTGTTCTTATATATATTAAAAATTCATTTCTGATCTCTTCAAAAATCTATGTACAGTTTCCTGTCATATTGAGCTATAAATTATGTTTCTCAAAAAGATGAAATTGTCTTTAATGTTAATCTGTTAAGTAAAATTTCAGATACATTTGCACCGACAAAGTACAGTTATATTTGTGTGTCTATTCATGTGTTGTGTGGAAGAGTAATATTTAGCACGCACAATTTATTGGTAACTTCTTCAGTAAAGTGCACTACTATTGCCCTGTTCAGCATTTAATTATCAGAATTTTGTTTCTAATTGAACTTCTTATGCAGGTTTTAAATGTTTTTTCATACCTCTCTCATAGAAGGTCTCCGTGCAGCCGATGCACGAATGCATAGTGATGCTACAAAGACAAGTCTCTTGATTTCCTCCTGATCATCATCACAATTAATCCGTGGATCAATCAACGCTTCTATGTTTCCATCTTTGAGAAAATGTTTAGCCTATCATGAGAACAAGTGTTTGTGTTGGCAAACTGAAAACATTTATATTTGAGAATATAAATATTAGACCAGTGCCTACTATCGGGCTATCAGAACAAATGGTTAGTTTTGTATGAGAGACAGACTACAGTGCTCAGCCAGAGGTCAAAATCCTAGTCCCTTCAGGCTTCAGACATAAATTTAGAGAGAGAGGGAGAGAGAGAATTACCCAACTCAGTAAGCTTTTATGAGTCCCGTCAACCGGCTTTCGACCTGTTATGATTTCTAACAGGAACACCCCAAATGCGAAAACATCTGTTTTTTCATCTATAACGCCATGTGTAAAATACTCAGGTGCCAGACACCTTCAAAGAAAAAAATAACAATTGTTCTGATAAGCCATACATTGAGTCGATCTGTTTTATCTTTGACAGAACAGTTAAAATTTGTGTGTTTCCTCCAAGATATATGGTTGCAAATGTGCAGCCGTCATATTCTCATTTTAATCCAACTTTTCATATGAATCCCAGATTCTGCATCCACTAATTCTGCATTTAGCCAAATTTTTGGACAACACAGTCTTTGCTACCAGGAGAGGCATAGTGAAAATTAAAACAATTCAATATAAACAACAACAACAAAAATTGACAGCAACATAGCCAGTACATAGCACAGACTGCCATTGCCCAACCAAAACAGAATTATAATTAATAAAAATATTACTGACATTTTTAATTGGAAACTAACCCGAATGTGCCTTCAATTGGCGCTACTGCACGGTGACTCCACTCAGTTGGAAGCCATTTTGCTAGCCCAAAGTCTGAAATCTTCAATTTAAACAGGCATGATCACTTCATATTCCACAAATCCACATATACATAGTAGTGAACAAATTAGCAATGAACATTTAGGAATTGAAAAGCAACTTTTAGTTATGTACTTTAGGTTCGTAGTTAGCAGTGAGCAGTATATTTGAGGCCTTGATGTCCCTATGTATAATTCTTCTTTGGCATCCTTTGTGGAGGTACTCTAACCCTCTAGCCGTGCCAACTGCTATGTTGTATCTCACCTTCCATTCCATTGGTGGAGACTTATCATCTGCACAAAAATAGGATAATCACAGCTTCTTCTTGCTCCAATAATTTCATTCAATTTAGTTCAACAACCATTCTCTGTCCTTAAAAGGGCATGGTGTTAGTGCCTGACACAATGTTGGGAAGCAACTAATTGAAACAGTGAAACATAGACAAAGCATCCTTTCAAATGCACGTTTGTTTTTAATGGATTACATATTGAAATGGTGTCCATCAAAAAAATTCTTTTTTACCAGACCTTTTCAGCCACATGACGATTAATTAACAAAACAACAATAAGAACACTGACAATGACAATAAATCAAAATTTTAATTGACATTACCATGTAAATTAGAAGACACAGAGCCGCGAGAAGAGAACTCAAAGACCAGGTATAATTCACGGTCAATACAACAACCTAAGAATGCACATACATTAGGATGTGACACATGCCCGACCGTACCGAGCTCCATCAAGAAATCCTTTTCCTTTTGTTCTTCAGTCAATGCACGTGTCAGCCTTTTCACGGCAATTGTTTGATCTTGATTGTCCCTTATGACTCCTCGGTACACCTCCGAGTAGCCGCCTCTTCCCACCAAATTATCTACAAATGAAAAGATGCATTGGAACATTCAACATTTTGGGCAGAAAGCATGTAAAACTTTTAACATTCTAATAACAGGAGCAGACACTTCATAATATATCTATTTTTCAAGTATTTTATCAAAAGAAGGATTTTATTTTTAAAAAAAAATTGACCTTGGTGGAATCCATTAGTTGCTTGGTGGATTTCTTCATAGGAGAAGCATCTCCAAGTGGGTTTCTGAGGTCTCTCCGTGTAAAGAGAGGTTCCATCAGAGGACTCTAGATCAATGTTTGTTTTGGAGGGTTCTTCTGTAAATTTGTTCTTTGAGCCAATGGAGAGAAGCCTTTTGAGGCTTCTGCTTCTAAGATAGGTGTATTTCATCTCCAAGGAAAAGTTGTCTCAATGTTAGTCTTTGATACAAAACTGGAGCAAGCTCATCTATCTTTTTAGAAATAGAGAGAATAGGGAGATAAAGAGGAGGTGAGGAGGGGCAGTTGGCTAGTGAAGGAAAGGCCGAAGAGGGAGAGACATTGCCTTTATAAGGTGTTCACTGTACAATTTATTATTTGTGTGAGAGAGACAAGCGCGAGAGTTCACGGAGGCATTTAGGTACGCCAGGTGTACCGTATGAAATGTAGGTTTTTAGGGAAATGTAGGTTTATATCACTTTACTCCTCATAAACATAAAGTCATATAAATGCATTTTTGACGGATCAAAGTGGTTTTCGTCCTCTTAAGAAAACAAATTTCACTTCTACTTTTATTTTTTTAATTTCTCTGCGTTGGAATTATTATTTTGCAGTAGTCTAGAATGTATATTCTAACCGTAGTTATATGATTTGTATCTATAATAAAAATCTCAGTAACTTACATAATGAATGTGTTAGTTTATGTGACAAGTGGCAGTGTGGTTGAGTGGGTGGATTAGTGTCTGTTCTTTCCTTTTCAATTTTTGGTTTTTTGTTAATGTTTTTTCTTAGGGGTTGTGGTGTTGGTTTTATATTTCTTAGGGAGAAATTATTGTTTCTTATTTGGGATACTTTTTGCATTTCTAAAATTGGAACTTGATTGGTTAAGAAATTGGATTCTAAGGAAAAGTTACAAGTTGCAATATCACAGTCTCCAGACGTCAGTAAGTGGGCCCATCACCCAATGTTACATTAATTATTAAGGATGGGTTCATTACTACGCCTCTTTTTTTTTCTTTTGTGTACTTTTCTATATTAGCGCTTGTGGTGATATATAGTGGTCTTACATCAGTGGTCTCTTGTATTATTTTATTTTTCTTAGGACCGAAATTACTGACAAACAATATATTAATCACATTAAAACATCACAGTTCTATATAGAAGATTTTATTATTTTAAAAACTTAATTATTTTTATATATGCCAACAATGTAGTTTTGTTAAACAGTATATATTTTTTTCGTTACTATATGATGCATCTATCAGCTAAATTTTGAACAATTTACATATTTTAAGAAAATTTATAAGCACTTGTTATCTACACATTCTGATAAATGATTAAATTTTAATTTTGAAGTACCACAATAGTTATTATGTCCTTGTAGACTTGAGACTTCAGCAAACAAAAACAAAACAAGCTGATTTTACCTTCATCTTCGAATTTTGTGAATATTGAAACATTTTTATTCCTCAAATTGTAAAGGATTTTTTAGAACATCAATAATTTTAACACTGATTTATTGGTAAATATTGTATTATCTCTATTCTTGTAATTTTAGTTGTGTTAAAAATTTTATAAGAAGTGAAATTAGATTATTGCTAAGTTATCAAAAATGTTAAATTACTAATTACTCTAACAAACTCAATTTGATTGCTCCAATGTTTAGTAATTAGTATAGTGAAATTAGATTATTTTGACTAATTTGTTAAGAAAGCTCTGTTGTTAAGTGACCAGAACCAGAAGCTCAGAGCTGAATGAATTTTCGCATCTCACACTTTTACAAGTTATACCAGAGAAGAGGAAAATAATATATATAGGGGATCACTGTAAAGAAAAAAAAATCAAAATCAATAATATTTCAGCGAGTTTGTCTGAAGAAATAAATTATTTCTTATAGCATGGTTTGCACAGCTGAGCTATAGTGAGACACATGGCAACAGACATCGTTGGATCTGTGAATTTTTTTTTTTAAACTTGACAGCGGCTGCTAAAGAAAAAAACAAGATTAATTAATGAGACATTATATTGAAGAGGGTGAGAATTTCATGCATCATTTCTTATGCTGCACGTATGAAAGTCTGTTACGAAAAATGTAGCCCATCTCACGCTATCAATATATAAAAATGAAGGGCGAGAAATGTGACATATATGCTAGAACATAATTTATTTATTTCATTTAACGCTTTACTTTTTATTATTTTTGACAAAAGAAAGGAAAATGCTGACTCCCAGTTTTTCCTTGTTATAGAAGGAAGTTGAATATTTCCATACGGACTCAATTACTAGGCCCAGAACAGAGATTTTAGATATAATAGCAGCGATATAGCCCAAAAATAAGGATTTATGGGCCTATTTTTTAGGCTCAGTTTTGGGTTAGCTCTGTGGGTCTTGCTCTTAACCTTATTGCCATCATGGCCCATGGGATTTCCTTTAAAATAATAAAAAAAAAAAGTTGTTAGTCAATTTGAATTTGTTTGGCACTTGGTGAAATAATAAAAAATTAGAATAGAATAACTTTTCATACAAATTAATTTTCTAAACGAATTTTAGACTAAGTAGAAGAGTGCGGAAGAGTGTGGAAGAGTGCTAATCCGGTATACTAAGTTATAGGTGGTATACCGAATTAGCTCTCGTGTCGGAATAGTGATTATTGTTTGAGTATATTGTATTATATTATTATATTATGATTATAATTATAATTATAATTATGATTTATTATTATATTATTATGATTATGATTTATTATTATATTAATATTATGATTATTATTTACTTATTTATTATTATTATTATTATTATTATATTATATATTATATAATTATTGTTATTATTATATTAACATCACTATCAAGTATTATTATTATATGATTAATTTTATTACTATTATATTATAATAATTATGATTTTAATATTATATTATTATATTATGATTATAAATATAATTATATTATTATGATTATAATTATTTATTATTATTATATTATTATTATTTATTATATTATGATTATATTATTTATTATTATTATATTATTATATTATGATTATGGTCCATTATTATTATATTTATGACTATGATTATTATTACTTGTTATTATTATTTTATTATAGAGTGAGATATGGTGTTTCGCGAAGCACAAAACCTCCCGTGTTTCGCGTCCGTATCTCGAATTTGAAAGTTCATACGCCCGATCCAAACTGTTGAACATGATCTTCATATTTAACTATCTTTGGGGATCAAATTTTATATTTTTTTGAATTTTTTTGCTATTTTTTAGATGGGTACAAAATCGCTAGTTTTGGATAGTGCAGAAATCGTTAGATCAGCAAATTTTATACTCATTTAAAAAATAGCAAAAAAATTTTAAAAAATATAAAATTTGATTTCCAAGGATATTTCAATATGAAGATCATGTTAAATGGTTTGGATCGGCTATTTGAACTTTCAAATTCGAGATACGGACGCGAAACACGGGAGGTTTTGTGCTTCGCGAAGCACCATAGCCTCACTCTTTATGATATTATATTATTATGATTATAGTTATAATTATATTATAATTATATTATTATTATTATATTATGATTATAATTATAATTTATTATTATTATATTATTATTATATTTCTATTTCTATTATACTAGTATAATATAATTACGACTTAATATTATTATTTATTATGATTATGATTATGAATTATGATCATTATTTTATTGTTATGATTATATTATCATTATTATTATTACTATTATTATTATTATCATCGTCATCATTTTTAGTATCATAATTATTCATATTTTAACTATTCTAATTAACAACTGTCAAACGATATTTTCGCTCTTCCGAATAGTCAAGAATATCACTCTTCTAAAAATACACTATTCTATCACTCCTCCAAAACTATTTCTCAGATTTTTTTGATATATAATAATTATAATAATTATATTATTAATAATAAGAGTGATAAAAGCAAAATTTAAAATCTATGAATGATAACGTCAGCAATGGCGCGAACAGCAAACGCGCCACAGCTAGTGGCGTTTTTAAGTAAACTCGCCACTGGCAGTGGCGTATTTGGTGGCAGTAGATGTTGATCCAACGATAAGGATCGTGATCGGATGAGCAAGAAAACGCGCGCGTTTACACCGTGCTTTTTTACACAAAAAAAAAGCGTCACCGATGTGACGCTGCCATTCATAAATTTTAAATTTTATTTTTATCACCTTTATTATTAATAAATATAATTATTATAATTATTATATAAAAAAATCTGGCTATTCCCCAAACGAACCATTGTGATTAGTGGACTGACACTGTGGACCAGACTTTTCTTTGCCAAACGAACCACTGAGCGATCCAATTGTGGCTCGCCAAGTCAGCAACCTACTTCTCTTTTGTAATCTCTTTTCAATTTAGACTGTCTAATTTTAATTCACAACAACCGTCTCTCCGATTGATTAAGAACGTCATAAAAAACTTGCTCGAATGACATCAATAAGTTAATCTGACATGTTAATCTTAAATCGAACGATCATACATTAAGGAAAAAAGAACAGCCACAACGATGCTGCTTAGAAAATTATATTTATATCTTACTTCTGGGTCTAAATCCAATTTACATCTCCTGACCGTACAGCCATGTCAATTCGCCGGAGACCAGCGGTTTCCGACCAAACGGTCGCCCCCAGTGCACCGCCACCTCCAAATCCTGAGCCTCCGACCGAGGAGTTGTCTCTTGCGCCACCTAAGTTGGGCCTGATCTTCTTCATTTTGGCTCTTTTCTTCATCCCATTCTTCTATTTGCTGTTCGTGTACTACCCGATTGAAAGCGATCTCCGTCGTTCCATCTCCATCGGCGTCGCTATGAGCCTGGGTGGATTCGCGATTACCGTCCGATTGATCCCTGTCGCTGCGCGGTATTTGTTGAGAAGGAACTTGTTTGGATATGATATCAATAAGAGGGGAACTCCCCAAGGAGCAGTGAAAGTGTGAGTCCTCTCTCTCTCTCTCTCTCTCTCTCTACTTCAATTAATGTCATCAAGGAGCTCTGGCCTGTTACTTAGCACTGAAATGCGGACAGCTGTATATTTTCGAGAAAATCACATCAATCAAACTACCTGGATATTGCTTTAGATCGACTTAATTTTGATTGCCATTTTAAATAATCACATATACTATCTATTTCCTCGTGGTTACTTTGCTCGACAAAGTTAGCTTGAGAGAATTTGTAGCATCCGTCAAGTTTATATGACCAATTTTATCTGGCTTTTGTGCATTCTTTTTCTATTTCTAAAGTCTATACTATTGGCTATGTTGTTTCAGGCCAGAGACGTTGGGACTTGTAACTGCGATTGTCTTTTTGGTAGTTGCTATTGTACTTCAGTTGTGCAACTTGACAGCAGACTCGGATGTATGCTTTGTTCAGTCTTTACTGTTTAGTATCTCCTAATTTGCTATATTTCACTCCATTCTGCTTTTCATTTGGTATTACCTGATTTTGGTATTATTCTGTTCAGATTACAATATGTACCTACCTGTATATACTCAGAACACTGAGATGCTGTAACTGTTTAACCTTTTTCTAATTGTTTTATTTTTTATATTTTTTGCATAAGGTGTATACCAGCTTATATTTGAACCAGATTTATCTTAACAAAACAATTGTACTTGATTACAGTGGCTTGTTGAATACAATGCGGCATTAGCATGTATATGCTTTATGACTCTGCTTGGATTTGTCGATGATGTGCTTGATGTGCCATGGAGAGTGTATGTTTTTTCAACAATTTCGATGATTTAAATCTTAATTATTGTTTTGTAATTTTTAAATATGGCCCTATAAAATCATATTATTCCCTCTAGGAAATTGTTGCTGCCTGCATTTGCTTCTCTTCCTTTGTTGTTAGCATATGCTGGCCATACGTCCATCATCATACCGAAGCCCCTTGTGCCATATGTAGGCCTGACAGTTCTTGACCTAGGTAAAATAGAAGTAACATTTTTTTAACTTGTTAAGTCTTATGAAAAGCATAAATCTCTTTCTACTCACTTGATTTGCTATAGTTACAGTGCTATCACATCCATACTGTAGTCCATCAACACTATTTTGAAAAAAAAAATTGAACTGATAAAGTGAAGTCCCAGGCACAAAAGACGCAACTTATTATGTATTCAATAACACTCACCAGTATTGTTTTTATGTGATAAGAGAACTTGAAAGTTCAAAATTTTGAAATTGCACTCAATATCTTTTAGATAGCTTATTGTGATATTCATATTATAGATAAAGACGTGTGCTTCATTTCCCTGTTTAATTTAAAATTTAACTGAAATTAATCCAATACAAGTTTAAAGGTTGGACAACAAATTTGCATGAACATCTTTATCATCTTATCAGTAGGTCTGAGCTGACTAGGAATGATATAACCTTTGCTTTAGTTCAATGTAATTGAAAATGCCCAAAGAATTGTGAATGTTAATTGCCATGTTGGGATTTGTTTGGTTTAATTTGTAAATACTGTAAAATAGTTTTTTTTTCAAAAAAAAAAACATTATCTGATTTCTCTCTTAAAAGGTTTCCTCTTTTATGTGTAGGATTAATATACAAGGCATACATGGGATTGCTAGTAATATTTTGCACCAATTCAATAAATATACATGCTGGTGTTAATGGGCTTGAGGTCGGCCAAACTATTGTTATATCAGTTGCAGTAATGCCCCTTTCCTTGTACTAAATTCTTGTTTTATTGTTTCAAGGATTACTTTGCCAATTCTGGGCGTCTGTCAGGAGCTTTTCAACTTGACTGTCGGTTCCATTTATGTTAGGCTTGCTTTGCTTTCAATTATATAGTTGAGAGTAAATGATGGGTTGAAATGTAATTTTGAAATTGATGCCTAAATAAGTCTAAATTTAGGTTTTAGCTGCACAATTGAGTATTAGAGTAATATTTAGTCCATCTGTGTCCTAGAGATTCAGTTACAATTTTTTCGTGAAGTATTCAGTTGCACAATTAAGGGAGATATAAAAGGATAATAGTGACAACTGCAAATTACATCACCGTAGTTACTGCTCAAAGTTTGAGGAATATCACTGAACTCTTATGGTGAGGATTTGTACCAGAAAGGATTTCCTGAAATTACAGTACTATACGGGCCTATTGTTTCCTGCATGAGGAACTAGTGTTCAACTATCAGTGGTTGTGTTCCTTCTGGCATGGATCATTAATTTCCTTTCTTCATTATTTCTTTTCCATTTGTGCAATTAAGTGTAGATTATGGCTACATTGGAGCCCAGACATCTGGGCTAAAAGTCAATTGTGCAATTAATTGCTATTTGTAACATTGGATACTTGGATAAATTGAGGCCCGATTGCACAGTTGAACTGGATTAAGAGAGGAAGTTGCATGTACTGATATATGCAGATGCAGGCCAACATTCAGTTTTTTAGATTTCCTAAATGTCTACATATTGAACTTCTGTTTGACTTTAATGCTTCTGCCCTTCTCTCTGTTACAGGTTCTGATACATAACTTGATGCAGATAGGTGCATCTACTGACCCTGATTATAAGCAAGCTCATGCATTTTCAATCTATATCATGTTACCTCTTCTGACCACATCCTTGGGTTTGCTTGCTTTCAATTGGTAAGAAACATTATATGATTTAAAGTGAAGATGTTTGTGTGTGTCCTACTTTAGCTCATTTTAATCTTCTCACTTGTTTCAGGTATCCTTCATCAGTTTTTGTTGGTGATACATACACTTATTTTGCGGGAATGTCCTTGGCTGTGGTTGGAATTTTGGGACACTTTAGGTATAGAAATATTATGTATTGTTGCTCCTTAAACACATCTAAAAAATATTTTATATTCTTACATTTATAGGCTATCTTAGCTAATGCCCTTTACTTCTGCAGTGAAACATTATTGCTCTTCTTTTTGCCTCAAGTACTCAATTTCCTCTACTCATGCCCACAGGTTTGAGTTAATGCAGTAAACAAAAAGTTTGTTTCTCCTTTGATAACAAAGTCATCACTCGACCTTTAATAATTGTAGTGAGTTTATTGTGCAGCTCTTTCAATTTGTTCCTTGCCCTAGACACCGCTTGCCAAGGTATTGCAATTACTTTTTATTTAAATTTTGCAAATAAGTCTTGCAGGAAGCTATTTCTTCCTTTTTTTTTCTCTCTTTTAATTAATTTTTTGGTGTAGGTTTGACCCACAAACGGGTCTGTTGACTGGTACAAATGACATGAACCTTGTTAACTTGTTTCTTCGCTTGTTTGGCCGATGCACCGAAAAATCTCTTTGCATTAGGCTTCTCATCTTTCAGGCATCACATCTCTCTCTCTCTCTCTCTCTCTCACTGAAATTCGAATTGTTCTAGAAGTTTTGGGGCTACTTTCTTATTTAAAAAAGGACCTATTATTTACCTTATTTGCAGAAATACCATATTATGAGGTGTGAAAGAATTTGGAGAATAATTCATAGAGGGAGACAACTGGACAAGTGTTACATTATGGGGTCTTTTCTTTTCTAATAATACCATAATAGTGCTCCCATTAGTTACTAGAATATTATTCTTTGATATTTTCTTCAATAGTTGACATATAGTAGGCATCCTTTGCCAAAAGTGTTTTAGCCACAGGTCAAGACTGCCAGAAAATTATTTTTCTCCAATTTCAAGCAATTATACATTTCAAATAAGTCTTCTAACTTGAAATTTTTTTCAGGCCTTATCATGTCTAATGTGTTTTGGATTGAGGCATGTACTTGCTGGATGGTACAAATAAATAGGGTTGTGCAAGGAGTCACCATTCACCAATATGACACCAATCTCTAATTTTTGTTAGATCAAAGCAGGAAACGTGCATGCTTTTGTAGTTTCAAAATTTTTTATTTTCTTCTGTATCGCTCTTTTTTATCTTTTTTTTTTCTGTTATATTACAACGGATTTTGATAACTGTATTGTATCCTTTTTTAACTTTTTTTTTTAAATGTTGACAGAGGCTGCCAACAGAGTTAGAACAGTAATAAAAAACCGAGACAGCACACCCCATACTATCATCTTCTCCTAGATTAACAAAATCTATACACCCCACCCCCACCTGCAGGAGACTCAGAGTCGACATCCATTGTATCCCATACTAGCCTACTACCACCTTTAATATCCTTTTTTCAACTTTATTGTCCCCGCCCGCGTCTTTTGTTATAAAAAGTGATGTCAAAGGATGCATAGATTATGTGACTGTCTGATCAGAATTAAATAATCCATGTTAGATCTCGAAATTCAACTAGTTTTATTCACCTGATACGAATTATTCAGTTTTTCTGAGGCAGCATGATTTCAACTCTTGCATTGTTTTGATCATTTTTATAGTATGGGTCCAGCACACAAACTGTTGCCTGTGCTAGTCTTTTATTCACATCAAATGTTAACTAAACAAAAAGAGAGGAAAAATATATTCCACAAAAATTCTAATGAGATCAGCATGAGGAAATAGGAAAGTGCACTTTGTTCGAAAATGATAAATATAAAACCAATAAACAAGAACAACAAAGCCTTTAATCTCAATTTAGGATAGGCAAGAAACGAAACCCAATAAAAAACCAAAATATTTTCCTTCAAAAAAAATAACATACCATAGCATTCTTTGTCGAAATCACAAATAAATTTAGACTTAAAAAAACATTGGGGTTCAGATGTTTGCAAGTCCTGAAGTCCATAACATTTTTTTTAATAAAGTCAATTGCAAAGGAGGTTGATTACATTCTCTCCAAAGGATGGGTCCCTTGCTTGGAATTTGATGAGGTATGAAGTACTTGTAGTTTCTTTTTTTTTAAAAAAAAATAAATAATAAAAATAATAGGATTTTTATTAATTCTAATATATCAACAACAACAAAGCCTTTAATTCTAACATATATTTTATATATATCATTTTTAAGACTTGAACCTGCACCACTTTATAAAGATATAAGAGATTTATTATCACTTTAGATCTATTATCATCTGTATTAAATTATTTGCGGTTTATTTCTTGTAGTTTCCAACTTTAATTGTCTAGCATGCCATTCGTGCTTCATATATATTGATACATATAAAACGAAGTTGAGCAAACCCAACTTCTTTTTACTGAGGTAAGAAAATATTAACCATATACAGTACCAGATACCTATATATATATGTGCAGAGTGCAATATAAACCAGTGTGCTGGTGAACCCACCGACGATTACTACAAGATCAGCACTAGTACAACTGAATTATGCTTTTTGAGTATAAACTGAAACCATGCCTTTATCTCTCTGTAACTGAAGGTAGAGACAGTGCACCGTACCAACAGCAGGATACCAGGTTACTATGATGGACGATACTGGACTCTCTGGAAGCTTCCGATGTTTGGTTGCACCGACTCAGCTCAAGTTCTGTGTGAAATAGAAGAATGCAAGAATGTTTACCCAAATGCATATATCAAACTCATCTCTTTTGACAGCAGTCGCCAGTGTCAGTGCATGTCTTTTGTTATTCAAAAGCCTTCACTAGTTGCAACTGAAACAGCTTAAACATAATTTGGGGGTCTCCTTTTAATGTCAGTATGTGCCTAGAATAAAAGGAAGAGGTTGAGAGGTTGAGAGGTTGTGAGCATTAGAATTTTACAGTTGTGCCTCCTTTGAATTGTTGTGTGAGATCTATGAGGAAAAATAAGTGAGAGGAGCCAGTGGGAACTGCGCCTGATTCTGTGGAATAAGTAAACAACGATAAGGCCAAGAAATGAAAGACTTTTATGTGCACTGTGTGGAAGTATCTAATGACTACATTATTTTTTATTGGCATGAGGACATAATGACTATCAATCTTTTTCATGATATGACATGAGGCTCAAAACTACTACAATCTTTTAGTGTCAACCGTCAAATAAGAAAGCTGGTTCTCTATTTTAAGAAAATTGTTTACAATAACCTTCAAATTCTTTTTCTTCATTCATATCATTATCTATCTAATTTCAATTGAATTCAGTTCGAAATATACTACTACAAAATGAGCAATTTGTCAGTAGTTTGTCAAGATAAGTACAATTTGTTTTTCTCTTTTCATTTTGATAGAAGGATGAGGACAAATTAAAAAGACGGATCTCACTTAACTAGCCAGCATTAACAAGATACCGAATGATTTGTCTCACAAATTAAATCTACTATTACAGCAAGTTCTAAAATGTCAGTGCCACCAAGAAAACCAACGAACAAAAACAACAAGAAAGGTATAACTTAAAATGAAATACCACCTTCCCACCAATGATATTACCTGCCAATAATAATCAACGAAACCGAATTTTCCACACCCCAAAAATTTGAATTTGAACCCAACTTGTGCCGTGCTCTCAATGCCAAAGTTGCATGCAAAAGCCAGTCGGTACAGGAGGTGGCCTCTTACTATAAATCCTCTCTGAAAAGGTGTCTGACAGCTGTCCTGCCAGGCTAACTGGGTCGTCTATTAAAGTATCAATATAAACATTAACAATTTTTCTCTCTTGAGGTGTCGCCCTCAAGCTAAACCAAGTCAAAAACTTGACCCTGAAATTTGACTCAATCAGACCTTCACACTCCAACCTCCTAATCACCTTTACACAATACTCGTATAATCCCTCTGTGCACCCATCATTGTGGCCTGGAACCCGTTTATTAGAGGAACTACCTGGCTCCCTGTAGGGCTTTGGTAGCAACACATTATCAGCCTTACCATTCTCAATCTGGCCAGGTGTCACAGGCCGTGTTGAGATTAGACGTATGACCGCTCCATTAGCCATGTCATTTCCATTTGTCCCATTGGACTCATTTTCAGATCTCGGGTCAGGTGATGGTGATTCCTTCTGCAAACCCATACTTGTTTTAGAATCTGGTATGTTATTCAGTACTGCATCCTCATCGAGTGCCGAAGCTGATGTACCATTTGTCTCCTCTGTTTCTGGGCTTTCTTTCACATTGGTGACTTGACCTGAACCTGAACCAAAACCTGATCCATTAAGATCAGGATTTTCACAACCTTCAAAATCACTGTCACTTTCTCTCTCTGGCGATTTGTTCAAATCAGCGTAAACGGCCGCGCTATTATTTGACTCACCACCTTCTGATGAGGGATTTGACAAGTCAAAGCTCGGCTGCTTCCTCACTTCAATTCCTTTCGGGTCATCCTTTGAATAACATGTTGTGGTCTCCTTGACCTCCCACGAGTCTAATTCATTCTTCACATGATTAAATGCAACTAGTTTGAACTTGTAAATGGTGGATGGTGCAAGTTCGGTTATGACTATGCTACGGTTTGGGAGAATTATTGTACCAGTAGGATCAGCTGGATAGTCTGAAGAATCACCCTTGCGGTGCCAAAGATCGAATCCAGCAAGGTCAGGGGGCAAAGTCTTAATATCCTCCAGCTTTAGGACTATAGTCAGGCATGTTGATGCTACTATTGGAAATCTAATGAAGCTTGAAGGTATCAGAGATTCTGGAAAAGAAAAGAAGTAAACCAGTTTATTGTATGTCTACAAGGAATAACTAAATATGAGGAAAATTATGAAAGGACTGGTAGTCATCCATGTTAGTTTGTTCTGGGATGATTATCACAATTTATAATGTTATATCATTACTCTTGGCATTTTTGAGATCTTTCCGTGCTCGATTTTCTTAATTCAATTAATTTCTTTACCCTCAGCCTCAGTTTCCTTCAGAATCCTGAGGCAACTCCATACCAATTTTAACTGTTGATGAAATGTACCAGTACATGCCGGACATATATAAACCTACACAGTCAGCCTGAACAACTGATCTTGACATCACTTGGTATGCATTCCCCATTTTCATTTTCTATATGCCAAGTATCATAAGGTACAAACTAAAGCCTTACGTTTTATCTTTTGTTCAACACCAGGAGAAGGAGAGGCACTGGAAACAATAGGCTCAATTAATTCTATGCCACACGCACATAGCTTCTGAACTTCAGCACCTGACTGGAGACGGTTAACAATTCCACGTCCCATAGTAGGGGAGCCAGTTATAGGGCCGACATCCATCTCCAGCTTTTTCTTTGCCGAGTCCACAACTTCATGCAAGTGGCGATATTTTTCTGTGGAGTTCAACAACTTGTAGCTGAGATAGATGCGGTAACACAGTACGTCCACACGTCTTGCATCTTTGGCTATAGTTAGTTGCTTTTTCCAAGATCTAAAAAGAAAAAAGAATAAATAAATTGATTTCTTGCTTAATTATGATCAAATGGACTCATGAACCAATACCCAGAGCACTCCAACATTTACTGGAAATGCAAGCTCCAAAACTAACATATTGCTGAGGATATTGTAAAAGTTCTGTTTGATATGTATTTTAAAAATAAAAATTCTATTTTTTGTATCTAAATTATAATAGGTGGTTAAGGTTAGAGGGATCTCATTAAGTTGCCAATGCACATGTTCCACTCATTTGGGGTCTTCCTCAAGGAAATAGCAAGTTGCACGATTTAAGAAATAGAAGATACAAAAATAATCATAATTTTCCTGCCCATTTTATTACAATGGTCCCCTTTGTAGCCTTATTTCCAATGCAATCCTGATAATCAAACTTACTGAAATTATGCAACTGCTGACACATAAAATGTTCCTTCAGAACCACAGCAACTACGATGTGAAACCATGATTTACAAACAAACATAAGAATCTACCATACTTCACCACAATTTTTTTCAGTATTATATTTGAATAAGTTGCAGATAAGACCAGAAAGCATATATACGGACAATGCCAAGCATATTGGATATTAGTAACCACAATTGTAAGAGAGAGGTAACCTGAGCAAATCATTCTCCTTCCCACAGTAAGGGCAATGATAGCTTCCATCAAGCCTCTTACCACCATTTGCCATACCAATACCAGACTTATCATGCTTCAAAGCACATTCGATATGGCATGACCTGTCACATGAATAACCCCCCTGGTATGGTGGATCAGAGTTACAAACCAGCCACAAACTTGGGTCCTTGTTCTCATCGTACTTATAGCAGATGCAACAAGAGCACCTTTTACAGAATGGGTCAGAAGCATTATACCGGTATCTGCAAGCTACATTCTGACATAATCTTGTGTTGGAATTAGTACCAGCTGTACCATTACTTTTGACATCACTATTTGGTGAGTCAGTAGGAGGTTGTGGTATAACACGAACAGGAGTATCGGCCTTCCTCTGACGCTTAGGTGGCGATTGAGTCACTGGCTGGTCATCTTCTAGAAGATTATTAGGGTTTTTACCAGAGGTAACAAATTTGAAGAGGTACTCCAGCATTCTCTGTTTAGAGAGACCAGTAAACTTCCGATCCTTTACTATGTCATGACATAAAATATCTAAAATATCCTTGCGGGACCATGACTGGAGCTTCTCTTGAGCAGCATCAGGGCTCTTGGACAGGTCGCGTATGATTTGGATCTTCTGGTCAGTGCTCAGAGTGCGGCACAAGGATGGCTCTAGATTGCATGCTGGACAAAAATTAAGAATCATTATGGGTAAATACTAGAGAAACTTTTATAAGATATTGGGAGGAATGATGGTGGTTGTAAAAGCACTACTGTTACTAATGACAACAATGTGGTTCAGTCAATCATGTATGTTTGACTTTAGCATGTCATTTGGGCCAAATTTCCTCCATCTAACAACCCTTACATGAAAAAGCAGAACAAGGAGAACTTTACCTAACATACCTAACAGATACGTAACAATGATTACAACTAACAAGACACGTGCCTATACACTTACTAATTATCAGACTTGAAACAAATTGAAAAAATATACAAATTTTAAAAGCATAAGCAATAGATTAAGAACCTCTTAATGTTAATCATCAAGGAATTATGTAAACTGCATCTAGTCAAAGTAAATTAATCCGAACTAGGAATCTCTACGCAAAAAAATAACAGCATAAACTTCCATAACTTATAATTAAAAAAAAAACTAAAAATCAAAATTCTAAAATCAGAACAAAACTTTTGTAACATGTTCAATAATTAACCCCTAAAGAAACCAAATTATCATGATCAAATGCATCTCTAATTCAACACATCACCTGATTAATCAATTTAACATGCAAAAGCAATAATACAGAAGGCTTTTTACTAAAACACATCAAATAATTAACACTAAAGTACCAAAAGTATGTAGTTAAATGCATGTCAAGCTCAAAGCTCCATCTGATCGATCGATTCTCACATGCACGACCAAAACCGTAGCTTATTTTTTCATTAAAAAAAAAAGAGAATAACTAAGAACCTTGATTAGTTGATTTGAACATGGAAAACTGAATGGCACAGCATGCATTTATGCTTCTTTCTAGAAATCACCAAACAAATTAATAGAAAGGCCTTACAATTTACTGTCGTGCTCACAATACAATGAATGGGTTTTACGCTAAAGAGAGAAAAAAAAAACAAAGTCTTAGACGATAATGCTCTAAGAAACTTGAGACTTTGCAAAATAAACTAACAAGCAAAAGTAATTGCACGCATCACGGCTTAAAAGCTGTCTCTCCTGTTTAGAAATAAGGCATGGTAAAAGAACATTGACTACGCAAGCGTATTACTTCTAATGTACTGAAACACTGAAACTGGAAACAAAAATTTTAAACCAGGGAAAATACAATCCGTCGCCCCTTTTGCTTGTAAAAAATATAATCTCTGCCCATAGTTTCTGAAACAAATTATACAAGCTGAATGCAAAAATAAAGGTTGGAGAAATAATTTTTATCTTTTATCAGCTCTAAACTATCGATTTACGCCAAAAAAACGAAAAAAATAAAAAGATCCAGCAGAAAGTCACATGACAAAATAATTCCGAGAAATATCAACAAGGAAATAAGTTTAGATTCAAGTGAATTTATTCAGGACAGCTAAATTTGGTCGCGATACTACCAATCTCCACCAGCCAAATCGAGATGAGAGCAAAAAAGCAATTAAAATCAGCTCGTAAAATGCCCCCTTAATAAAAGGCCAAAAGCAAGTACTATACGTAGATAAAATAACAAAAAACAATTACCGGAGAAGGGGAAATCCATGGGAGGCATCAGATCTCAACTGGAGATCTCCCGTTCTCTCACATGCGAGCTCCAAGCTGAAGCCGTTCTCCTCTCTTTCTTGCCTGCACGCGCATCAATAGAGACGAAGAAGAAAGAAAAGAATATTGTATATTGTATATAAATGAAATATGCGTTTTTTTCCCTTAAAACCCACTAAGTCATCTGAAATTATATGTGTACAAATCACGAGGGCTTACATATAAGGCTATGAGCCTATGACTTATTATTATGGTACTGTTTCCGACGCCTTATTTTTTTTTCTGATTATTTCCTCTCCAGTAATCAAACTGGAGATATCCCTGCCAATCATCGCCACATGTTTCGCTTTAAATCTCCCCCACTTCCTTCGGTTTGTAGTTCCTAACTTGAGTGGTAAATATGCAAAAGTATGTCAATGTTGTGCCACAAGTGGTTTAATATTATCCAAAACAGTGAGTATCATATCTCATACAGCATCTATCTGCTGATACGTTAATTTCAAAAAAAAAAATGAAATACAGTTGTATGATATATTAATATTTTTTATATAAAAATAAAATATAATTCATAAAAAATAAAAAATAGATAAATTTATTATTTTTGTTAATGATTATATGTCAAGTACTCAAGTCCACTATTAATAATATAAGTGAAGAGATAGTGTGATGATTTATATTACTAATATAATATGGTAATGTACGTTGTTTGACTGCATCCATCAGATATGAGATGCGAATACATGAATAAGTTTGTGTTGTTTCCACTGAAGACATACTCAGATGAGTTTGACGACCAGCTCCCAACTTTGTACGCGTAGACACACCCGCACCCAATACATAAACAATACTTATTCACTTAGGTATAAAAAGGATAACAGAGATTCTAAAATCGCTAGAAGGGCAAACCAGGGCTAGGGCGGTAATGATATTTTTTTGTTCATTTATTCAATATGTATCGTATCTAATAAGATAGATATAAATAATATTTTATTTTCATTAGGTAATTAGATATTAATATGAGTAAAAAAAAACTTCGTTAACTTATCGGAAATGAATATGGATAAAAGTTTTCATTATCCGTTATCCATTGGGTAATTATATAAATATATATAATAGTTAAATATATATAAATATAATTATTTTATATTTTTAATAAATATATATATATAAATTATATAAATATATATATATATAGTAATTATGTTTTATGATAATTGATATGAAAAAATTATATGATTTTTATTATATCTAAAATGTTGTTATTATTGCATTAGTATATTTATGTAATGTTATTTATTTGTCTAAAACATATAATTTTTTCAATAATTTTTTTTTATTTTTACCTGTTATCTACCGTTCGTTATACAAAAATTTTAATACGTAAGGGTAGGATATAGATAAATGTTTTTTTAATGGATATGAATATGAAAATATCTCCGTAACCTATCCTACCTACCCTAATCAGGGCCAATGTTACCCAACTGCTTTAAGATTCGTGCACATGTTTTGATTGTCTGTAAAAAACTTGTGTGTATTAGTCTGTTTTTATGTTGGAGCAAGCGAAGGATAAGAATGTTTCATCTATAGTCTGCATGCATTCGTTACACAAAAATAAAATAAAAATAAAGCATTTTGGTATAGTACAGCATGTGGTGGAAGCCCTGTGAGGCTCACCATCTACCAAGGAAAAATAAAAGAACGAAAATGCAAGTTGACATGTTTCTTTCTACTTTGCATGTAGAACCTCATAAAAGCTAATATTCTATGGAGCTATCGGATTCTAATGAACTCTTCAGAGCGTTATACTGTGATCAGATTTAAAATTTTAAATACAATATATGAACGAGAAATTTTGTTCTTTTTTTCAAGTGAGAACTTCCGGATATGTTAAGATATATATAAAAGACAAATTTCACCTCGTATAGGTATTACCAATTTGGACACCCAAAATGGATTATTCCTCTGCCGCTCTAGTCTCTATTTTTATGTATTATTATTTTTGCGAGTCAAAAACTCAGAAATACTGAAATAGAATTAGGAATTCCATTGGTTGTAAAATCAATATTTGCAGATATATACTATATGTAGATACTTTGACACTGTCAACCGACCAAGTCATATGAGTAATGGATAAGTGCTATATTAATATATTATATATTATAATCTATACACAGCTAGCTTATCATTGCTGGAATCTTTATTAGAAATTGATTTTAACTAGCCGACCCTCTTAATTTTAAAATATTTATATTCAGTACTAATTTTATAAATAAACAATGTGTATAGTCGAAAAAAATTATTGATATTTTTGAATATTTTTGAATATAATATATTCTAATACATTAATATAAATGTTTATTCGACTATACACATTGATATTTTTGACTAGCCGACCCTCTTAATTTCAAAAATATCAATGTTTATAGTCGGATAAACATGTAAATATAGTCTAACTAATTAAATAGGTAGCCAGGTGAATGGTTTATGCAGATAAATAATAACAATGATGTTGTCCTAAATATTTTTTTGATTATTTGATGATTTTCGAAATAATAAATACATATCATAATGTTTCATAATATCTTAGAAATCATTGCAATGGTTCACAATGGTTCACAATGGTTCATTAAATATGAAATACAAGTCCAGACCGATCACAACGTTATATAACACCTAATTAGGCGATGTAACGATTCACAATAACAAAGGGCAAATGAAATACAAGTCCAGAACATTCATAACTGTATAAAATGCTTCATTAAGCATTATAATGATTCATAAAAATAACATAACAATTTATCTCACAGACCAATACGTTAATAACCTCAAATTCAACTCATCCGCAAAAAATTTACTCAGAAAGCAATGTTATGTATTGAATATCGAGCCTTGAGTGCCCTCTTTTCTCCTTAGTTGCTTGCTTTTTGAGTTTGGAGTACTCTCTTTTCTTATTTGGTTTTGTCTCTTGCTTAGTGTAAAAGAGCAAAGTTCAAGCTTTATATTGGATATTGGTGATTAGGCATTAGTGAAAAATTATGTTAAATTGAGGCTATCAAATCATTATTAAGGACTTCTATGGTAGCCTACACCGTACAAATAAAATAATAAATCATTGAAGAAAAATATAATTGGAATAAATAAATCCCTCCACTCTGATTAAGATGATTAAAATAAATTTTAAATTAAATTATATTAATTAAAAGGATCAATAAAAATGATTAATATGAATAATAAACATATTTTTTATAGGTCTCGAAAATTTTTTGTGGCACATATTGATAGATTTCTAGATTTTCTGACATTTCATTGCTATTTTATACTCATTTCTTATTAAAATGACTTAATATTCTTCATTAACATTATAGATATTTCAATAACTTTTTCATAAAATATAAGAACTCGTTAATTAGACAAACTTTGAAAAAATTGTTACATTTACAAGTAGTAGATATTACTATGTCAAAAATTCTAAAATCAGTGACATTTATGCATTTAGAGGCAACTTTCTCTCAATTGGGAGCACCAAATACGTAAAATTTTGAATATATTAAAGAACACTTCAAGAGTTTTTATAAAATATAAGTACATTAAATGCTAATAAAAAATGAAAAATTATGAACATCAGAAATTAATCCTATCTTAAAAGTCACGTTCTAAGGATGCGGTCTTCAAAAATGACCACTTTTCATGAAGCGATCTTTTCTGACAAGACCGCTTTCTAAGGAACAAGATTTTCTTGTTTTGCAACTTTTTTTTAAATATTTTCTGTTTTTATAATTTTAATTGCTTTTTCCGGCATAAAAACCTCTAAAATCCGGTACCTTTTCAACTTTTGAAAAGTAGAATAAGAAAATTTTACTTTCAAGCATGAGATTGGATTAGGATGTTGACCAAACCTTGGCTAAGAAAGAAATGAGGCCGGATGTGATGGGTTGATGGGATGTAAAGACCTAAGCATTAAAAAAAAAAACTTCTAAAACTACTTGTCAACTTAAACAAATTTAAGTGCAACCTTCTCAAAGCAGATTATGACCCCCTTGATTAAACTTCTTTAGAAATGGACATTTTAGTGAAAAAACAACATGGGATATGATATATATACACTCCTCGACTTGGTCCTAATAAATCATTACGTCATATGTGTGCTCCATGGCTACTTTATCAAATATCAACTATACTTTAGTGACAGAGTCCTCATATTATATGACGGTATATATATAAATAGAAAGAAAAAAATATAGAAAGAATCGTTGTGTAGCATGTACAGTGCACTGATAGTTGGAACTCCTATCAGAGAAAGTATTAATTTTCACTAGTTCGGCCGCATGAAATTGCCCTGTAGTGAGCATCCTTTCTTATCCAAATTATAGGTTGTTGTCTGGTTCAGAGGCCCCACTACACAACAGAGAGCTTTATACGCCATGTATGGAATGGGCTGGAACTTGGAGGCTAGATCCGGTGCGAACACATGCTGTGAACTTGTAATCAATGTTGTTATTTGTCCGATGATCAATAAAAAGTTTGATCCACACCATGTAGATTGTAATTCCATCTGTGCCACATGAAGTTCTGTTTGTGATGCACTGATTTGGTTTCTTATTTTAGTTGTTGGCCCCTCTATAGAGGGGCCCAAAAGTACAGGATTAAAAAATGAAACTGTAAAAGGCATTTAGCATATCAAATGCGGTTATTTATATTTATTTTTGCCTCAAAAGCGACTGTACTGTGTCAACAATGGCTGAATGCTAAGATGTCCAACGATTTCTATTTATTGTATTGAAAAATAACTTTATAGTCCTGAGAATCACTTTTTAGAATTTTGAAAATGTCTCGGATTGATTTTATTGTTCTTGACCAAGAAGATTTACCGCCAGTAGCTACTAATTATCAGCTTTTAATGTAAACTCTAGAAATTGAGTATTTTTAGTTATAATTTAAACGGTGTAAGTGCTCTAAGATATGAAACAAAAATGCATTGAAAGTGTTTCAAGATGATAAAAAAATATTAAAGCAAATTCGTTGGTAATTCATCTTCAAAGTTCAAACACATTATTAAATTTTAATATCATTTAAAGTCGATACTCTACTTGCTAATGTAAAATAATATATGAGCACAATCTTGTCATTCTATTTCACTAATGTCTACTTTATTACTATCAAATACCGCCAATTTGTAATGATTTAATTTCTGCTTCAAACCACATACTCAGCGTAGATAATGAGTTTACCCTTTAAATAAAGAACAACAACAACAATAACAGTCCTTAAATAAAGAAGCCAATTTCATTGTCCTTCCCATATAGATATCCATATAATGGAGCAAAGCCAGACTCTTAGTTAAAAATATGATTAATTTACTCGTCAACAGCTAAACCAGGTCTATGAGGCGATTGCTGTTACAGCATATATCAAAAAAGACGAAAATACTATTTCTGAAAGTTTAAATGAACTTTTTAGGACAAAACTACAAAAGGGAAAAAAATACCAAGGGCGTTACCGGAGTAATTCTTCAGTATAGTTCTCTATATTTTACCAGCTGAGAGCATTTCAGTCTCATGAAAACAAATGGAAGTTCATTCCGTTTGATGGATACGATTACTTATAACAGGGGTTCTGTGAATGAGCTCTTTACTTGATACCAAAAAAAAGGCAATCACATCCTATCTGTACAGTATCAGCTGTTTTGTGCTGGTGCAGCCGTGCCTATCCAGGTATATATTTCTATTTATGATTGCACGTTCCCATTATCCCATAGGTGACAAGGCCTTTCTCCACCTATAAGAAAACAACATTTTCCTGTTGACTGTTTATCACAAGCATGGGCCACAATGTACAAACCATGACATAGCACTCAGACTCTAGCGTTTATTCAATGTAGCAAATGAAACAATATTAGTATACTAATAGTGACTGAGGTATGAAAATTCTCAAAGAATAAATGAACTCAAAAGAGCATTTTATTAATTTCCTAACTTTTCTGTTGCATTCAGGTTGTCATTCTTTCAGTATCCACATTACAGTTTGTGGCTGTCTGACAATCTGACAGCCCAGAAAAAAGAGCACATTAATATTAAAAATTCATGGAGAACATAGAAGTTTCAAAAAGGACCTGGACACGCAATATAAAACTCATG
The DNA here is from genome assembly GCA_037127355.1 of Schoenoplectus tabernaemontani. Classification (NCBI taxonomy): domain Eukaryota; kingdom Viridiplantae; phylum Streptophyta; class Magnoliopsida; order Poales; family Cyperaceae; genus Schoenoplectus; species Schoenoplectus tabernaemontani. The sequence continues at coordinate 15,579,263 of CM073755.1, read as the reverse complement.
GCGCCTATCATTCTTCCATCTAATAAAGATGAAAATCCACTGACGGAAAGAAGTTGCAGTAATCACTCATACTTACTGGTACTCTCTATACTTCACAATTTCCTTCTTTTCTAGGTCAAAAACTTTGCAGATTTCAGATATAGTTCCACAATCCAAACCTTTCTCCAAATCTTTTGAGTCGATAATTATCTCCAGTTCTAATGATGGTTGCAAAGCCTAAATAAACATAAATGTTAGGTTATAATTTTCACTCTGTTATATCTCCATTTTTACAAGCTTTACTTGGCCTGGTAAGTGTGTGTGAAATTTCTCTATCAGTTGTAATACAACTTTAAAGTTGCCAGTAGAGGTGATGTACCAGAAGTTCATACTGGTACAGTACATATGCTGTGTCATCAACTATCATACACCAGTTCAAAAGATGCAGCACAATAGAACCACTGAATAAAATTCACTGACACGGAATGTTCAAAATGTTTTAGAGAGAGACAAAAAATCAGTTCTATCTAAAAAACAGTCTTAGTGGTCATAGTACCTTAGTACCATTTCAAACCAGAAACTGACCAAGATAAGCACAACCAACTTTTGGCAGAATAACTATACAATGAATTGTCAGCAACGACACTTGCATGTAACACCATTTATGTGTAGAATAACTTACCCATGGTGATTGGCTTGCAGCAGTAGAAGAAGAATTAGGTAAGCCTTGTTCCGAGTTGTCTTCCTTCCCTTTGCATTTTAGCATATTCTGTGTACTAGAGCAATCTGAAACTAGTAAACGTAGCCTCTCGCTTCCCTGAAAAATGAACAAACTTCTATATAAAAGCATATACATCTCACACACATTACAACATACAAACACACTATAGAAACACACATGCACCATGTGTTTTTAATGGGTTGCATGTTGTGTTTTGTGTGAGATATATACGCACTAGACACAGATGCATGCTGACACATTGAGAAAAAACACAGATGCAGTGACTACATATGCCCCTTATATGGAAGCATGCACGTCCAGGCACACAGACAAAGATAATACACTCATATACATGATTTCTGAAAAATTACAAAAAGATGGGGGAAAGGAAGAGAAAAAAAAATAACAACTAAGAAAATAGTACCTGGAGAGCTCTCCAGTTTGAATAAGTGCGAAACAAGACCCAAAAAAATGGCACATTTGGCAAAGGCAGTACCTAAAACATTGAGGGGTGGGGAAATGATTTTACTTCAACAATGAGAAAAGATTATCAATTAGAAACTAAGAAAATTATTAAAATATGTTAATTGAAGGCCAAGAAAATTATATATAATGTAAAAGAGGAGCGTACTGTAAAAACAGTGGTAAGTGGAAGCAGGCAGACTGAACCATATAACTTGTTTCTATGAATTGCAGCTCCTCTACAAATCAAAGAAAGAAATGTCAATAACAGACTTACTATAAAGTCGGATCTAATTCATCCATATAAATAAAGAAAAAATTTAGTAGTCTAAAAAGTTAATGACCTCACAGCTATGTACCGTAGTCTTCTTCGCACAAGTCGAGGATTGAAACTGCATTTATTTCATAAGACAATTGTAAAACCAATTATGCATGAAATAGATAGCATTCTAACAAACAAAAAGAAAATATTTGAAAGGGAGATAGAAGAAATCTACATTCTTACCTCATCGGATAAGTAATATCCAATCCCGTTACATCCTTAGACACAGATTTCAAAAAAATTTCAGAAGGTCTAACTCGTGATAACAGCCACAATCCTAAGCTGCAACAAAATATAAATACATTAAAAAGCTAGGAAGTTTATCATTTACAACCATTGACCTTAGTCCTTAGAAGTGCAAACACTCGTGAATATCAACCCCAACAAACACAAAAAAGGTACATCTGATATCACAATTTTTAAGGAAGACATGATATTTTTATCTTTCCTGGACACATAGAAAAATGTCTGAAAAAGCTAATACGAAAGCAACCTATGAATTTTATTCTTTAGCGTTCCCTCAGGTGCCTTCTCAAATCCACTCCAAGCTTGGTTCATCTACAAAGCCATGAGGAATAAAAGGTAAATAAATAAGTAAATGATCAAAATATATGAAGTTGTCAATGTGGGAGCCTTATAATTCTTGATTGTGACATGGTTGGTTTATCATTTGATGAGCTTCAAAGCTTTGAAACGAAATACAAAAGTTTAGATATGCACAGCCAGCTTGTTGCCAATGTTTTACTGACTATTGAGACCGAACAATTTGTAAAAAAAGCAGGAAGCTGCAATTCTTTGAAGTTCTAATATATTTAGTTATTTACAATATTTAAGAGTGTAATAATAAAATGCAATTATAATTTAGCACGCTGGATTTGAGCAGGTAAATCTAGTTTGATCTAATCATCTAAAGCTTTAGTTACGACATTAATTTGAACCATGTGATTATCCAACAAAACTACTGATTTTTTTTTTCAATTCAATCTTCCTTCCCTCGCCTTTGAATTTAAGTTGGCCACTGATACATCAGGAGCTGGTAATGTACTGAGATTTTGGCAGGGGTTTATCATAAATGGAGCTATTCCCCTTTAACAAGAAAGTTATATGCGCATTACTTCCTAATCCACACCAAGCAAATTCTGAAGAGATTAATATTACAAGATATTCATAACTAGAGCAATGCATCGAGCACCTTATCAGCAAAAAAATCCACCACCGCCTCGGCATTTTCCTGAGGCTTCCTCCCGCGTGCCGTTATCTGAACCCACAAATCCTTGATCGAGGGCGAAGAAGTCTCTGACGTGGCACCGACAGTGACAGCGTCACGTGACCGGCTGAAACACCAGTTACGACCTTTGATCGGGAACACCACCACTTTCGCTCTCATTTTTCAGATTATTTCCTCTGTTGTTTTCGCAAGTGCTAGTACCGAAAGCGCCAAGGGAGAAAAGACGTGAGTCGTTTGGGGAGGGGAGAAGCAGCGCCGGCGAGAGATGCGGCGGCTGTTGAAGGATCTTTGACAGAGATGGGTTTTTAAATTTTTATGAATTATGACTTAGAAAAGGGCAAGCGGAGTGGGATCGCAAAGTAATTAAATCAGTTAAAGAGGCGAAGTTGATATCCATCTCCATCTTAGAGAAGTGACTAATGACTAATGAGTTTATCCACCTAATTAATGACATATTGTACTTAAATTAATAATTAGTGAAGAATTTAGTAAAATGAAAAAGTATAATGTTAAAGTATTAGGAACTAATATAAAATATCAAAATATCCTTAGAATTTGGATGGAACCCAAGTATATATCTAACTATAATTTACCAACAAATTGAGAAAATATTAATAGATGTAATATTATGACTATCTGAATTCAATGCATTAGTTCACATTTGACATCGCAAAATTTTTGTATTCATTTCACTTGCACAGTTGCTCTATCATTTGTTCTTGTTTGCAAATTAGTATTATATTTAAATAAAAAATTTAAGCCAGAGAAAAATGATAAAAGTTTAATTGATAAATTTACAATGAGCGATTCTTCTATAGATAACAAAAATTTAGCATTTATCAAATTTAAGTAAATCAGAACCGTTAATAACAACTTTTTCTCTAAATTGGATGCAAAAACTTTTGAAAATTTTTTATCAGAATTAGCCTTTTTATAGTTGCATGTAAGGGTGCAAGAAAAATTCATAATTTGTTCGGTTTTTTATTTAATTTTAGTTCGAGTTTGGTTCATACGATTAAATTTTTTTGTCAATTCAAATCGAGTTCAATTCGATAATTTTTTAATAAATTAGTTCAAGTTTGATTTGTAATAGTTCGATATGTAGTTATTTGTATATAATTTAATTATTTAGTCAATAATATATGTAATAATATAATTATTTGAAGAAGTCTAAAATACAATGCAATACATTCGTACACCACATCAAAATTTTAAATTTCAAGTTAAAAATAATCAATATGATATGTTCAATTTATTCTCAATATTATTTTTTTATAGAAAATTAAATTTTATATTTTTTTAAAAAAAATTGCTACTTTTTTTGGTAGGAAGAAAATCGTCACTATTGGACGATCCAAAATCCTTAAATCAAGCAACTTTCTCTTGGCCTAAAAATTTCAAAAAAATATATAATTTAATTTTCTACAAGAGTTTGATATAGAGAATAAATTGAATGGTTTGAGATTTTGACATGGTGCACAGATGCATCCGTGCAAGGCGTTGTATGTTAGACTTCTCTAAATATTTTATTATAAAATTAGTTATTTTATTTCAAAATTTTAATATAAAATTAATAAAATATTATTTTATCTCTAATTATTTATAATAATAAAAATATATATATATAAATTAAAATAATTAAATTTATCTAGAGTTTGATTTTATTTCGAATCAATTTTAAATTAAACTCAAATACTAAATAATTTGATCGAATTCGATTGTATGTGTTGAGAATTGATTCAATATAATATATTTTATTTAGGAAATTATTTTGATAGAGCTAATTTCAGAAAAGACATAAAATGATTATAGAGTTATTTTAGAAAAGACAACAATAAAAATTAGTAGACAATTATATTTAGGAAGTAATGGAGTAATTTAGTAATTTATAAAGTAGTGGATGATATTTTAGGAATATAGTAGAGTTAATTTGGGAAAGTTCTATGCTATATAAACCATAGAATATTATGTAATTGTATGTCTCCAATATGTAATGAGTTAATAAGAGAGTTTTAGCAGAAATTATTTGTTAGTGTGTTTGTTTGTCTTTCTATTATTCTAACAATTTGGTATCAGAGCCAAAGGTGAGAGATCAGGGCAGATACGACCATGGCAGACAACATGAGTGTTTTGAATCAGTCGATTTCGCTGTTCAAGGGAGTAAACTATGAAATCTGGAGCATCAAGATGGTAACCTTGTTCAAGTCTCGGGTCTATGGGATTTGATTAACAATGGTATACCAGATCCAAACTAAACCAGTAAGAAAATGAGAAGGAATATGCAAGGGCGTTGTTCTACATTCAACAAGCAGTTCATGACATCATATTCTCCAAAATTACAGCAGCCACCAATGCAAATGAGGCATGGACAAACCTAAAAATAACATTTCAAAGGAGTACTCGAGTCATGACAATCAAACTTCAAGGCCTTCGTAGGGACTTTGAAATATTGCAGATGAATAAGAAAGAAACAATGCAAATTTTCCTTACAAGAGTACAAATAGTGGTCAATCAAATCAGAGTATTTGGAGACACCATGGAGAGGAAGATTGTGGTGGCAAAGGTGTTGAGAAGCATAACACCCAAGTTCGATCATATGGTAGCAGCAATAGAAGAGTCCAAAAATCTAGACACTCATTCCTTTAATGAACTCATGAGATCACTACAAGCTAATGAATTAAGGATGTCAAAGACAGAAGATAAAGACGATGAGACAGCTTTTTACATGAAGGGGGAGTCATCAAGAAGCAACCATAATCCCAACAGAGGACGGCCTAACTCCGACAGAGGAGGTAGAGACTGAGGAAAAAGCAATCAAGCAGATTGCTACAATAAACAAAGAGAAGAAAGCCAAACAAATCATACATAAGAGAATGATAAACAACCAACTCTCTTCATAATAAGCAATTTGATTGACAAAGTTAATGCAAGCGACATTAGAGAGTTTGGAGGCAAGCTCGAATCTCCTCCGACCGTTGTTGAAGAGCTTCTACTGTCACAAGAGAGGCAATTGACACATTTTACATCTGACCAAGGAACAAGTAATGTATCTGGTTTATCAGGATTTATGTAAGATCATGAGACTGAAGGTCCAGAGAAGTTGGGAGTGCAGCCTAAAATGGGGAGGTGGCACCTCATTCGATGGTTGATTGTAATAGAGAGTCTCTTGATAGAGGAGTCATCTTCTCTGAAAAAGAAGATAAAGCACATATTTAGTGTCATCAAGAAATCTACCAAGGCTAAGAAAGCTGCGCCAAAATTTGATGAGTCTGATTCAATGCACCGGTTCCTGAGTTAGGTTCAACACCAAAAAAGAGTTGGGTCAGCACTACTAACAAGGTTGTGAATGCTAAAAAAGAAGTGATTGAAAGATCAAGAGCCAAAAGAAAGAAGAGGAGGCCAAGAGCCAAAAGAAGGAAAAAGCGACGGTGCTTGCCAATTCTAATGGAAATAATCATCACCAAAGAAGTTTGCGAAAGAAAATCAAACTTAGAGTTAAAAATTTTGAATCAAGGAGGAGTGTTGAGAATTAATTCAAAATATATTTTTAGAATATTTTTTATTTAGGAAATTATTTTGATAGAGCTAATTTCAGAAAAGACATAGAATGATTATAGAATTATTTTAGAAAAGATAACAGTCAAAATTATTAGACAATTATATTTAGAAAGTAATGAAATTAATAGAGTAATTTATAGAAAGCAATGGATGATTTTTAGGAATTTAGTAGAGTTAATTTGAAAAAATTATGTACTATATAAATCATAAAATATTATATAAATGTATGTCTTCAATATACAATGAGTTAAGAAAAAAATTTTAATAAAAATTATTTATTAATGTGTTTGTTTATCCTTATGTTATTCCAACCGTATGCTGTCCAATTACATGTGTCGAAGTGGAGCGAAAAAAGTTAATTGGAAAAAGAGAACCTACGATCCTACTCATTTCCACAATGAACGACTAACATCGTGTCATACTCTAGTTGGAAGAACACACGTGCACGAGGAATTAAAAATTCAGAAGCACTAACTATTTATTTTACGGTGTAAATTAAAAGCGTAATTTACTGTTTGGGCAGGTATAAGTCTGAGAAGATCCGGATTTGGGCCTAAAGACAGCCGCTATGTAACCATTTTAATGCCTAGTAATAATGTTGGAGAGTGTCAACAACTTCCAATATCTTTGAAATAATTAAATACTGGCTAGTAGCTATTAGAGAACAATTTGCTCTATGAAAGCCAATTTTGCGACTCCAAATTTGCTGTTATTCTGGGAGAAAAATAGAACTCTATTTTTTATTCTAAAAAAATAAAAATAAAAATTTAAAAGTAAAAAAAGTTTATAGATATGTTATTTTATTTGTAGATTAATATCCCATCAAATTTCATGTAATTTTATTAATGTTTGGTAGTCAATCAGAGATTATCAAATTTAACGGTCTTTCACTAATATTTATAACGGTTCTAAATGAACGGTCTTTGATGGACTATCAAACGTTACTGAAATTACGTAGAAATTTATACATTAAATTAACAGTCTTTGATGAACTATCAAATGTTACTGAAATTACGTAAAATTTTACGAACTATCGATCTACAAGTAAAATAATATATTTATAATTTTTTTTTCTGTTTTTTAGAATAAAAAAACAGAATTCTGTTATTCTCCCATAATAACAGCACATTTGGAGCCCAATTTTGCAGGAGAAAAACTTGTTGCCTGCTAACGTGACCCCAAGTCCCAAGAAAATAAAATTATTACTTAACAAATACCGATAAAAGTAAGTAACATGTAGCACCTAAAGTTCTTTGGGTAAAGGAGATGTGCTTGATTGTCATTGATGCTATTGACAAGACAACCAATGTTTAGAAAATGTAACAAAATTTTCTTATGCATAAACAAAGTATATGTTCAATCATCATTGCATGTTGTGTGGGCGACAAAACAGAAAATAAAGAAATAGTTTAGGAAATATATCCGAGCAAAGATAAATTCACATCCCTTTCTTACTTTACCAATGGTAAAGTATTATCCGTGGATTTAAATCATAGCTGTTGTATTTGTATCTGATTATTTTTCTAAATTCAACGATTCAAATAAATTCAGTTAGTTATTTTACCGTAGAGTACTATAAAGGAGACGAATCCAGCAAACATTCAGATTGAAAAGTAGCGGAGATAAATGTTAATCAATGGTTTGATGATTCATTCATCAGCGTAGAATTTTCTAACAAATGACAACTAAATTCTAACACCATTTTCCCTCAGTTATTTTCTTTTCCTTTAGTAAATAAAGAGCCTGCAAAACCCTTTAAAGAGCTCGGAAAACCCTGTTTTATTTATCACATTATACGATTTTGAATCAGCAACTTCTTGAATCAAAATATTTTATTTAACCAACCTTATTAAACGTGATTTTCTTTCAAAAAAAAAAGGTAACTCATCTATCATATCTTTCGTATGCGTGGTCTTTCTCATCATCTCATGTGATTTCGTTCATTCTCTACCTCCCTCTGTGATATTTCACTATTTTAGTTATGAATTATGACAACTGATTTTAAATAGCATATTTTTCTGAAGGTCCAAAATTATAATATTTGTGTGGTAATTGACGATCTAAAGGAGGAGCACCTGGACAATTATCCAAAATTTTAGTATTCCAACAAAAAAATTGGAAAAAAAAACAGAGAGATACCAACCGATGAATGCTTCTAGCATGCATCCAACTTTTCTTGCACATTTAATTTTTTATACTACAATATTTGAAAATTATTATTTTGAGAGAAAGTTGAAAAATATCATTTCTGTTTTCTGTAGGACTCTAATATCAAATTCAAACTACAGTAAATAAATAATAAAAGAGAATAAGGGAAGAAATAACACAAAATATAACGGAGTTCGGTTTGAAAGAGCTTACGTCTCCGAATTCATAATCACGAACTGTTGGATTACGCCGAGTCACTAAAATAAGTAAGTATTATAATTTCGAACCTCCGGTCCCTTACACCAAGTAACGGACAGTCATCGACCAATTCAAACAGACAAGAAGAAAATGAGATCACAAGTCTCATAATAAAATTCTCGAGTTACTCACTAATCTCACTTAAATAGAGATTTTACAAAGTATTCTTGTGATTAGATTAAAGAGAAATGTAGGTTTTAGTAGTAGAGTAGTGATAGCTAGGTCTACAACAGCTATAGAGGTTTTTAATCGCGTAGCCAACCGTTGGAGGAAGGAGATATCATCTCCTTAATCCTTATATAGTCGTCCTGCAAATCAGGTAAGAAATCCCTTTATTCGTTGCAACGGTTGTTCATCCATTGCAACGGTTAAATGATTCTAATCCTAAATGAGATTGTCCGTTACAACGGATGTGAGATCCGTTGCAACAGTTGTGTATTGACCATAATTTGAATTTCTTGTCGATGACATCCGTTGCAACGGATGTGAGATCCGTTACAACGGTTATGAAGGGAGAATCCCCTAGTTGTTTTTAGATAACTTTTGAACATAAACGATTTATTCTGTTACAACATATATAATATTTCGTTGCAACGGTTGTAGTCAAGAACACAACACAATTTTTCTCGAGATGATCCGTTATAACGGTTAATGGATCCATTGCAACGGATACAGGCTGTTTTGCTTCTGGTTATTTTTAACTCAACTTTGTATTGAGTTTATTTAATCAACTACAACAGTTATACTAATTGTTGCAACGGTTAGAGTCAGACACTTTCATTTCACTAGTTTAATCTCAAGAGTAATTTGATTAACTTTGTTCATTACAAATCTAACCTAACTTTTCTTTAAGATGTTCATGCATATTCTTTTGTTGATGCTTTATTCCTACAATGCATGTACTCAAAAAATCATTAAATTATTATGTGATTGTTTTACAAATTGACAAATATAAATATATATATTCTTGAGAATTATTTACAACAATAATTACATATTTTAAATAATTTGCATAGAACATGTTCAAGTTTGAATAATTTGAAAATATTTACTTTCCTATGATACAATTTAAAAAAAATGTTAATGATGAATTTTTCATGATTTTATGAGTAATAATCAATCAAATATCAAATTAATTCAAATTTCGGTACACGTCATATCTAAAAATAAGAACGAATTTAAAATTGCTGATTTAGAATTTAATAATGTTTTCAAGTATATATTCAGTAAAACTTATCATTAAAGTCGGATGTGCAGTACAATTATCCTCAATGGATAATAATCTATATAACGAAGTAACATGAAAGTTGCACAATGAATGAAATAAGAAAAAAAAAAAGAAGCAAAATGCACTTGTGTGCAAGTGTGAAAATTTCATTACCTTACAGAACATATGTGTCTATTGTACTTTTATAGAACTTTCTTTCAAGTGTTAGATATATAGTTCTCTTTTCTAAAAATCTTAGTTAACTCATAACCGACAAAAGGAAGCATAAAAAACGAAAGCAATCTCCGATCAAACAAAATGCTTGTGTGCAAGCAACGCAACAATCACCGCTTAATTTCTGTTTCGAGTTATTTTCTTTGAGGGCTCAATCTTATCCGTTCATCAAGCCGAGGCGTTCCTAAGGTTTATATCATCGAGGTCTTGCTCTTTAACACACCACTGTTCTCCGGGCCCACTATTAATTTAATTTCCTGATCTTGCTAATATTTTGACTATTAACCATTGAGGATTACTTCCATGATCATACTTTTCTTTTGAGTGAAATTCGTGAGTACTTCAATTTGTTCTAAAATATGGATCAGATTAAAATGACAAATTCAAGTAATTAGTAAAGGAAATGAATCACTTAATAATGACTATCTTGACAATCTTGACAATGAATTTTCAAATAAATATGAAAAAAAAATTAAAATAGAAAAAATCTTATAAATATGTTTTTCTACTTATAATTTTATATAGTTTCTGATAACAAAAATAAGGATCTGAATTTTACTATAGTTTCTGATAATAAAATTTAATAAATGTATTATTAAAAATATATAGTAAAAGAATAATAAAAACATATGAACAAAAATTTTATTGTGGAATTGTTAACATATGATTTTTTTTAATATTTACATTACAAAATATTATTAGAATATCATATAGTGTTGACCCTCTATTTAATTTTTTTTTACTCCGCCTTGGTTGTGAGTTGTGACTATTCCGTTTTTGGTCCAAATCCTACGGCGGTTGTGAATTCAGACAATTATTATATATGTACAGTATTATGGAGGTGTCAAACCCTCCAATTATGAGTTTTCATGGGATTATGATCCTGTTTTGTATAACATCGTATATAGTACGTGATTTGTTTGATCACTTTGAGATTTATACTGATTTAAATCATGAGGAAATCCAGTAGTTTATGTGCTGGACTGCGGTGCAAATTTATTCCTGAGGACTGCAGATTAATCTCCGTAACATTTATATATGTTTTAATTTTTAAACTACATGAACCGTCATATGTTGTTAATGCTTGCACTGAGCTCCAAAAGTATTAGTGAATTTCCTCAATTGCGCATCTATATGTCTAAAATGTACGAAAATTGATGAACAATTGAATATAAAATCAAACTCTTGCTGCAACCAACAGTCATTATGAATTGACTTTTCTTTTACAGTTCTCGAGTGCTGAGTTTCAACACGAGAAAGTCAAAACGTTTTTAAATGCTTATAATTAATTTATCAGTAACTAAATACTCTTTACTCAACACCTTTTATAAATTGACAGTATATAAATACATTCTAGCTGAGCCTTTTGTTTTGTCTACATTTTTTTTACACAAAAAAGTGGCCTCTGTTTGAACTGTTGGGGATGGCCGATAGCAGGTTCTCTTGTTTTCATTTTATAAAATTTATATACATTTATGCTCTCGTTCTTTTATCAATAAATGTTGGGGTATTATTATTTCAACGTTGCATAAAATAATGTAGTAATTTAAACGGTTCAAAAAAAAAAGATACTGTGGTTCAAGAGGAAGAGAAAATTGCAGATAAATTAATCCATATTAATTCCAACCGAAAACAAACCAATTTGAAGCTCTTTATTAATAAATTTCAGAAATATTATCAGCAACAAAAGCAATATTGTTTCACTCATTATTTCTTCAATACTTCTTCCTTCCCCGCTTATTGTACCTCCTCTTCATGAGCACCGGTTCCTTCATTGCTGCACCTCTTTGCGTTGCTTTGTTCCTTACCTCGAGCTCACATGCATTGCAGAGCACCTTGAAATAATTTGTTAAAAAGCAAGAGTCAGATCAGACATATATACATATTTAGATAGTAACGTATATACAGAATATTTCTAGCGCACATCCAAAATTTTATATATATATATACATATGATTTTTATGTACATTCTATGGTTAATATTTAAAGTTAAGAAAATTTAATAATTTTCCTTTTGTAGCAGTAAAAGGGTAAAACTGCCAATTTATATACTGAGAGTTAAATGATATTGTAAGCATTAAATATACAGATTTGAATTCCTAAAAAGACTTTCAACAAATAGTTAAAAACGCAATTGTTATCGGATCAAAATTTGGAAGTTAATAATCACGCAGTTGAGGGCCATATCCTACGTATATTGCCTTTATTAGCTATTATCTTCACAAAAAGCACGGACTAGAAATTGAAATATACCTCATAGAAATTGTGGTAAAATCAACAATTTTTTTCTAACCAAAGTTCGACAGATTTCTAACTAGTTAGTCTTCATCAAAATAAATTTTCAACGCAAAAAAAAAATCACATTCTTTTATATTTAAAGTTTTCACATTTTAGGAAGATTGATGGTTATGCAATAGATTCTTTGAGATAATCAATAAAATCACATCGTTCTTTTTCCTCTGACAAAAAAAGCCTCGTATGCTTTTCTTAAGGTGAATTTAATGCACTAGAAAAGATGAAATCTGAAATGTACAAATATGAATTTTATTTCAGATTTTTTAATTAAAACCTATGACAGTAAACAGTAAACAGTTTATTTACTATATATGGTGTTTTTTATTACTATGATGCCTTAAAACAAATTTGATTTGTATGATATTGAATTTTTAATATACGATGAAAAAATAGTATGGCCCTCACTCATTTTAACTGCAATCTCATTTCTTTGACATTATACTCACATACATGCTTGTCTTAAAATGAGATATAACATGCATATGCTTTTGGGGAAGGGAAAAAAATGTACAATACCCTGTTGCCACAGCAGCTGCTCTTCCAAACCGGAGATTCAGTTGAGCCACAGAGGTAGCATTTCAATGTATTTGTCCCTGGCGGCTTGAGAGAGAGAGTGAGATCGACACCCGAAGTATTGCCTTCCCTTGCCTCCAGTGGCTTCATCAGGTCTTGTGTCTCTCTCTGAACCGCATAGGAGCTTGCACCGGGGAAAAAGTAAACCGGCTTAAAAGCGGCATTACATGAGATGAACAGTGAATGAGCATAGAAGAAGTTGTGTTCCATTATAGAAATACCAGTCAAGTTAAAATCGAATATGAATGAAATGTCAATGTTCTCTTGGCATCCTTATATAGAAGTCCGAAAGAATTGTCACTGCGCCGCTCAGTCAGCGCTCAGTAAACGGGTATAAATTATGGGTCCAGCTGTTAAATCTCTGATTGGATGTGCAAGCATATGATGACCAAGATGACGCATGATTTTTGACCTAGCCATGAACCATGGAGCAGTACAATGTTTGTTTTAATGATGATTAAATCAGGTCCTTTTTTGTTGCAGAGTGTTTGCGATTGTTCCATGCGAGATACTGAACCGGGATATATGACTGATAGCTCTTGGCCAATTATGTATATAGCATGATTTGAGGTCTATAATTTTTCTGAAATTACAAACTACACTAGCTAGGAATTTTCTCAGATTTATAAGATGAAAATGATAGTATTAAGCAAAACAAGTGCATAGAATTTAAGTACAAAAATGACAAATCGTCGATTTCACTCTTTCAGAAAATCACATTGGAAGGTTTTTCTTTTTACAATTTCAAACAACACATACACACTCCAGAGGCTTTACGCCGGGCATGGACCAGATCCATGAAGCGATCCACATAATCTGGCAACCATACAACTTAAATTGACACTTTTCATTAATTTTTCCCACTAATCAATTCTTCCAATCTAAGAAATGTTTTTGCTCAAATGCATGATTGTGGTGTCTGTTGCTTTTAACCGTGTATACAAGTGTGTGTTCTTGTTCGTATGTAAGGGTAGATGAGGTGTGTGCTTTTGGCCATCTGACATATCAGAAAACGAGTTGGCTACAAAGAGTAAAACTCAGTGGACATATATGGCATTTTACGTAGCAGAAGTAGGATAGACCGATGGAGATGATAAGATTTTTCTTTGTTCTTTTTTGTTTGTATCTCATGCTCCACAAATCTCAGGCCAATGTCAGATACAGAGAGCCCATAGTCGTGCCTCTCCAGGAAGGAAATGAGCAACCTAGCCACCTAGGTATTCTCCTGGATTTCAGGTCGATATCCTTGGTACATGATCTTTAATGCCAGAAAGAAAGCCCTCTAAACCAATAGCCCGGAACAAGTGAACTCACCAGCAGTCATATTTAAGTCGAGCCAGACGACCTGAAACAACGCTAAAATATCATTTCCATGTCGTAATTTAGCTCTTGGTCATTATATACAGTATTTGAGAAATTTTTGAAACGATAAATGCAATAATGGCTTGAATAAGATATTTGAATTGCTAGAAATAAGTCCTACATATTCAAGGAAAAGCCACGCTATTCTAAATGTTTATACTTCGTAGGTACTAACCAATGTCAATTATATGAACACAAACACATTTAAAACGCCATCATTTACGAGGATAATAATTCACATTCTAATTCTGAACCAACCCGACTCGAGGTACGTTTGCAGCCCTTTAAACCAAAAAATTAGTCCGAAGGGTTCGTGAGCCGTTAATTTTGCATCGAAATTCATAACGATCATTGAAAATATGAATCTCAGACCTCAAGATCGGTTAAAAGTACAAATCTCAATGCAAAATCAACAGCTCGAGAACCCTTCAAACTAATTTTTTGGTTCGAAAGGCTACAAACGTACCTTGAGTTCAACAACCAAGGCACGCTATCCAATGAGTGAGCACTTTCATAAAGGCCGACTCTCAAAATTTTGAAGCTGCTAAACGGGCACATGTTTGAAGCTAAACTCTAGAAAAGAAATAAATAACCAGGCGATCAAGTTAGATATTTACAGAATCTACGACCACAAGCAAACTACAAAAATATGAATGCCTCAAAACGCTTTTACTTGCTGGCCCAATCATCATCCAAAGGCGGTGTAGCCTCGCTACTTCCCAACATTTCCCCATCAACCTTGGCCCAACTGTCAGTCACAGGATGAGATGCGGCATCCTTGGCCCAGTCATCAGCCACTACATGAGATGGTGTCTCAGGCAGCTGAGGTGTTTGACCATCTGTTGGCTGGGTCGGAGTTTCAGCTGGCTGGCTTCCATCAGCATTTGGTGGGTTTCTTCTTGGTTTTTTGAAATACTTGGCACAAAATGACTCCCCATGCTCTGGGTATTTTTGCTTAACAAAGTTCTCCAAGCACTTTTTGTATGAGAAATCGACTGAGGACCCATCAGACGACACCGCAAAAAAGCACCTAGTCGTCTGGTATTCCTTGTGCGTGTCAACCTGCCATTAGAAAGTTCAAAATGTTAACCTTTTCTGCTCAAGGGAATTCACTCTGGCATCAATGCTTCTATTCGTTACTATAAAGAGTGTATTGTACCATGATGTGCTCCATCCCATCAGTCACTTTGGACTCCTTGTTTGGATGAAATTCAAACACTTTCTCAGTTACAAACTTGTTATCTTCATCAGCCAGTCTCTCACCATCACTACAAAAATGAAAGCCAAAATAAAAAAAGAATATACATATTAGTTAATACAGTTCACTCACAGTGGCAGCAAATATCAGACAGTATCAGCAGCCCAGCTGTCAAGAGGGGTTCTAACCCCAAAAATTAAAAATACATGTCCCCATCCCCCCACCAAGAGGGAAAAAAAAACACAATCCCCACCCACACATACAAAGAAAGAGAGATGTCATACATGGCTTGACGCAAGATTCTCCTAATGATTTGGACCATTGGCTCAATTTCTAGAAGAATATTCTCCTCTTCAGAAGTCAAGGGGTCCTGCAGAGATCTACTGAACCCACGTCCTCTCCCCTCCCCATCTGACCGCCTAGGTGGCCGGCCACCACGGTTACCGCGACCACGGCCCCAGCCCCGGCCACTGTTTTCATTCGAGTCATTATTCCATTTTTTCGATTTAGGACCACTCCACCCATCATTACTTTCTCCAATCTCAGGTGTGTTGCTACTGCTAGCTAAATGTAAACTCCAACCATCATTTGGCGTAGAGACAGCTTCTTTTCCCCAATTGCCCTCTGCATTACCCTCAACTGGGGTTGCAGAATTGCTACACCATGGGTCACCCATGTCAGATGACTTACTAGCAGGCCATTCATCAGTCGGGTTCTGGTCCCATGTGTTATGTTTTGGAGTTTCATCACCACAACTTCCACCATCAGCCTGATTGTTGGGTTTCCATGCACCCAAGATAGATTCACCTGTACCCTTTCCGTGAGTTTCATTTCGGGTCTCTGATATGTTGCCCCAAGTAGATGAGTGACGAGCATTGTTATTCTCCCTCGGCTTCATAGGTTCAGAGGGCTTCTGACTGGAGATTGCATTGTTGCCCCAATTAGACTCTTTAGGTGTGGCCGGCGCATCTTGAACAGAATCGTCAGGTTGGTCCCATGGGTCATTATTTTCCCACTCTGACACACTTGGGAGTCCTCTTGCACTTTGAGTCTGCTCTGACAACCCATCTGAGGCAGATTCCTTCTGTGACTTGCCCCATGGATTATCTGACACAGCAGGTGAACAACTGCCACTTATGCCAATTTTTTTCTGCCACTTGTTATTGTCGGTCCTATCAGATGCGCCACCCAGGGCCCAACCTAACATGTCATCTTTGTCATTTTTCTCTCCTGCCTCAGCCCAAGGATCATGTTTCTCCAACTCAGACGCACCACTTGGGCCCACGGGTACCTTAGCAACTACATTTCCACTCCATGGATCATTAATTACCTCCTCTTTACTACTGCTTGCCCATGGATCATTTTCAGCAATTGAATCCTTCTTCCCCCATGAATCAGGTCCATCTGATGTGTGTTTTTGCTTTGCAGCCCCTGAATTGCCCCAAGCATCATCTGTGCCGGCATTTGCGGATTGTGAGCCCCAAGGATCTGACCCATTTTCGACCTTTTCTTTTCCCTTAATTTGGGCTCCTCCATTGCCCCATCCACCCCAACCACCTCCATCAGAGTCAGCAACAGGCACTTCACTCATTTCCCAGCTGTCACCCTTACCTTTCGCCCAATCATTTTCTTCGACAGCATCCTCAAAGGTAGGTTTCTCACCGAACCCATCAAACTCAGGTGAGGGGCAATAATCATCATTGTTATAGCCATTCAGCTCATAGAGGTCATCAACATTTTGTAAGCATGAACCATTGGCATCATTTTGGGTTGTAGTGCGGACCAGTGAGAGGAAGTCATACACACCTTTATCAGCACATTTGTCTGAAATCAACTGCAAATACAAGAAACCGGAATCAAAGATAAATGACACAAACTAGGTGTATTATGCAAAATTTTTGATGCTACTCACCATTAGATACAAGAAAAGTAAGTGCAAGTTTATCATTCTCAAGTAATATAGTATCAGTCAGGTATGCTGCTAAATTAGAAACCATACTGTGATACGTACTAATCAGGGCTCAAGTGGCCATGAGAAGTGTCCGGTTCAATGCTTAGCAACATAAGAAGGTTGAACTCATTTCAGCAATGTGAAAGGTTTAGGACTTTTGGCAGTTCTAATAAAATTATATTAAGTGACAAACCTGTTTCTTATCCCAGAGAATCTGAAAAGCTGATCCAGTGCCAAGCGCCACATGTTTACCCCAAGAGCATGACGAGACCGCACTGTCTAATGTATCAGAGTAGCATTTTTCAGCTGCCCGGTCAAAACATTTCATTGGAGTCTGCATTAGAAGAGCACAATGTAAATAGTAGTAATTTTATTGCTACCGAAGTACTGATTATCAAGCCCTCAGCAAAAATTGTACATTTAATTAATATGACACCAGATTCTCACTGCAAGGTTTTTTTTTAGCAATTTGATAGCATAGGCTTCCACTGGGTCAAAATATAAATTGGTCTGAAAAAGTTGAAATCACAGAAAAAAGGAATATTACTGACATATAGAGTTGCTTCAGTGAAAGGCACTTGAATTTTCAGTGATCGAAACATTGCTTTGTATCCAGCGGTGTTGAAGCCATTAAGATCACCAGTACATGTCATGTTGTTGGCAACGACAATCAAGTGATCTTTCATCACACCTTTCGCAACGCTTCTAACTGCCATGAATAATCGCTGAAAAGAAAAACAATAGTGTTGAATAGGCAAGTCAGTAATTTACTAATTTCACTTGCAACCCACAATACATACTACTCTATGAACCAGCCATTTTATAGTCATAGCCAGATCTCAACTGGGTTTCAGAATGGTAACAGTATGTCATAGCCAGATCTCAACTGGGCTCAAAATGGTCATGGTGCCAAAAAGCCAGAACACTTAGATAAACAGTCAGGAGGGGGGGGGGGGATCAAACCTGAACAACTTGCTCAAAAGCACAAGAGATGCCAAGGAGTTCTTTCACCTGCTGGATCCCATAAGGTGTAGACCGCTTAATATCTATGAGGTCAATCACTGGAAGGCAAGCATCTATTGTGGTGCCCCATGCATCCCCACTTGTCAAGGATGCACCTTTCTCTATCAGCACCTCTACGACGACCTCTCCATTTATCTGTCGGTTGTAGTTCCTCACCCAGGATATCTCTTGATGGGTCAGCCATGTGATCTTAGCATCACTGACTCTTGGATCGCCTGCATGCACAATAAATCACATTGAAAATATGCAAATATCTTGTGAAGATATAGTGTTCGACTGTCAACCATCTTATTTATCTCCATTATTTCCCAATTATTTTCTGTTTACATGAATATTCAGTGTTCTATACTTCTATTCCATGTCAAAATTTTGAATGACAATACAAGAAAGTCAGAAACCAAAAATTGCTTAAAGTTAACTTGATTTGCTCCTAAATTGCTTTGGTTCAGCTTCCAAATACATACAAATGACAGAACTATAAAATAAGAAAAGGAACAAAGAAGCGGAACAGAAGATAAGAATATGATTGCACCTTTAATGATAGTGTCCAGGAGTATAGGCAAGATGCTATTAGACATTGCACGCACTACTAGCTCAAATGTTTCACAGTTAGAGGTTGAGCTTTCCTCAGGGAGTAAAAATTGCACGCATGGTACATCCGCGTTTTCCAGGCAACAACATTCACTGCAAAATCAAATTGTAACAATAAACATGATTCTAAAGTATATTAAAATAATTTCAGAATAACACAAAGAACTAGTCTTAAATAACAGATGGCAATGTTGTCTGTGTATAGCACAGAAGATTGTTTACCTCACATAAAGAGTTAGTCTTCTAAGTAACTGGCCAAGTGTTCCTTTTTTCTTTTTATTCTTTCCAATAGCTTCCTCACACTTCTCAAGAACATCATCCATACTTTTGTTTAATCTCTGAAGTTGTACCTGTCACAACTCCAGTGTCAATGCAAATCCAACAACACACTGTTTTTGGTATATAATTCTCAGTTAGATTAATCTGCAAGAATAGCACCAAAAACTAACAAACCTTGTCAAGATGGATATGACCCACAAGAGATGGAGTTGATTGTGCAATTTCTTCTACTGTGTCCTCTCTCCGATATCTATAATAGTTGTGAGGTAGAAGTAGGATACAGACATGAGATTGACTCATCAGGGAAAAGACTTTTTTAGTTGTTGCCAGGCTCATTACCACAGGGTGATAATGCAAAAGACAGTAAACACTGTAAATTGCACATATACTATCTGCCACCTTAATGGTAGGAATTAAGATAAATATCATGGAGCCTAATGACACCAACATGCTATCTATTACAGTCTGTATCCATGGGACCAGAAACACTTTTACAGTGGGCCAAGTCATAATAAAAAAATACATACTCAATCATTTTTATTGTTTTATTACATAAAAGAATATTATTTTTTATTAGGTTGGGCAAAATTTTACAACTACAAACATCACTTTGTCATTCGATGAACAATCATCATGGGAAAAAACAAAGCTACAACTGTTGGTATCAGTTAGGTTATCTTTGAGTCTTGAACATAGATCAGAAAAAAAAACAGCACAAAAACAAAAGATGGAAGAAGCATACTCAATTGAGAAACTTGTAGCGCAATCCTCCAATTTGACTTTCTTGAGACAGCTCTGCACTGCAAGTGCTGCCCTTTCCTTGCAGAACTTCTTTCCACAGAAGCAATCATTCATGAAAAGTATCACACGCCTATCGTTCTCATCGTTCTTGTACACTATCTTGGTCAAAAGTACCTCCTATTTTCACTCAAAGAAAAAGAAAACAATCACATATTAATCAGTTTGTAGTTCTATGGCAACAGAAGATCTCATAAAAAAATGCAAGTATATAATGTTGTAGTTTTGAGCTTTGCCAAGAAAAATAAAATAAATTTAAGAAATTTCACCTTCATTAGCTCCCAAGAGGTATTGTTGCTCTGAGATGAGTCGAGCACTGCATTATATGCCGGTTTTGAAATTGCTGTAGCTGCAAGCACGCCAACAGGCTCGCCAGGTGGTGAAAGCTGAATCTGAGCTTTCTCTGTTCCCACACTATATGCAAACTGAATTATAGAATTGCTACACATGTTTCGCACAGTTCCATCATAGCAGATAACGACATCACGCATCACTGCCATGAGATTTTTAAAAAGTGTTCCTGGTTCAGTCAGACCACGTGATGACCGGACTATCACCTCCCTGGTTGAGATAGCATGCACCAGATCCTCAAAAGGGTTCAACCCCTCATAGAATGAGCTGCTTACCAACCCATATGCCTCTGGTGGGTACTTGCTGGGATCTTCAATGGAGGGAGCAAAGCGATTTGCATAAGTGGACAGACAATCTTCTACCAGCTCTTTTGAGTAAAAACGGTCCTGGCGGTAAAGCTGAAGGCCGAGGAATCCAAGCTGCTGGACGACCTTTGTTATAGAAGAATCTGACTTTGTGTCCATTAGGTATGCAAGGGGCGACGAACTGATGAGCACATCTGCAATTACTTGCTTGCAAGACCGCAAGTAATTCTCCACACGGAAATCCATTGTTTGGTTAGGGTTGGGGCTTTTTGTAGATAATAAATATGCCTGTCTGCTGATGCTCTTCTTGACAGATTGAAGGGTTCCCTTTGGCATGTTCAAGTCCCTCAAGCCAACACTAAACCCTTCAAAATTTAGGAGTTCCATCATCATTGGCTGTACAATGTCCATGAACTGCAGGGCCTCCTTTGAACCTCTAGAGAAGACTGAGGCCACAATTTCTGAAAATGCTCCATGGACGTAATCTCGGTCGAGCTCCAGCGTGGTGATTTCTCCTCTGACAACCTCATTTTTGTCACCATCTGACTCAAATAAGCTAGGCAAGGCACTCTGGATCAACTGTATTACTGTATAAAGGGGCCCACTTGGACCTTTGGACGATTTGAGAATAGCTGGGGTCTGCAACCGCAAGGGGGAAGAGTGCATGGCGAGTTGTTGAGCCATGGGCTTGCTCAGAAAGGAATGTTTTATGAGGAACTTTAACCCAAGGAGAGAATCATGTGCCACTTGAAGGCTGAGAGTACCATTGTATGAGTTAATTAATTGTTTTTCAACGCTAAAGAGTTCAAGTGCCTCAGCCTTTGCAGGGAGGGATTGCGGATAGAATATATGAATGCAATCCCCATCAAAATCTGCACCAAACGGAGAGCAAATTAATGGGTTAATCTTTACAGTATGGTCCTCATGTACATAGACATAGAACGCCTGAAGAGAGTGTTTGTGAGTACTTGGGGGACGGTTAACAAAAACCAGGTCCCCATCCATGATTCTCCTGTTGACTATCTGGCCAACTCTGAGATTTGTATAACCCCTCGCACCTGCTGATATCGCATAGCTGGTAGATCCTTTCTGGTAAGTGACACACAGCCGCTTGTCAACTATATCTTGCAATCGGGCCATGTTGTGTGTCGTGACCCGTTCTTCAAAGGTGATCTGTTTTGCAATCTCTGAAGGGAGACCAATGACATTTATGCCTATGTAGGGATCACCAGTGATGACACTGCGGGAAGAGAAGCCAGAACCCTTGCTGATGAAGAGAGTCTTCATCTTCTCAAGCCATTGTTTGGAACTGGACCGCTCGCCAGCTTTGTCTGCATTCCCAAGCACATATCTTTGTGTGTCTTGGGGTCCCTGCACATTACTGTAAATGTTATTATGCTGGAATTATAACATTGTGTATCAATCTAGCAATAATGTCCCTGAGATCACAGACAGAAGATTAACAAAAAAAAATGTTGAAAGTAAGAAAACTAAAAACAATGACAAAGTGCCATACTGCTCACATAATTCACCAGAATTAGCAAAATAAAATTTCCCACAAGATCCAGCTACGCATTATAGATTTGTATATATCCTAGAAATAAAAATAACAAGCATGCCCCCCATAAGATGGAAAAGTCATGCGGAACCACCAAATAGCAAAACTTCTTCAATCGTACCAAAAATAGAACCTCCACAACTTTTCTAGAAATGAAGTATCATTCAAAGTGAGTTCGGGCAGGAAAAAGGGTAAATATGATTCCTCCCATGAGCTTTTCTTAGTTGAACATGTCGCGCATTGCATGATTTGTGGGAACATATATTACATCTCATTTTGCAGAGATGTATCCAATATCTTGAAATTTTTGGAGCACATGGAGATAGCCCATAAAATACTTAAATACAGTTCATAAAACTAACTAGTGCCTGGCCGCTAAGAATCTATAATTAAACAAAATGCAACCCACAACAAAGCCTGCTACTGCACCAAAACTCATCCTCTCTACTGTACCGGAATTTATAACTACAATACTTAAATAAAAGATAACCCTCAACTATGGGTACTGGAGGAGTAATATTTAAGAAGCGTCAGGAAACATACCGTAGTGATTCCTCTAAGAGTCAGATACTGCATGATGGCATGTTGAAGGTCACCTGACTCAGCTTCATGTGATTCAAAGTTGGGTGTTCCTGACCTGGACCTCTTTATCAATTCAATTTTGCTTAGAACTTTTTTAAGCAATGTATGTGTTACATCCTGTGAAAAAATAGTAGCAACATCAGGTACATATAAATTCAAAAACATTTCCTACAAGAATTTCCAGAAAGTGAAAACAAAAAATAAATCACAAAAAAATATGCTGAAAAAACAGGTTTTGCAAACATGTCCCAAATAGTTCAGGTTTCCTTAGAAAAAAGACAAAACTATAAAAAAAAATCTACATATTAATTGATGCATATTTCCAACAAATGGAACGAAAGAAGCATACTACCACAAGAGAACAGAAAACAGACACTCACATAGGATATTATGCTTGTTCCATCAGAGAACTCAGGGACACGTAGACAATTTGGAGGCACTGGAAGATGCAACATTATTGTGCCAGGTTGAGGGAAAAGGCCCCTTGCAGAAATTTTCTTTTTGGTTTCTTCTGGGATTGCTTTCAGGATATTCAAAACCTAATGAAAAGAAGCATGTATATTATCAAATAGTAGACTTGTATTGTACAGCTCACAGAATAAGCCTGCAGGTCATCTTTTAACTATCCCTTTTACACCTAAAAGAAAGCCATACAATAAAAGAATATTGGTCCAAGTAGTATCAGTGTCAATTAACAGATCCTTCATCAAGCATTTGCAGTGTAAGAGAAAGAGAGAGACCTCAATTGGAAGAAGGGGACGGGATGTGCCCTCACTGTAATCATATCCAAATTTACCCAAGAAGTTCCAAAATCTAGATGATATATTCTTTTTCGAAGTTCTCAACTCAAGAGAAACAACACCATCTGAATTCTTCACCTCCTTTACACCTATCCCACCAAGATCCTATCACAGATGCAGAAGGATACGTTAAATGTCCACAATAAATCATTTGTAACAAAAAGAACTAAAAACCAACCATTTGAACTTAAAAGCAGCAAAACACGTATACATCATAACTTCACAACTCAAAAACATCCATAGGAACATAATTCACAAATTGTCACTAAAATTTGTCCCAACTCCTGATGAACAAATGGAAACTTCAATAATCATTCATTTTCTATCCATATCGTTCACCAAATTCATAATAAACTGCAAATTTTGACAAAACTATGGGCAGCAATACCTCGGCTATTTAGATATCAGAGTCCATATGACCCATTGTCAGGCAATATCATAAGTTCTGTCATTATATAAGTATCAGCACTTTAGTCTTACACATCTCACATAGATTGATGGGTTCATTCATTCTAATTTTTTTAGCTGAAACTATTTTCTGAATAATTACCAAATTTCAAATATAACCCACTGAGTTATACCCAAATTATGAGTCTGCTACAATGTAGTACAGACTTAGAAGGCATATTCCATAGAGGTAGCGCTTAAAGTCATAATTCAAGCATAAACAAAAAAAACTATATCAAAATATTTTATGAATAAAAAGTTTTGAAACAAAAAAAGTTCTAAGGTTCAAAAGGGGCATTCTCAGTCTTCTTACCTTGCAGTAAAAACATGATGTAGTGGAGACACTTTCTCCTCCTTTGTTGATACTCACCTGGAATTTGCCATAACAGAAAAGAAGTATGATAACAAGAAAAATCAATGATTCAAGATGCAGAATGCCAGCCAACAGGCATTAGACCTGCTCAACATGCAGCATTTCAGGTTATGTAACTTCAAAAGTGCAAAAGATCTTACCATATCCTGGTTAAACTAAAAACACCTCCAGAATAAGAACAAGAGAATATGCTAAACTCTTTGTTTAGAGTACCTTTCCCTTCTTCATACGAAGACATTTTAGACAAATCAGACTAAGAAGATGCCTCAGCTCAGAAATATGTGTCGGGTGAAAGACTGGTACTGGCAACTCTATGTACCCAAAATGACCTACTCCACCAAAAAAATCAGTATATGTTAGCCAACACCAGATGAGTTGCAGAACCCATATGATTGTAAAACAAAATTCAAATAAACAGTTATAACAATCCGAAAAAAGAAAGAACTTAATCTCTAGCTGTATCAACTGAGACAGTCAGGCAAGTGCTGAACAACAACAACAACAACAACAACAAAGCCTTTAATCCCAAATAAATTGGGGTAGGCAAGTGCTGAAATTGTAGGATATTTTTTATAGTCACTTTAAATTGCCCTATTGCCGCTACCCTACCAATAAATAGCCAGCAGCCACAATCAACCATTTTAAGGTGAAAAGAACAGAAATAATAACAAACCTTCACACTGGCCAGGCTCAGTGGTCCCACATGATTCACATCTACCGAACTCCAAAGGTAGACCTAGAAATGGGTTTCCTAGCTGGCTAGGATGTGAGATTGGGCACTCGTTCACCGAGTAAGTGCACTGCAATGCAAAAGAGGGATGATATCTATAAAATGTTTTACTACAACAATGGTGCATGATGAGTACAATTCACATGAAAAAACATGTGCGCTTAGATTTCAAATAAAGGAGCGTCCTTTTCTCCAAACCTAATAATGGCTAATTTCTACAAAAAAAAAAAACTAATGTAGCAACCCAACTATTTTGTTCAAAATTAAAACTAGTAAGAACTAAATCAAATCTATCTGTTATCCCCCCCCCCCACGTATAAAACAAAAGAAAATAATTAGGAAATGAATTTAGTGTATTACTATTTCTTCATCACTGGCAATGCTGAGCTGAACGCTTTTGATGCATCCATCCAAAACCAGCGGAGCAATTTCTTCTTGTTCTTCCATTTAAGATACCTGAAAATAAGGTATTAGTATAAATAAGAAAATTTGTGATTAGACTGTCGAGCTTAAGCACAGAATACATCCAAAAAAAATGAAAGAACCCAAGTAAATAAAACTGAGTAAAAGTTTGTTTTCATTGACAACACTCGTATTGAGTAGAGTTATGGAACTTACAAGGTCGTAAAACCCTCAAGCAGGACTGATTTGGGTGTATGGAAAACAGCAATTAAACAAAGCAAAACTCTGCAAACAAACTACATTTCGTTTTTGCTCAATAGATAAAACCGAGCTAATATCAGACAAAAAAAAACACGAGTGAACTCAAGCTTGAACACCGCCTGCTTTGTGATAAAACCAAAACTACATTCGTTTTTTTCATGAAAGAAAAACGAACAATCAATGATTCTCACTGGTAAAAGCTTAAATATGCTGTTGGAACTTTGTTCGAGTAAGAAGAAGATTGATTACTTTGAGAGCTCCACCACCAAGATTACAAGAACAAAAGGGAAGAACAAGGAGCTCCGATAGCTAATACAGAGAAGAAGTTACAATCAAAACCTCCGTTGGGGTAATGGGGTTTAAGACAAAAGAAACAGAGGAGAGAATCTTACTTCGATTCTTAATTGAGAAAATTCTCGTCACTATGCTCTTTACACCGACAATGGCTCGGCGATGTCTCCGAGAGAACCCCGTCTCTTCGCTTTTCCTCTCCCTTTGGCGAGAAGGGGCCACAATTGAGGGCGAAAAAGACGAGGAAGGGTTTATGAGGGAGAGAGGGAGGGGCCGACTACCGAGGAAGGGAACGCACTAGAGCGGGGGGTGAGAGAGAGGCGAATGCGATGACCTGTGCTCAGTGGTGACTTGGCGAAATGACTAATGTGCCGGAACTCGGGTGCGTCATGCGTGCGTGCCCGCGTAAGGCGTAAGGTGAAACTCGTATCCTTTATTCGATCCGTATCCATGTAAAATTTTATTTTCGTTATTTTAATAAATATAAATATGAATAAAAAAGTGTATTAATTTGTTGAGTAAAAGTACGGATAAAAACTATTTTATATTTATTATTTATAGAATATATATATAATAAATAGAATTAAATTGAAATTAATATATTTTTAATGACAATTGATTTGAAGAAATTATATATTTTTATTATATTTAAAATGTTATTCATTAGTACATTTATTTGATGTCATTTATTTATTTAAATTATATAATTATTATTTTTATGTGTTATCTATCGTTATTCGTTCGTTATCTAAGATTCTTAACAAATAAAGATAGAATACAGATAAAATTAAAAAATAAAATAAAATGTGAATAAAAAATTAATAAATGTAGATATGAAAGTATCTTCGACCCTAGTTAGGACTGCATAAAAAACTTCGGACTCAGCTCAGGCTCGAGCTAATTTGGCTTGAACTATTCTGACTTGATCATTAAATGAATCGAGTTTGAGTTGGGGTCGACTCGGCTCGAATAATAATAGTTTATATGCTATTTTTCTATCAAACTCTAATCTGATAATGCATCTCGTATTATCTCTCATCATCTCACCATCTCAGCAGCTTAGGAACATTTTTTACTCACTAGTGACTCGACTCGTATATCTGACTGGATAGTTTTTTACTAGTTCATCTATTCAAATTAGTGCAACAAAACTGTCATTGAAAATATAATTTGTTGATATGCTAATTTTGTATCAACTCATGTACTGGTATTGTAGATGTACCAACTTTATAATTTTTAGATGTACTAAATCTAAATGTCAAACCTAATCAACGTATATATATTGGCTCGCGAGCTACCTCGAATAATGTAGAGAGTTTGAGTTTGAGCTAGATTTTTCAGACTGAAACGTTTCACGAGCTCGGGTCAGCTCGAATTTTCATAAGCTGAATTTGAGCCAAACCCGAGTCACTCGAACTCGACTCGTTTGCAGCCCTATACCTAATGAGGCGTGGGCTGCGACTCGTTTGTTGACCGATAATTTGTCCGACTTCGACCATGCTTTGTTTGTTGGATTTATGCAAATTATTAGTTTATTACTGTTACATCTTTCTAATCACTAGGATTTTTTTTGCGTTTCATGTATTTTTTTTGTTTTCTTGCTAAGTGCAGATTCGTATATTAATTTATTATAACATGCGTGATTCATGATATAAAACATTAGTTATCGTCTTGCAACATGAATTTTAAATGACCCGATGGCCGTAGGCCCGTAAATATTGCTCTTTTTTCGCTGAATTAAGTGCTGCTTTGAAAAATAGTGGAAAAAGGAAATAGCAAAGAGAGAAAATGTTGGCATAAAATGCAAAAAGATTGAATTTATTATGAATTGTACACCATTGTCAGAAAAATTGCCTTCTTAATATATCATAAAATGACAGAAGCGATCGAGCAATAATCGACGGGATTCATAATAAATAAATAAATGGTCTGAGTAACATTAGTAAGTTTTAAATCATGCAGCTACATGTAAAACTCTCAATCAAATATTATGCCGTTCTACATATATATAGATGCGTATATTGTCAATAAATCAATCATGCGTGGAACAAATCTAAACATATTTCATGCAAATACATGAGAATATTATCTATACATAGTATTGGGTCCGGCTAAAACTATTTAGATTTTTTTTATCAAAAGAAATAACATGCCGTAAAGATATACTTAATTTATATCTTACTTCCATGCATTGAATCGTATAAGCTAGGAGACGTATCAGAGCGGAAGCACGAATTTAGTGCTAATGGGAACTAGGAAATAGTTATATATTGACATACTTTTAATTAAAATAAATGAATGAATAATATACGGCTAAAGTAAATAACACCAGTTTAATAGGTAAATGGCATAATAGTCCAAAATAACATATTTAAAAATATACAACTTTAGAATGAAAAAAACTATCATCTATTAAGAAAAAAGTAGAACCTGTTTGGTTAACAGAATCGCTTACAACATCGCATAATGAAATTAAAATTAAGATACTATAATTTATTTATTTTTATATTTGTTCCAAATATATATATAACTTAAGTCCATGTTTAGTTTTGTAAAATTTGACATGAGTCAGCATTCTTAATTAGAAAGTGATAAAATTTATTAATTGTATTTTTATTTAAATTGCGTACTCATGTTTCAATAGTGTATTTATTTCAATAGAATTGAGAATTTTATTTGTATTCACGTTGATTCACATGCGAAAATGTAAAATTCCCAATTAATTTTTTTATAAGGTGGAAAGTGGAAACATTGTTGGCCTGACATCAAATGTATAGATTTTTTATACTTTAAAATTAATCACCCATATTACCAATCTAGCTCCAAACAAAAAGACACAAAACTTAAAATGAGAGCATTATTTAAAGAGGTTCTTTCACGGAATATATATTTTAAATGAGTTAGATTAAAAAAATGACAAAAACAAATACTTAAGAAATTCTTGTGAAAATTGAAGCTTTACAATCTAAAAAACAGTGATCGAAGCAATCCAAAAAATAATAAAACAGACCAGCAATATTTTGTAAATATGTTATATATCTCATAATCAATTGCATGTCAAACTCTACATAGTTCAAAAGTCACATAAAACATTTTAATATATTAGAATTTCAATCTATAATTAGGTACGGTTGCTTCTCAAAATTACTATATTCAATTTACCATCAACGAGTAACGAGTTATAGTTATAATCGCAGAAAAATAAGCATGGTGTGAGTATTAAATGTTACGCCCGGTCAAAGTAGCATTTGACTGGGATTCAAAGAACATAATACGTTTCTTGTTTTTTTCTTTCAACAAAAAAAAAAGAAAAAAGAAAAAACAGAGATCCATATTCCATTCAGAGCGAGCGTGAGGGGGATCAGGTAGGCACAGGGCAGTAGGCTCACCAACGGTGACCGCACTCTACTAACCGGCAACCGCTAGACGAGTAGACGCCTAGTCGGACACTCTCTGTCTAGAATTCGAATCGACGGCTCCACGAAATTACAAATTTGCCCACAGTAGATGCGCCAGCGCCACTCTCCAAGACTCCATCCACCGTGCCAGGTGCGCTCTATCGCAAATTCTCGGGGTGCACACGAGTTATTTCGACTTTCGTTTGTGTGCGAAAGCAGCTGCTACTGTTACTGTGCGACGTCAGATGCTAAATCAAACTTCGGGATTTGGATTAAGATATGTTTGGTGCAATCTCTGCTGGAGATGATCACCCGTTTAAGGAGTACGGTTTTCAGTTTTCCAGTGAGGCAGTGACAGTTACAGTGACAGTGGCAGAGCAAACTTTTTTATTTTAAGAAAATGTTAATTTTTTTCTGTATGTTTTTTTTTTACGAAATAAGGGGGTTTGAAATAAAACAAGATAAAATGAAAAGAGGCAGATAAAATTTTGATCCCTCTCATTCAATCTATTTTATGCAAAAAAAAAAGAAAAATTATATTATTCTGAGAAAAAAAAATTAAAAATAAAAAAATTAATGGAGGACTGATCCAACTGTCCAGACCTGCATCTATGACGATCCCCAATGCTTACTGTACATAAGAATATAAACTCAATAGAAACTCACATTGAACATACTTTAAGTTCCATTTCAATGGTCACACTCAGTAATTCTAATTCAGTATATTCAACAGTTAAAATTTTGCGTATGGGCAGTGACCGAACAAGAACTCCGGAAAAGTGGTGTCAATTAGTTAATATAAATTAAATTAAACTAATTATTTAAATAATATTTCTATACCTATATTAATGCATTAAATTTCAAGATATTTTATATCTTAAATATTAATTTAAGTAATTATATCAAATCTTTATAAAAATATCATTTATTACTTTGTTTAGAATTTAAAAAATGATTCTAAAAATAATAAAAAATATTAGTGTTTGTGCTAAAATTATTATGTTTCAAAAATCATTGAAGTAATAAGAGTTTCTGAAAATATTATTATTTTTATATATTAAGATGCATTGAATTATTTGAATCAGCATTTTTTATGATTTTAATTTTTTTATTGGCTAGCACCTGAGCCAAATTACAAATATAAGCATATTATTCTATCTCAAGTTCTCAATTTAAATTTATAAAGAGCTACATATACGTTAGTAACAGATTTTAATATTCTATTTCAATTATATAAAAAAATTATATTTTTTTGAAAAAATTGAACAAATGGAATCCAAATTTTCTTTATCAATATATGTCTATAAAAATTAAATTCCTTTTTTTGTTAAAAAATCTGTTCATTTTTTATAAAAATAAATGTGCCAAAGTTAATTTTTAAATTAGATAAAATGAAAAAATAATTACTAATAATAGGAGTAAATATTATCATTTTTCGTATTAAAAGCCAATTTCCAAAAAAAAATATTACTTATTATCACTTTTTGTACTATAGTCCATGAGGTTTTGATAAAAGCAATCTGAAGGATTCAAAATATGTTGGGCATGGACGCACCGACAAATCATGGTGTTCAATCAAGTACAAACTTAAGAGAGGTCGTAGTATTTTAATTTTGGTCTCCTTACTGAATTTCGGAAAATAAACTGTAATGAAGCGCCCTTCTTGCATGACCACAGTCAAGTATTTTAAAATCAACTAACAAACGCTAAAAAAATAGTTTCTTGATACAAACTATCAAAAAAGCACTAGAATTCAATTATTTATGTCTGATACCCTCAAAAGTAAGCTTTTTTTGCATTCCTTTCGAATGAAAATCATGTTATATCGGTATATGACACCTTGACTTGCCTCCTGCGTTCAACCTACTTTCATCAAATAAAAATAATGCGCGACAAAATTTTCCTACTCTTCCCCACTATAGCTCATGTTGTTATTATAGTCTATTAAAAGTGCATTTTTTGAAATTAACTAACAAAATGAAAAATTGACATACTACAATATGCTTTCAATTCATTACAATAAGCCCTCCATCCTATTTGTGAAATTAATTGTCAATATATAAAGGTTAAAATATTTTCTATCCCTAGAATCCACCAAAAAGTTATTCTCTAGAGAAATTTGGAAAGTGAAAACCAAGATAGTTATCTAATATTTATAAACTTTGATGTTTATTTTTTAGCATACATTGTTGAAATTAACTAATTTAATTATTAAATTAATTTTAATAATTTTATGGACATATATGTGATAAAATATATATTAAATTATAGATTATCAATTAATTAGAATCTGAATTAAAATAATCAAATTTAGTAATTTATCGAGTAAATATGTGTCATGACAATTGAATCATTAAAGTGTAGAATGCACAATTGTATTTTCTTTTATGATTTAGTGATGATCTAAGTCTTGTTAAATTCTAATTATTTTTAGTAAGATATTGGTCCCTAGAGAATGAAACTAAATATATGTATAATTGTCAAAAACTAGATACAAGAATGGTTGAAAATTTTATTTCATAGAAAATTAAATATAAATAAATATTTAAATTTTCTGATTAAATGAAGGAGGAAGGATTGGTCGTTTATAAACCATATGCCATTTTTACCGTTGAATGAAACATAACTGTTCTATAAATTCCATTGATTTCGTTGAAAGAAATAATATTTAATAAATCATTGGGCATCTAAAAATGTTAATGCTATTTTTTTACATGAACTAATTCTGTTAGTTATCAAGTAACTCATTTGGCCGACTGAATTAATAATTTTCGTTGGGCATTCAGACTAAATCGTATTGATATGGAGAAAGTTAATTGGATATTGAAAGATAGAATCAACTATACCGACTTGTACATGTCACTATGTTATAAATAGTCATGCATGATATAATTATGATCATACAATACAATAACATATGACCAATGATCATACAACACAAATATATATATATATATATACAGTCATACACCCATATACACAGATACATATACAAGTATAATTCATAGTTTGTGAGTATCTAAAATAAGATATATAGAAAACTATTTAAACTTGGTCTCTGTTTCTCTTGATTTATCCGTCAGATCTTAAAAAGATTACTATAAGGATTAAGAAACTTAGTGAGTGATTAACATTGATGTAGTGCATTCATATTTATATTTTGACTCTTATTTGTCCTTAAATTAAGATTTAATTTTCAACTCATGTTTTATTTCATTATATTTTATGTCTCTTTTGTTGGATTTGATTCTGCCTTGGCTATATTTTATATTTCAGAAAAAATATGCGCTAAGTATCTGAGAAATTGAGACTATAACACATCTTTTCACACTTTAGAGCAAAATGGAGCAATTGAACATAATTAAGAAGAATTTAAATACGAACGGAGTCAAGACGGATCATGAGCAGCAAATTATGTCCAATTCTGATAATATACCATCATGTAATGACTAAAATAATGTACTAGTCTTTTAGATCTTGTTCTTAGTTTTTCAACGGTTCTTAGATCACTTAAATCGGAGTCCGGACGAAAAAATTATGGTCAAAATACCAACCGTTGCGCAGTGTGAACAGTACTCATACGGGCCGTACGGACCGTATGAGCTGTTTCCGAAAACTAAAATAAAGAAGGCAGAAACTGATCTGATTGATTCTCTTCCAATTTTATCGACTCTCCACTATAAAAGAATGACTCTGGCAGCCTTTAGAGGTGTTCTGGGATGCTCCAAACTCTAGTATTGTGACAGCTATGGTTTAGCATTCCTCGACCATTCCTGAGGCGAATCAAGAGATTGAGAAGTTCAAACACTCAAAAGGAGACAGATACTACAATGAGAGACTGACACATGAATAGATCTAGAGTTTGTTTCGCTTTATTATTGTATTTCTTATTATTTTTTATATCCTTGTTGTTCTGTCTTCGGTACTCGATCTCTATATCTTTATTACTTTGTTCTATTTTGTCATGAGCGGCTAATTACTCTAGTTCTTAGGGGTTAGGGATGTGAAACTTGGATTATGATTGCTTATTAGAGGTTTTCTTATTCTATGGTTGTGTGTTTGATTGTGTTGGGTAGTATTTTTATACTTGCTTGATTGTTGATGAACTGCTAGGGTAGGTCCCGAACCGTTTAAGATTTGAGTAGTTTACCAAAATCATTCAAAGTACAATAGGTAGATCTGGGACCCGAGAGGGTGGATCGGGTTGTGTCCGAGAGATTAAACCCCGCTTAGATCGAGAGATTGGTGTGCCTACAGAAAACCAATACTGAAACAAAGGGATCTAAACCAACATGCGAGAGTTGATGTTTATGTGAACTTTGGAACCCTGAATTGATCACTAACTAAATAAATAAATCAACATGCGAGAGTTGAGGTTTGTTGTCTAGGTACTGTTTGTTTAGGATTTGCACAACCAGTGAGAGAGTATGACCTTGATTAGTATTTCTAACTCGTCTACGCTTCATACGGACTGTATATGAGAGTATACAAGCCGTATGAGACAAGATCCGAGCGGAAACAGAATTATATATCTAGGAACATTTATCCAATTAATATAAAAATTAATAAAATATATTTATTGATTTCTTTTTAGTCTTTTAAAATATCCAAAACCCCGTGTTTACTTTTTTTTCACGTCTATAGATCCAAAGTAAAATAAGTTTGGTGATTTTCACCGTCCCTGTGGTTCGACACCCTTACTATATTTAACGTAGGTCGTACGCTTATTGTCAAACTAAAGTACCGTTAAGGATTATAAATTTTAAAGGTAGTACAGCCCCGTGTTGTTAAACATGATTGTGTATCTTTAAAAACTCAAATCAATATAATTAGGTATTATTTAAATTAAAATTAGATGATTCATGATGGTGATTTTGAAATTTGAGAACTTGATTTGAATTAAATTTGGATAGCAATTTTCATCATACGTATTTTCGAATATGATGCTTAAGTCTCAATTTTATATGAGGTCACTGAGTTGCCTACACAACAGAAACTTACCCCGAGGTATAGGTATGATTTATCTATATTGTATCATCAACTTTTTGTTTTTTTAGAGAATTTCATATTACAATATTGAGTTGTCGGCCTGCACAATTGGACAACATGTTTCAGTAGGGTTTTCAAGGTATACTAATTTTCTAAATTTTGTTTGTGTCATGATATTAGAGTGGTGTCAAAAGATTTATCCTTTGACGTGGTGGCTCAAAATATATAGGGGTAAACAAGTCGACTCCACATATATGGTGTAAGATTAATGAAATCGCATGATGATTATATAGAAAAATTTAGAGTATGGAGATGATGATGTTTAATATGTAGATAGTACTGAAATCTCTCTGGATTAATTTGCTTCTGAACATAATCTAATTTCACTAATTTTTTGTGAGTTGTGAGTTTATTATTTATTTATTTATATATTTATTCTAAAATAGAATAATCATAAATATTTTCTTAGGAGTTTGCAAGAGATAAACTTTTTGATGAGTTGAAATAGCGGGTACCATTTAAAAATAGAAGAAGAGAAGAAAATATTTGAATAGAACCTTTCTTTGGTTATGAAACACAATACAATTTCTCTAATAAAGTACATTAATATTAGGGCTTACAAAAGAAGAGAGCTCAATACAAACAACAACTAAATTGAAGTATATTAATCTTAGTGTTTCTATTTTGGTCTCAATCCTATCGTAACAGATATGTATTTGATTGGTTATTTTGAATGATGTGTTTTGTCTATAACCAATGCTATATTCTCCATGCATGTTCATCCTTCTTTTAAACTTTTGGATGTAATACTATTTTGGAGTAAGGATTATTTTAGAGGAATTAATTATGATTCATAGTCTATAGCCAATGTTATATTCTCCATGCATATTTTTCTATTTCTTTTGTTTTAAAAAAATCATTAGATTTAATTTTCTTGTTCATATTTATTTATTTCAAAAATCATACAAAAGCACATGTCTAGATGAGCACATCATTAACAATCATTTATAAGTATTTACTTAAAGCTCCCAAAGTTCAATACTACAAATATATAAAATAAAGAATTTCAATCCAGAAAGAATAAGCTTACATAGACAAATTCATTCCAGTTATTGGACATAACACTAATCAATTTTGATTTTATTATAATTGAATATTATCTAAATTAATTTATTTGCTAAGCCAGCTACCAACCCCATCGACACTTAAATAGGAGAAAAAAATATAGAATTTTGAGATGTAAATAAAATAAACACACTCAGATCAAATGTTCATCACTATGATCTCTCAACATCTACAATCTAACAATGAAATATCCTGAAAGGCTGCTAAAAACAGTTTAACTGACATTCAACTAGAAAACTAATCAGCATTCATTATTCATCAGTCAAAATCATCATTCATCATAAATTTATAATGAAAATGTCACTGTGCGATGGTGAGACCTCTCTATCTGCCACCAAAATCAACTTTCTTGAGCAAGTTTTTTATACTCTGATGTAACAAAATGTATATCACAAACATTTCATTTAATATTTATACTTTAAGATAGAGTCCTCTCTTCATACCAAGAGAATGCATTGACTCTAAGTTGTAGACATAAGTATAATGGATCGTTCGGGTCGGGTCATATTATTTTATTATTTTTTGTCCCGATCCGTTTAAATTCGGGTCAAAAATTTTTGATCCATACCCAACCCGACCGGGTCACGAGTCGATCCGACCTAACCCGTGTAAAATAATTAATTATTTTTAGATAATTTTAAGCAACTAATTATTAATTAACTTATAATTAATCTTAATTAGTATATATTTAAGCTTCAATTAGTATTAGATCACATTACAATAAATTGCTAAGAGTGTATTTAGATGAAAGGGTGAGTTAATGGGTCCCAAGAATTTAAAATAATTACTAAATCAATTTTTGATTGGTTTAGTAGAATAAACACTAACCCAATGATTTTTAAAAGTCATCTACTCAGATAAATATGAAATAAAATTCGAGAATAGTTGCTAATCCTTCGGTCGGTTTCCTTTTTGGAATGAGGCACGGGCCTCAGCCCTGCGCCGACTGAGCCCATAGCGAGTCGCTTCGGCGAAGCGACTCGAGCCTTTGAGGCATAGGGGAGGAAAGTTAACACTTTTTTTACCCTATTCAAGCATACCCTATATCGCTTAAACACAATGAAACTTTTACATTGATAAATTATGAATATATTACAGTCGAGCAAAATATATAAGATCCAATTTCAGTCATTTATTATGTTGAATTGGATCATAATCGCACAATTGCATTATACTTATTTTTTTTTGAGCGGGAATCATTAACAACTATATATTTTGACAATCTTGACAACCAACAAAATATTAATTCATAGAATTCTTAAAAATGAATATATTCTTAAACTATGGATTGATTGTGTTTTCAAGTTTTATGCAATTTGATTGACAAATAATATTCCATTAAAGAGAATCAAGATTATATTATATATTAAAGTTGAAAATATTCCAACAAAGAGAATCAAAATTATATAATATATTAAAGTTTAAATTTAATGATATTTGATCAACACTCAAATTGCATGAAAACATCCATAAGTACAAGAGTACGTACATATATTTAATATCTTTTATGAATTTATATTTGATGGGTTGTTAAAATTGTTAAAATACATAGTTGCCAAAAGGTTCCATCCTATTAATTTTTTTTTGGTTAAGTCTGTTATATTATCAGAGATATTTGGGATGATGCATTTGTACATGACAGTGTCATAGACGCGTCTGACATGGAATTCATGAATTAAGTTTGCGGAATCATATTTTCTTTTCTCGATCTTAACTGTTAATGATAATTAGACGACTCATACTAAAATGGGGTAAAATACGTACTTTATTTCGGTATGGAATCTTTTTTATGTTTGGCGTGAGATTGTATAATTTTCTAGTAAGCATGGAGGATCTTTGAATAATATCAAATTAAATTCAAATCGAATCAATGCAGATTCAAATCTATTGAATAAATTTCTCGAATCAGATCATCTTTTTCTCTAATTGAATTATAGATTTACCGGTTTCATGTTGGCAGTACATATATTTGTGCTGACCTCTAGTTGAAATTCAACAAAGGGATTTGAATTCAAAAAAATAAATAGATCTCCGAGTGCTTGGCCTACCATGTGAGTAATCATTGCTTGAGGACCCCATGTGAAATGCATATGCCACTAAGAATTTGATTGTCATTTATTAGCGCATGTATGAAGCATAAATTATCAATCAAACTAGATGGAATGTAGCAGTCCAGCGCATATATGAAGCCATAAATCATTAATCTCCGTCAATTGAAAATAAGTTTAGCTTTTTTTGAGCATTATTCTATAGACAAGCTTGCAGTGATATTTTTTTTCCCGATATTTTTGGATTTCCTTGATTTTCAGAAAACTATTAATTATCACATCGTCACGAATCGTTTTTCTCAATGCTGATTGTAGAACCAGTTTATAACAAGTACCTCACGAATTATGTACCCTTGACATTCTTTTATTTCGGTAAATTTTTTTAGTGTTCATAAATAAAGTTAAGATATAGCATCTAATATTATACATATATTTCCCACTCTTAAAAAATGTTATAAATATATTTATATTATTCAATATAAAAAAACTGATACAATCTGTGTAGTATGTTTTATCATAGATCAAGTGACTTTAAGTTCTAAAAATATGAAATCATCATATATGATGCATTCTCAAATGATGCTTAAATTTTATAAATTATGATTGTTAGATTATCTATATGATCAATAATAATCATATAAAATTATATTTCAATTTGGTTTCTTAAATTTATTATTAAAATTATCAAAATAACCGTTGCAATCCTTCTCATCATGAGTTGAGAATTAAAAACCGATAACTTCGTAGAGAAGAGATCAATTGATACTTATTTTGATAACAGATTTCTGAAATTTTAAATCAAATTTAAATATTGAAAATAATTTATAAATATATTGTTAGACACAGACAATCTGACAATCAAGCTTCATACCATTGAATTCATATAATAATTTCAGGTGACGCAAGAATGATTACTTTCAGAACACTTAAAACACTTGATATACGATGAAATATATACCATACATTATAAAATATAATAGATCAAGATTATTTATTATAAATCAAGTTCATAGTGCTAAATTTTAAAATTTATTTTCAAAATGGTCGTCAAAATAAAATAAGTTGTGAAATGACGTCCCTCACCCTCAGCTAGCGAGCTCTGTACTCGAAGCTCTCTCCTCTCTCCTCTTTTTAGTGAAAAACCCTAGAATTTCTCCTCTGGTTTCTCTTGCTCGCCCCCTTCCCTGTTTGTGTTCTTCCCTTCCTGGTTTCTTCGCTTCATTTCTCCTAGAATTCCTTTATACTGGGCGCAAAAAAGATAAAAGGGTAAAATAAATAAATAAAAGAAGTGTTCTCGCCCCTTCTCCCCTCCATTTTGTGTTCATTAAACAATCTAGATTTAGCTCCGGATAAACGCCGAGGCTTGGTTGATCGGTGTTGAAAATCTGCTGCGGAGGTAAACTCCCAATTACTTGTTATTTGTTTGCTTATTCAATAATTCAGAAAATCCAATGTTGGTGTATCCGGAACCAAGTAAACTGTTTTTTTTTTCTATTTCGTATAATTGCTTCATTTCCGTGTTTCTGTCAATGTTGCCAAATTGAATATTATCTTTATCTAGAAAGGTGGTAACCGGCGAGCTTCCCTCTATTGTCAATTTTTTTTTCACCATTTCCAAAAGAGCGAATCCATTCCTCATTTGTATCAACTAGTTTTGCTTTGTTGTATTGAATCATTCCGCCCTGAATAATTTTAATTTATTCAAATTGGGAAATTTATTTTTCGTCACCCATTATTTTTTCTATTTTACATCAATAATTTTCACTCTAAATACTTAAGTGTGTCGATAGTCGACTTGGACTGAAATAGACATTTTTTAAACCGTCCTTCTGTCTTTCTTTGGCCTTATCTCTTACATGTTCGCTCTTAGGATACTATGTAGTACTGACCACAAGATTTTATAATCTGATATACCTCAAACTATTGTTTTAGCTCTTATACTTGAATTTGTTTTTAAGTGAAGCGATCTTGTATGTTTGTTTGACCATGATTAAATTATTTGCTCAGTGAAAGCTCTTTTGGTAAATTTTATGTTTTGATCATTATTCATTTATCACTTCCAGTTGTACTTCTCCCCCATTGTGGATATAGTTTTTGAAATATAGGATCTACTATACTTACCAATTCACACTGGCATGTCATGTGCCCCAAACTATTATATTATTAGCATCTGAGTTTATATGGATTGTTATTTGAATTACTACGATTGCTAATGACGAATGGCCTATTGGCAGCATTCAATAGTTCTATAACATTTTCTGCAGCTTCATGGGCATGGTTTCTTCCAGTTGAGTGTCACTGTGCTAATTTTTGGCAATGCTGTCTGCAATGTAGGTCTTTCTGAAGCTCACAATAACCAAAGCTCACACAAAAGGGAAGAAACTGTCAATAAAAAGTCAAAATGGAAAAAATCCAATCCGACTGCCCCTGTCGGGAGTGTTTCTTCTGTGTAATGAAAGAAACCAACCCAGCCAAAAGAAGATCGAACATTCGGAAATTCTTTCGTGACCTCCCAAACCAAGATGGTGACGGCCAAGTCTTGCCAGTGAGTGGGATCTGGAACACGGCCATGTCAAGCCCCAATGACCCTGAATTCATTGATCTTGGTATTTTCGAGTGCATGGCCTCTCTCATCTGGAAGGGCCTCAAAAACAGGCGCTGGCTTTCTCAGGACCAGAACGTCTACATCCCCTACTATGCAGCGCATATTATTGGTTCATATACTATGAATCTAGAGGAGTTTGCACAGAGTGCAATTCAAGCTGGGGTCATACCACCTCTAGTTGAGCTTTTGAGGGGAAGGTTGACTTGGGTTGAGCAAAGGGTGGCCGTACGGGCACTGGGACATTTGGCCACTTATCCCAGCACTTTTTCAGTTGTTGCTGAAAATGGTGAGGTTCTTGATCTGGCTATACAACTGGCATCAAGCTCTCTGGAGATCGTTTATTCACACTTCTATCGGTCAATTGATAGGCGGCCGGGGTACCACTGTGATTTATTGACACGTGGAATGGGAGGGCCCGAGATGGAGTCGAGGAAGGCTGAGGAGTGGGCCAGCCAGCTGCAGTGCTGGTCACTTCAGCTGATAAACTGCTTTGCGTTCAAGCCAGAGTTTGTTTCTGATATATGTAACCCGAGTTTTTTGGTGGAGTTGCCGGGGATGTGGGGAGGCTTGGTCAATGAGAGCTCGCCAGCTGGGGTTGGATTATTGCGTACAATATGCCAGCACAGATTGGGACGGGGCCCGGTGGCAGACTGCCCTGGTGTCATTGAGGCTTTATGTAATATCGCACGTTCCTCAGATGATTGGCAGTACATGGCTATAGATTGCCTTCTTTGGTTGGTTCGAGATTCAAATACTTGCCGTAAGGTAAGATCTTTTTTTGTTATACATGAGAATGATTGGAACAATTACATTCTTTTTGTCAAGTAGTAATGTTATGAAGAAAGGAATAGAAGTTCTGGATTTGTCTTAGAATTTTGACTCTTTAACTTCTTTTTGTAATTTTCTATAATTTGTAACATCTGCTGCATCACTATTATTATAGTTCTGTTATATTTCATTTGCAACATCTGCTGCCTTTACTGTCCTTTTTATTTACTATTGTAGGATACCTTACTAAAAATTCACTTATACCATATAACCTCACAAATCACAATAAATTGAGATCATTTCTCGATTCTCTGTTGGATATCATGCAATGATTCTGCTGATCATCTATCATCCTTTTAACCAACAGGTGATTGATAAAGCAGCTCCAACACTAATTGACTTGTCAGATCTATTCTCTCTTGGAGACCACAAGCGGCTTGGTGACACGATTTTTAACACCCTTCAATCTGTAGCCCAATCAAGCAACCCCGCCAATCATACCCAAGAGCTCCTTGATGAACTTGTCAGCTCCCGTCAGAGAGTGAAGCATGAAAAAGCCATGCCAAGGGAGGATCTCCGCATAAAACAGGCTGCTGCCTTAGTTGTAAAACTTGAAGGGAACTCCCTGTTCTCATCTGGTAACATAACAGGCGCTGCAAAGAAATACTCCGAAGCACTAGAGATTTGTCCTTTAAAATCTAAAAGAGAAAGAGTTGTGCTTTATAGTAATCGAGCACAATGTTATTTGCTATTGCAGCAACCATGGTTAGCTATTAGTGATGCCACACGTGCACTTTGCATGCATAACCCAGTAAATCGGCATGCGAAGAGTCTCTGGAGGAGGGCTCAGGCATATGATATGATTGGGTTTGCTAAGGAAAGCTTATTGGATGCTATTTTATTCATTAATGAGTGCACTGGGTCTACTGACCCAGAATTATCTGTAAAAAATGCTGGGAGTAAAGTGCCCGATTATGCTGAGAGGCTTGTGAAGAAGCAAATGAGGAAGGCATGGCTGTTTAGAGAGGCAGCAGTGAAACACGGAGGTGTGAGTGAGGATGTGCTTTTAGGGTTAGGGTTTGGCCAGGAGGGAGATGACTCCGAGTGGGAGACAGCTAGTGAAAGTGACATTGGAGATGATGATGGTAACAGAGAGGAAGATATGTATTTGCGAAAAGGTACTTATCATTCTTTTACTCATTTTTAATTTTGTCAAGTGGCTGGCACTTGCTAGATTTTATAAAGGTTCGCATTTTAGGTTCAGAATCTCTTTGATGATTACGGTACTGGCAATGACCTTTCCAGTTTGTCATATGGCTTTTTTTTTCTAGGATTAATTATTTACTTGGAGGCTTAATGTAATATTACATTATATAGAGCACGCTAGAAATTATTTGGGAACAATGTTTATATAAAGTGATATGTAATGTTTAAGGATTGACTAGTGGTGTATGAATGGATAAAAAATATAGCTTTGTGGCTGTACTGCATCTTATTTAGCAAGTCAGGAAGGTTTGACCAAAGGGAAATATGCCTGATGCTATATTTGTTTGTTTGACCATTGATCTCGTTCTATGTCAAGTGGAGTGCATGTTCCCAAAGGTATATAAAATTGAGTTCATTTGGTGCAATATCAAGGGATGAAAAAAATCAAGCACAGATTTAAATGCAACTAGCTACTAAATGAATTCAATGTAACAGTGTTTTACTTGTATCTATTGTTTGTGAAAACAATATTAATGATTTGTTTTTTTGTTGGGCATTGCAAGGTTAAATTATAAGTGCAACAAATATTGCTGTAATGAATAGTAAATAGGTTCTTCCACGTGATATAATATATTTCTCTATATTTTACTGTCCTCATCTTATGTTTTTTCACAAAAAGAGGTTCTCATTTTCCCTTAAGTTCGATGCACAGGTACAAGTGGAGGCTTCAACTCACTGATTGAAGAATAAAGGACCCTT
This sequence comes from Schoenoplectus tabernaemontani, assembly GCA_037127355.1. Lineage (NCBI taxonomy): Eukaryota > Viridiplantae > Streptophyta > Magnoliopsida > Poales > Cyperaceae > Schoenoplectus > Schoenoplectus tabernaemontani. Next base: position 15,536,078 of record CM073755.1, on the reverse strand, counting down.
AATTTTGTGCCGTACTTAGATGAGTCCGTTGTCAATAAATTTGATGTCCCTGCAGAAAGAAAATATTTATTTTTGTCTTTTTTATTGTTCAATTTCGGAAAAGAAATGTTTAGGTGTGTTTTTTTTTATTGATTGGTTGAGGTTTTGTTGCTTTTAAGACATGATGCTTGAATTGCTATGTGCATTTTTTGTGACGAGGAAAGAATGGACTAAAAGAAGAGAAGTTTGATCCATCATTTTGCTTTCGTTGTATGTGAAAATATTTTTCGTTTCTAATGCTTTGTTTTACATTTGGTAAAATGAGGCTTACCTATCTTAAAACAATGCAGGTAAAGAGACACTACAAGCAGGAAACTGAAAGAGAAAAGTATGATAGAATTAACCGTAAATTACAAAGTCAGATATGAACAAACTATTGGAAGTATAATTGATAGATCTAATATGGACTCCAGAATACATATATGATATATATATAGAGAGAGAGAATGATACTCTATGAAGTATAAAATCTCTCGTGCTTTGTGTTTATATTACAAATTTGAAAGTTTAAACGGCCGATCTAAATTGTTAAACATGATTTTTATATAGAACTATCTTTGAAAATCAAAATTTATATTTTTTTGAATTTTTTTGCTATTTTTTAGATGGGTACAAAATCGCTAGTTTTGGATAGTGCAGAAATCGTTAGATCAGTAAACTTTGTACTCATTTAAAAAATAGCAAAAAGATTAAAAAATATATATAAAATTTGATCTCTAAGGATATTTCAATATGAATATAATGTTCAATTGTTTGGATCAGCCGTTTGAACTTTCAAATTCGAGATACGGACGCGAAATATGGGGGGTTTTGTGATTCGCGAACTACCATAGCCTCACTATATATATATATTTGTTAAAATGGAACACAAATAATGTACTCTGAAGCACATATTATTGTAATTAACAATAATACCAAACTATGGAGAACTGGAAAACATTAAGAAAAGCACTAAAATTGATTAATTGATAGATGGCACCCGTTTTAATATTAATATTTTTCTTAAAGTAATGTGTATCAAGTATTATTTATAACATTAGTAATTTTCTCTGCCATATCTAAGAAAAATCGATATATTACTCAATTAATTATGTGTCACAATGTAACTAATTTAAGTATAAAATAGAGAAAAAGAAAAAAAAAAAAAGTGCAATTATTTTAAACCTAGACAGGGAAAACGATATATAGTAAATCTCTATTCACTTTTTAAGAAGCATTCATATGTAGTTATCTCGAACTAACAATAGTATTGTCATGATCACAAGAATTATTATTGCTATTATTGCTATCATCATCACCAGCATCGACCAAAAAAATATTACTGTAAACATCATCGTTATCATCATTATTATCATTTTTGTTGTTGCTATTATTATTATTGTTGTTATTATTATTACTCAATTCTTCCAATCCAATCAAACATGATGTTAATCTATAGTTCATATAGTCATATGTAATAAAATAAGGGCGGGATTATTTTGATATAAATTCATAAAAATCTTAAAAAAAAAAAATTATAATAATATTCTTAAAATTATGGATTTATTATGCTTCAAGTTTGATATAATTTAAGTGTCATTTTATATTCTATCAAAGAATATTAGATTTAAACCGTTATATTTATCATATAATTTTGATGATCTTTAATGAAGTATACACTCAAATTGCATTAAACTTGAAACATAATCAATTCATAAATTTAAGAAAGAGCTTATATTTCAACAAATAAAATGAATATGAGGCTATTTTTTTCATTCTTTAAATTTTTTTAAATTTATATAAAATTAATTGTCAAAATAATTAGCTGTCAAGTAATCCCAACTATAATATAAATAAAACAAATAAAGTAATAGACGGTCAGAGCAAACTCTAACGGCCCGGCCCGGCCCGGCCCGGCTCAAAGTAATTGTTCTTTCTCCCAGCATCGTACAAGCCTGCTTAATAATCACAGCCCACAAGTCCCTTCTTTCTCAAATCCTCATACAGTCATACTTCACGGCGCTCACGCTATCCCCAAATATCTCTTGCGATCATCTTGCATTTCTTGCCTCCACCTTTGCCATTTTGCCTTTGATTAAAATCTGAAGCACAAGTCAGTCACGCTCACATAACAAACTAGAAGCAAGAACCGGCGTTTCTCGAACGGTGAGTCTTTTCTCATTCAACGTTTCTTCTTTCGCCGTGCGATAATCTGAGCATATGCTGCCAATCGATAGATTTTCCAAACCATGCCAGTAGCAACAATGCACTGTTGCTCGCTTGCCATGGTGTAAGGTCTTAATTAAGGGCTGAGCCCCACTGGCCACCCCCTCTCTCTCCCTCTATTATGCTAAGTACAAAGGATATCTGATTTTCTTACCCCTACTTGGTTATTAATCTCGGGTTTTCAGGATGCTTATGTCAAGATTCGCCTTTTTCTCACCTACAATAAGTGGGAGATCTCAGTTGGCTATTCTTCCTTCTAAAAGGATAAATTCAGTTGTGGTGAGCTTTCCACTTGGACTTCTCATCATATTGTGGGTTACAATTTTGTTGAGACTATAATCTACAGCCCACTTTATAGCAGACATGTCTGTTGCATTTTCTTTCCCTTTGAAAATTTTGTTGTATTAGTTAGATTATTTTGGTACAGACATTAGATTCTGAGCAAAAATAAAGAAGGAATATTTGTTTTTATGTCAGATTGTGGAACTGCTGGTACAAATACTGTGCATTGATACCTGTCCAGAGTTCAGTACAGTGCTGGCTTGGCACTGAGGGCCATCCATACCTCACAATTTGATTATCTTGTTTATATCTCGCATAAATTCAACAACCTCACTCAAAAGCTACATCATGCACAAATCCAAAGACCTCACTGAAAAGCTATATCACATCATGCACTTTTGAGCCAAATTAGGTGAACAGATTGTGTGCCATAGTTATGGTGCTGGCATAACTATCGCAGCAGGCATGAACTTATAACTCACAACAAGTTTAACATTGAAACTTTTTGAGCCATAGAAGTCTAACATAAAGAAGAAAATGCCTATTTTATTATCAATCCTCTTTTTCATTTTTACTGTTTCTGATAAAATGAGTACACGTTTAGGTATGTGGCGCAAGAGGCCCAAGACCTAGATTCCCACGAGTATGGAAGACACGAAAGAGAATCGGTACAATTTCCAAGTCAAACAAGCTTGTTGATTGTGTGAGGTTCTTTTTTGCTTGTTACATTATCATCTCTCTTGTTAGTTTATTCTAATTTGTACAAAGACTCCTATTGGTTAGTTTAGTTTAGAAAACTATATATGTAATTGGCAAAAGCAAGCTATTATTTACTGTATTGTCAACATAGATGGACTTCTGCCATCTTAACTTTTCTTATTCTGACAGATAAAGGGACTATCCAATGTGAAGGAAGAAGTTTATGGAGCTCTGGATTCATTTATTGCATGGGAGTTGGAATTTCCTCTGATTACAGTAAAGAAAGCTTTGAAGACCCTTGAAACAGAGAAGGAATGGAAGAGGATTATACAGGTAGCTTCACTCATACATATGTAGTATAACAAATTTACTTTTGGAAGTTTCCTTATATTGTCTAGATACTGGTATTTCATTCCTTAGGCAGACAAATCATCTACTGGCATTGTGCAGGACAACTTTATGGAATTGCATGTCCATTCATTTTAGGACTCAAACAGATAAAAAGGAAAATAAAGCCTCCTTTCTTTCAACTACCAGAGCAAGCCATGATTTTGCTGGATGCAATTAGTGCATTGATTTTATCAACTAACTGACCTGTCTGACCAGTTCTATTAAAAAAAAGAAAAGAAATAACTGGAAGCTTGTATATATATGATACCATGGAACTTCTATACCTCAGTTTTAATCAGGAAAAGATAAGAAAACTGTAGGAAGAGAGATACACTGATGCTCCTTGTCATAACTGAACTTATTTAAGACTATGGTTTTTTATCTTATTTTAGGTAATCAAGTGGATGCTAAGTAAAGGGCAAGGAAAGACGATGGGAACTTATATTAGTTTATTAAATGCAATGGTAGAAGATGAGCGACTAGAAGAGGCTGAAGAATTGTGGTCCCATTTATTTTCAAAATACCTAGAGAGTTTGCCTCGTATATTTTATATGAAAATGATATCAGTATACTATGAAAAGGGCATGCATGAGAAGATGTTTGAGGTAAAAGCACGTTCTCTTTCTCAATCTTTATAGCTTTGTTATAAGCAGTTGTGCCAAGCATGAGAACATAAACAAGGGATGATCTTAGGGAAGGGCATATCAAACAACTAAATTTATTTGAAATTTTTTGAAAAGCCTGGAAACTGTAGTCACCAGTAATACGCAAATTGATGGAAATAGAAATTGTTGTCACTGTTGTCAAATAACTTTCTGTCAATAAACCTAACTAAAATATTAATATCAATCAGCAAAATCCTATGAAATTGGTACTGGCTAAATGCTATCAGTAATGTTCTGGTAGCTGACATGATATTAGGGACAAACTTGGGGTAGCACCAATTCAAGAGAAGCTAGTCCAACATCGTTTGCGATGGTTTGGTCATATCCAACGAAGGCCTCCTGAAACATCAGTACGCAGCGGGTATTTTAAGTCGTCCTAAAAATACAAGAAGAGGAAGAGATCGACCGAGATTGATATGGGAGGAAACAATAAAAAGAGATTTGAAGGAATGAAATATACCCAAAGAGCTTGCTTTGGATAGGAGTGCGTGGAAGATAGCGATTTATGTACCTGAACCATGATTTAGGAGTTAGAGTCTAATAGTAGAGTTATAGACTTCATATTATTAGATTTTTTAGGATTTTAGGATTTAGAATTTAGAAATAGATTTCAGAAATAGAGGTTTAGATAGGATTTTAGGATTTAGAATTTAGAATTAGATTTTAAAATAGGATTTTAGGATTTAGAAATAGATTTTATAATAGAGGTTTATTGTACTATTATTATTATTGTTATTATTGCGACTATTATTAGCATATTATCATTATCATCTTTATTTATATATTATTATTATTATTTTATTTATTTATTTTTTTTTCCATCATATTCATTATTATCACTAATATTTGAGATATTTGATCTTATGTTTTCCGATTGGGTTTCATTTCTAGCCTACCCCAATTTATTTGAGATTAAAGGTTTTGTTGTTGTTGTTGTAAAAGCATGTCTTAATAAATGTTTCATCCTTTCTTTTCCCCTATAATTTTGATTGCGACCAATATTTTTGGGTGCATTTGGGTGAAAAAACGAATTAGTGGAGTTAGTAGCTAAACCAGTGATTTGGAGCTGCTAATCCAACTTTAAGTTGGGTTAGTAGAATAGCAAGGGTTAGCTTGCTAAATATGGAATAATTGCCACTCTGAATTAGCACTATTCCTCACCTGACCCAAACACACCTTAGAATTAAGTTATTTCGATCTTTTTTGCTTTTTTTTACATGTAACCATTTGTGCTTAATTGTTGGTTTCACTTCTTGTCCAGTGGTTCTGTTGCATTGATACAAATTTGATAGAAATCACAAAAAAATATTCAGTATTCAGAGATTTACCATCTAAAATCTTGCATTGGAAATAACAAACACACTCTCCCCCTCTTAAGATATTTTGGTTGAATTGTGCAGATATTTGCTGACATGGAAGAGCTTGGGATGAGACCAGATGGTACAATTGTCAAAATGATGGGTGATGTGTTTCAGAAACTAAACATGTTAGATAAATATGAGAAATTGAAAAAGAAATACCCACCACCTAGATGGGAATACCGATATAAAAACGGGAAACGCTTTAGGATCAAGCTATATGATAGCGAAAATATGTTGCAAGAAGAAGCTCCAGTAAAAGCTGGTGATGATGTAGAAAAAGTTCTTAATGAGAACAAAAAAATAGTAAATTAGTACATTGTTTAATTTGTTTTTTTGCCAATTTTGTTAGGCTGTGAAACTATTTGCATTCGTTTCAAATACCCACTCTTTTCTTTACTTTTTCTAAATGAGTACTGTTATTTTGTTGGCGTCACTTTAACCTGCATCGTAGTTTTCATTTACTTGACAAGGCTGTAGAAGTGAAGTCCCAGTGCCATTGATATAATACTTTTGCTATTTACTACAGCGTCTATAATGTATTCTCAGTGTTCAAGGGGTATGCTGTATGCATTCATGCGAATTTGAGTTCGATGAAAATCTTTTGTGAATAAATATGACCCGAAACGATCTTGATTATTGTTTTATAATTAGTCAAAGGAAATGTTTGTTGCTGCCTTCTGTCTCCCTCTCTTCCTCTGCACTAACGTCTTTTTCCAAAATTTTAAAGGGAAAAAAATAAAGGAAATTAACTTTTAGGTGTTCTGGTGCAAGATGGAAGTAACATTTCATTTATTTCCACAGAGGAAGAAGCCAATTCAGTTAGTTTTGTGCCAAATGGGGCCAGACTTTGTTTTGGGCTCAGCAGTTCTGTAATCTCATCTATGATCAAGTAATATCCAATTTTGTTTGAGTGTGGTTATAATATTTCGCGAATCACAAAATCTCTCATGTTTTATGTTCGTATCTCAAATTTAAAAATTCAAATAGACAATTGAAACTGATGAACATGATCTTAATATTGAAATATCTTTGAAGATCAATTTTTATATTTTTATAAAATAATTTGCTATTTTTTAGATAGGTATAAAATTTGTTGATCTAACGATTTTTGTACTATCAAATACTAGTGATTTTTCATCCATTTAAAAAATAATAAAAAAATATTAAATTTAATTCTCTAAAGATGTTACAATATAAAGATCATATTCAAAGGTTTGAATCGGCTGTTATGATTTTTTAATTTGAGATATGAACGCAAAGCACAAGAAAGAAAATTTTGTCGAAGCACCATATCCTCACTCATTTTGTTTTGTTTATCATCACAATAAAGAGATCTAAACATGCAACTCGTACATAAAACAACAACTTGAAATATAAAACTATAATTGTGCAGAACTTAAAAGTTTCCCTAACAATTAAAATTTATAACTTTCTGATTAGCTCACCCATCTTTAGAGTTTGGACTTTTAAACTAGAAGTAACAGAGCCAGTGCCTAAAGACATAATCTAATAAGATAAGGAATTTATTGGACAAGTCCTACACTCCTACTTCACAACAGACTAAAACAGTGTCGTCCTAAGTTAACTGTCATTAATATTTATCGATTCAGGGCTATATCTCCGTGCATGTTAATTAGGATAGCACAGTAGCATCTTATCACACCTATGCTTAATTAATTAAACACGGAAAATCCCAAAAAAAGAAAAAAAAGAACTACAGATCAATATATTCAAACGAAGGATTATTGGCATCATACATAAGCGAGCAACAGCACAGGCACAGCCAGCTTCATACCCTGTCATTGTGCACTCTTCTCTCGCCTCAAAATTAAGAAAACCCAAATCAACAAAATCCAGGCAAAAATTAGCGATGAAGAGAGACAAAAAAACGGAACGAGTCGGAAGGCCGAGCTTGACCTATAAAAGCCGTAGATACATAGATACCAGCCATGGTGGAGGCCGAAATATATAATTAAAAGCTGTTACACACGGAGTGGATGAGGCAATGGAAGCACAGTGAACTGGTTACTCATCATCTCGAATGTATGAGCAGAGGAGCATGGTGGCACAGCGGCGAAGGATGTAGATCCTGGCGCGCTGTTCCTTCAGCATTGTCGCACACCGCCTTGCGAAGCCGTGCTTGTTCTTTGAGTAGGAGTACACTCCGGTCTTGGCCATTTTATTCTTGAAATATTTCTTTTATTCTATTTTTTTTTATTGCATGTATATGGTGAGTTGGTGGTAGTAGTATTAGTAGATGAGGTGTTATGATGCAGAAGAGGGGAGGTCGTAAAGGGTTAGAAACCGAAGTCGAAAAAACCCTAAAGCGCCTCTGATGGAGGTTGATGGTTATATAGATATAGGTATTAGTCTATTAGAGAGGAGGAGATTAAAATATGGGAGGTGTTGACCACTGAGTTCTGGGAGAAAAAATAGGGAATCGGGGGGATTCATGTAGCCAGCATGGGGAAAATTAATTAAATTTTGTTGCAATTTTTTTTTAATGAAATCGTGTACTGATCAAGCTTGAGTTCGCATTTCCAATGGAGCTCGTGAATCGTGTAAGCGAGCCTATAGCCCTATACTAGCAGTACACAGAATTTGTGCATCGTATACGGACGTGTGGTTCTTTATTTACTGACCGAGACGCGTCTGATGCAATTAATGGACGATCAGTGGAATCCATTATGAATGTATGATATCTTGATTTGTACAAAATATATAATCGGAGAAATTAAGAAGTTGTTGATAAAGTATAAAACTAGCTAGTTTCTAGGAGTACTGAGTCTTTCTGATATTCTAACTCAAAAAGTATATTAAATAATTTTTAAACTTTGATTTATTACTTTCATTAAATTTTTCATATTGAAATTTTATGGGGTTCAAAAATTTGAGGTGTTTCGAATTTTCTAAATCGCTCTTTTTAATTTTTGAAAATAATATACAAACCTTGAATATTTTATTATTATTTTTAGTGTTGATTTTTAAAATTTGAAAAGAGTGACTTAGAAAACTTGAAACACCTCAAAATATTGCACCCTATAAGATTTCAATATGAAGAATTTAATGAGAGTGATAAATCAAAATTTAGAGATCATTTGATATATTTTTTGAGTTAGGATTACGGAGGCCTTTCGTGAGCTTAACTCAAAAAATAAATCAAATCATCTCCAAATTTTAATTTATCATGCACATTACATTTTTTATATAAAAATTTTGTGAGATGCAAATTTGTTTTGAGCTTTTTAACCCGTCATTTTTAATTTTCTAAAATGATGTTCAAATATTAAATATTTTATTATTATTTTTAGAGCTAATTTTTAAAAATTAAAAATCACGACTTAAAAAGCTCAAAACGCTCCAAATTTTTGCATCCAATGATATTTTCATATAAAAATTTAATGATAATGATAAATTAAAATTTGGAGATGATTTGATATATTTTTTGAGTTAAACTCACGGAAAACCTCCGTGAGTTTAAGCTCATGGTATCGTTTCTCTCTCTCTATATATATAGATAGATAGATAGATAAATTAATTATAAAAGTTATGTAGGATGATTTGCAAGACATGTCATAAACATTAAATATATATTATAATTATCTTCTTTTTAATTTTCTCAATTTATTACTGCAAACAAAAGAATCAAGAAATAAAAACTAAAGTGTTGTTTACAATATATAGGAATAAAAAAATGAAAACAATCCGAGCATAATTAGCCTTGGCATAAAAAAATTGAAAATTGTTGAGAAAAATGAATCAGAAGTTTGGAAGTAAAATAGCTGAAACGCGTCCTGTGATGATGTGAATGACTATTTGGTAAGGAGATGATTGCTTTTTAAAACCGATCAAGAACAGAAGACATATATAGAGAGAGGTGTGCTAATGTTCTTTATAAAACACAAAATAAAGAATCGGTTTTGTAAAGCACCGTAATCTCACCTTACATATATATATATATATATATATATATATATATATATATATATGTAGGGTGAGGTTACGGTGCTTTGCAAAGTAAAGAATCGGTTTTTCTTTGGCATGAGATTTTATATCCCGACGGCTTAAATGGTCTATCTAAGTTGATCAATAATTTCTTTATATTAAAATCTTTTGAGATATTAAATTTCATAATTTTTTGAGCTTTCTAGCTATTTTTAAAATTATTTTAAAAAATAGCCCTGAAATAGACCATTTTCTTACATTAAACAAAGCTATTTTTAAAAAAATTAAAAAATAGCTAGGAAGCTCAAAAAATCCTGAAATTTAATATCTCATAAGATTTTTAATATAAAGAAATTATTGAGCAATTTAGATAGACCATTTAAGCTGTCGGGATATAAAATCTCATGTCGAAGTAAAATTGAATCTTTACTTTGCAAAGCAAAGTAACCACACCCTATATATATATATATAGAGAGAGATAGAGAGAGTAAATCTAGCGTGCTCTTAGGAGCACAGAGTCTCTCCGTGATTCTAGCTTAAAAAATATATCAAATGATTCTCAAATTTTGATTTATCACTCTCATTAAATTCTTCATATTGAAATCATATGGGGTGCAAAAATCTGAGATGTTTCGAGTTTTCTAAGACACTTTTTTTTAATTTTTGAAAATCAACTCTAAAAATAATAATAAAATATTTAATATTTGTACATTATTTTCAAAAATTGAAAAGAGTGACATAGAAAACTCAAAACGCCCTCAATTTTTGTACCCCATAAGATTTTAATATGAAAAATTTAATGAGAGTGATAAATCAAAATTTAAAGATCATTTGATATATTTTTTGAGTTAGGATTACGAAATGAAAACGTTTTCCTAATAGCAACTCTCTCTATATATTATATATATATATATATCAATTTAATTCCTCAACTCACTGGAAATTAAGTGAGAAGCGAGACATGCATGCATCTATTTCATATTTTCATAGAGCAGCCATCGTAGAAAGTATACACTTAAAAATTAATTAACTTCAGCGCTTGTGTGAGAGATTGTCAAATAATTGTAATTCATGGAGTACTTTTCCTGATCTCTAGCTAAAGCCTTATATATATGGTAATTCTAGGACTACTATAAGACATCGAAGGTTCAAACTTCACTTCACTATATATGCACGATATGGAGGTATTTTTAAATATTTCTATTTTCTAATGACTTAAATTTAGAGTAGCTAGCTTGCCAGTCAACCATTGCGAGCCAATCAAGCTAAACAAAACAGCAAGAAAAGTTTCACTAACAATCTATACAAGTATACTAGCAGAAAACAAATAACCACCAACTCAGTAGAAGGATTATGGTCAAACCAATCCTAGAGTTATATATTTGATAATTAATTTCTATACATACAACTAATTAGAACTAACGGATAAGGTCTAACAGTGTGACACAAGCAGAGCTAATTTACGAGAGTTGATATGGAGACCCAATTCAAGGGACATAAAAATTGATATCTTCAATTTTGTTTCCTTTTTTTTTTAACTTGAGACGAGCATCCTAAGCAGAGAAAAATAAAAATGAAAAAAATAGGGAAGGAAGCGTGAGAAGTGGAAAGTGTCCAAGTAGGAGAGAGCAAAACAATGGGAAATGGGGGGTTTGTGTCGGTGGCTGACCCCTGTTTGGGCGGCAAAATTTATCATGCAAGATTGCAAATTCCAAGATCCACGTGGCTTGATCGGATTGGTAAGGTAGTTGATTAACCTTAGAATAAAGAAAATAGGAATAAATACATAAATAAATAAAGAAAGAAAGAAATGAAAACTGCCAAACCAAAACCATGTAGCCAATGTTGGCGAAGTCCTACATTTTTGTAAATGTTGTTCTTAATTAATGGAATTTAGCTGGCATTACAACAGCCGCTACTTCAAGAAAAAAAGAAAAGAAAAAGAAAGAAACTGTCAAACCATTCTACAAATTGTACTCACCATACAATAAACCCCTCTTAGAATTGAAAATTTATTTGTTCTTTTAGATATTGCAATATTTTCAATTAGAAATTAATGTCTTTTAATCTTCCTTGTAAAATTAAAAATCAGATTACACAATTATTCAACTCTTTAGTTTTGTATCGTCTGTATAAAAAATATATATAGACGTTTCAATATTTTTATTTGCCGATGAGTTCCTCTCAATTATTCGGAAATTTTAACACTGATTTAAGATAAGATTATTCTCCATTGATCTATGGTTGGGGTGTAAATGGGTCGGGTTTCTCATAAATTGTCAATCTGATTATTTTTGAGTTACACTAATTTCAATATGTAACCAATCAACTAATGATAAAAATCGTTCAATTCGGATTTCAACTTTGATGGTCGGATTTTGTGAGTTTGTAGAACTTCATTTTGAGAGACTTATTTAAAAAATTTAAGTAAAATTAAGTCATAATAAAAAATATAACGAAACAACCACAATATATATAATTACAAAAAAATATATAATTAGTCTCAACTTATAAAAGAATAGTTATTAAAAAGTATTATATTATTTCTATAATGATACTGTTATTAAAATTAAGAACAAAATAAATTATTTAAAAGAATATAATGTACAACGGTTAGGTCGGGTTTACTCAATATTTTTCATAAAATCTATATTCGAACTATAATTGGTCGGGTTGCTTAAAGTTTAATTCATATCTAACCAATTAAATAGAAAATTCGTATTTTTACGAATTGGATTGATCAAATCGATCGGGTCAAACGGATTGGGTGCAATCGACTGGATATTCTTTTTATATATTTTCCAAACAATCACAAGTTAAATCTCCTTATCTGCAGCTGACTTGATAAGATCCGTTTTAATTAAAAATATACAAAATATATGGCATATCAATATCTAGACATAGAAAATGAGGTAGAATAGTTAAAATAAATTTGTTAGGTTTCATGATAAATAAATTGTTTAAGTTCGATTCATAAATGCAACCTCTTTTTAAACTACATCAAGCTCCCAATACAAATTAAGGGCTAAAATTAAATCATTAAAAGTACTCGAACAAAATAAAGGAAAATTAATAAATAGGACATACCGATACCCTTATTAATATATTAATATTATGAATTTATGATGACTCGATCTCATCAGCTTAAAAATATGTTAGAAGTTTCATGCTTATACAAAATTAACTTATTTACTCATGGATCTATCTTAAAATGGATTAGATTAATCAAATATGGATACAAAATATTAACTTACTCTCCTCTAAGTCCTATGATATCTAAGGCGAATAACCATCAGTTGATTCAACACAGTGACCCCTGGAAAGCCTGACAAGTCAATATTTGATTGAACTGATACTCTGACGACTCTGACGAATCTGACCTTGACCCTCTCTTGCCTCTGCTGATTTTGTAAATTAATTTATTCCAACTTCCAACACTTAATTGCTTTAAAATTTTAGTTAACTAGAATCATGTAATCAACACTTAATTGCATCGTAATCCATGTAATCAACACGTATAATGCTGTGATTAGATAACTAATCTCGGATTAATTAAGATACATTTATCCTCGTATACTAGGCCTAATAATTACTGTACGTGTTGTTGCCCTTGTCCTATGGGCATGGAAAGAGCTATGAAGCATCGTTGCTCACTCGTTCTCATCCCCATTTAATGTGTTACAGAAAAATATTATTTTCCGTAAAAGAGGCATAAGGATGCCACTTGTCAACGTTAAATGTACCAGTACGGCAGTACCCAAAACTGTCTAGTTACATGCTGCCAGCTGACATGATTTTCGAAATTTTCAACAACTAATCAAGTAAAAACAAAAGCATAAGGTGATGATCAATTATTGCTTGCCAGAACCAATATAAAGACTAATAGACATTCAGTCGTGACTCCTGAGTTTTAAAAGTATCAGAAAATAGGCCACATATATATTAATCGTGCTATATTAATTATGGTTGATTCTGTTATATAAATTAATACTACATTTCATTGATTTATCTTCAAGTTGAAGTATGTATACATCTCTTCCTCAAAGAACCATCGTATATCTCGACTCTTTCCCCTCAGTGTTGCAAGAGTCCAAAGTCTAAAAACCATCATAACCCTAATTTTAAGAAAAGATTTTTATTACGTTTTAAAATACATTATTTACTAGCCGGTTAACGAGAGGTACAAGAGGGGAGCATCATATGCATGAGATATATATATATATATCTCCTACATATAAGTAAAGATAATGTGAGATTAACCTCACATAAATTTTTCGTGAGTTTAACTCAAAAAATATATATCAAATAATCTATAAATTTTAATTTATCATGTTTATTAAATTTTTCATATGAAAACCTCATGAGATGCAAAATTTTGAGACGTTTCAAATTTTCTAAGCCATTATTTTTAATTTTTAAAAACCGGTTTTAAAAAAATAAAAAAATATTTAATATTTATATAGCATTTTTAAAAATTAAAAACAATAATTTAAAAAACTCAAAACACCTCATATTTTTACACCCCACAAGGTTTGTAGACAGTTTGGTTGGTATCTCCAGGTTTTGAGTAGTGTTTCTTATTTTTAATGAAATATTCCCCCCTAGAAAAAATGAAAAAAAAAAAGTATCAAGAAGAATAGATAGAACGAGGCCTCAAGACTGCAGCAAGGGATAGGGGGCAACTTGCCTGATAACAGCTAAGACGGAGCAGCGCTTAGCAGCATATACGTTAAAGAAAGCTCGCTTGTAAACTAATTGCTCTTTTTTTTGTGGTTATGCTGGAAAGATATTTGAAGAATTTAATGAGTATGATAAATTAAAATTTGAAGATAATTTAATTTATTTTTTAAGTTAATTTTATGAAAGATTTCCGTGAGCGAGCTTAAGCTCTTTTACTTCATAAATATATATATATATATATATATAGCATCCGTGCAATTGGATCTGGAACAGCTCGTATCTCTTAAATTATACAAAAATATATATGATCTAATACTGATACGATAAATTTTAGTTGGATAATCTGACAGTCTGACAAATACTTGAGATTATTTTATGTTTAGCACGCGTATGGCGATGCATTTCTTAATTTAATACCTATACGTTGTTATTAATTCTATGTATTCGTATCAGAATCGACTTCTAAATGCCAAATTGATCAGGAATCCGGCGTTTGCCATCTGTACTGGCAATAGAAAATAAATTGTCTCGATTTTACATGCATGAGACTGGAGAAAATCATGAAGCGAAATACAAATGAGCAAGGCGTTGATTAATATATGTTATATTTTTCCCCAAAAACTGGATTAAAAACTTCTAAATTGAAAAATTAAGAAAACCATGATTGGCATTAAGAAATCTACTGTACTTTCCACGTTTCCCAGTTCTGATTGGTCAATGGACAAATGAGAAAGGCGCTATAGATTAGACTTTAAACTCCAGAGATGGTACCAGACTCAGACTGCTTCCTTTTCTTAAAAAACGGATCTACTTTTTCTTATTTGATTGTTTGATATTTAAAAAGGTTGGATCGGATTTATATTAAAAAGGAGAAAATTTTTGCAACGCCAATGGACGGACAGCAGGATTTGTAAGACATACCTTTATTTATTTTTTAACGAATTATTAAAAAAATATCTATGATAAATTGATGTCAATTTATTTATTTTTATTGTAATTAGAATACAGTTATCCATGCACAGCGTTTTCTGAGAAGTGCAACCTAGTACCTCAACCGAGAAATTAATTGTGTCTTTTGAGATGCATTGCATCGACTATACTCAAGCCTCAAGGTCATTAAATTTTTTTCTTCGCCCTAGAAAAAAAGATTGTGGGCAACTTGGCAAAAAAATAATAATAATAAATATTGTTTCTCCTCTTCATATAAATGGTTCTGTATATTATTCGGCACTTTGTATACATAATAATATTTTTTCAAAAATCCTTGAAAGACAAGGAAATACAACTAGACAAATCTATCATAATTGATATTTCTTGACGTTGCAGCAAAATCAAACCTTGTACAAGCAATTTGTTTTTTTTTTAAAAGGAGGAAAAAAGTCAAACCTTTTGTTACTTTGCAGATAATGTAGAGAGATAAAAACATTATTATAGTAAGAAAAATATTCGCTGCTGCCTACTAATCATTGCCCTTTATTTATTGTAAAACTGTCAAGTATTTTTTTTCTTCTGTTTTATGAAAATAACAAATGGTTCAACATTTTATATCAACTTTGCACACAAGGATCTTTTAGAGGTGAATGGGCCATTATGTCGATGATGTGCTGCAATCTTCTGGGCTTGAGCCCAATTTTTATGGAAAGAGGGGATAGTGGATTTAAATTTTATGCGATAGATGACGATCAACTTTTGATCAATCCAATGTATGAATTAATGTTGAAAATATATTTATAAAATATAATACCAGATAAATCCAATTAATTAATACTGTGCACTTATTTGCAACAAATTAATTTTGTTACAATAACAGTAGTAATAACTAATATATATTGATGCTGAATTTTAAAATGCAAAATGTCAAATTTAAAGCGTTGATCTAGTTCATTTTCATGAGAAACATATGTACATAATATTCTATTATCTTTGGAGGGCATCTTACACTTATATTTTAATTGTATGCCTAAACAATAACATTTAGTATAGTACAAATCAGTTGGTATCGATATTTTTGTACCATCCAATGTAAATCATGATTCGGGTAAATGATATAGATCAATATGTCTCATAGGATATAAGATATAATCGGAGATGAAAAAAATAATAAATCATGACAATAGTCAGTTTTGTTCGTGTAATGAAAAGTTGATCAATTCATGCATGAATCATGATATGCAAAATAGATAACGAAAATGAACAACAAGTCGATGTAATTTTTTTTTTCTCACTATAATCATTGAAGTATCTAATCTTTGATATATTCTCCCTTTCGGTAATCTAGTAGTCTTTCGGAAAGAAATAGAGACATCATATTTATCAGCAAATAATTAGAAATATTAATGGAAGATACAGTTCTGATAAAAGCTACGGAATCTGCACTTCAAGTTTCAGACCCAATAAATCAATAATCCTCGCAAAGAGTACTAGAATTAATATTAGTTACATGAGTAATTTATTAAAATAAAGATCAAACGGGTCAGATCTTGATAATCAATAATTAAGTTGGTCTTCGTAGTAGTTTGCATCAAAAGCGCTCTTTAATTCATTGTCTAATAGCAAACATTGTATTCAAACTTATAGAACCACAATCAATTTCATCAATATTTCAATAAATTTCCATTAAATCTCGTAAAACTGATGGATGATTTTTCTCAAATCAATTGTATAATCTTATCAGTAAATAACTTATTAAATTTCAAAATTAAATAATTGGAATAAATACGAAATAAATAATTTATAATGAAATATATTTTTGGGCAAATTTGATAAGTGCATATTTAATTTAACATATATTTGTTATCATTAACAACCCCGCAAAATTGACCAAAATCAACAACTGGTTGATGTGATTTTTTCTCACTGTAATCACTGACTGAATCCTCTAATTTTTGATATATTCTCCCTATCAGGAATCTAATAGTCTTTTGAAAGAGAGATACATATCAGAGTTATCAGCAAATGATGAAATAATAACGAAAATATGCAATTCTGATAAAGAATTCTGCACTGGCTCTGGTGTAGACCCCACCAATTTTCCGAGATTGCACAAGAGACCCTCAAGTGGCTGGGCCTCCCTCTTCCCCTTAAATGCATTTTCATCGAGTATTGATTCCTTATATACCCTCCGATCTATTATATTTGCTCTTAACTCAGAAATTTGGTACAACTGACTCCACATCTAATCCAGCCCTAGAGAAATTAACAATGTTTGCTCGCCACCTTTTATCTCCATTATGGGCTGTTTGTGTGTTTGGACTCATTGTTTGCATTCCCTTTATCTTTCTTTTTTATTATTTGGATATGGCTTGAAATGTTTTGAAATCTTGCTGCATGAAATATGGGATGTGAACAAATCTATAATATAAAGCATCAAAGACGGAGACATTCAGTTTCTATAATGGTCTTACAATTTTTAAAAAATACCGAAAACACCCTGCATCAGATCGAAAAAATATGCTGCTCTTCCATTTGGCGAGCAGAGTCATGCTATTTAGGATCCGATGATGATAATTGATTTTTTCTATTTTCAGATTCACATAACTATTTTTTTTTATTATTTTCAACCATTTAATTTTAAAAAAAACAGAATCGTACTCATGCTCCTGAAGTAACTGGTTAATTTTCCAAGAACTTGAAATCAAAATTTGTCTCAAACTTTATTTTAATTATTGGATCAATCTTTTTTCACCAGATGCAATTTATTTTTCATTCATTTTGATCCCAAACCTTTCAATTTCAATGCTAATCCAATGATTAAAATAAGCCTCTAGAAATAAATTCATTCGTCTCGCAGGAAATCCTCAAAAAAAAAAAAACTAGGGAGTAGGGACAGTAAATCTAACACGAGAAGAGAAATTTCACAAATTTAGCGTGATAAATATTTATCACCTGACGAGAAACGACAGCAGTGATGTAACTATGTAAGGTTCATAAATGTGCACATCTTGCATGAGGTGAAGTCGTTGTGAAATAAATTCCAATCCTTCTGACTTTATGACCATTCATTTTTTTTAGGTTTTTACCATGACCCCCCAATTTCAACTTTTTATTTTTTTTGTTCCATTATTATTGCTATGTAAATAATTTTCTTTTTGTTTTGTATAATTACAGTCCAAATTCCAAACCAAAGAGAACCAACAAATTGTTTGTAAAGTAACTTCTCTCCATTCCCACAATTTTTCATACTGCAAATTGTAATGGGTAACCTCCAGTTCAATGACAATTGAGAGGATTTATTCTGGATATATGGAACTAAAAAGTACAACACAGAGAGCGTTGTCGGTGGAGTCGGTTCGGCCCCACTTACAAATCAGATGTCAAAATCAAACGGTCCAAATGAACTCGGATTGTAAAACCATTTCAAAATCAGAGATGATAAAGAAAATTACCATCTGAAAAGGATGTTTCAGATAAGATAATACCAATCTCAGTTCAGTTATTTCTTCTCCACTTCCCGGGCCATATGGCCCATATTTATTCAACATTGAAAGATACGAGTTTATTTGATCTTTTCGAGGTTCGTATATGTATTTTTTAAGATGTTCTTCATCATCAGATTTACGAATAGTTTCCAGCTTGTTTTTTTTTTAACAAACAGCTGATTCTCACTCTTCAGCTCCATGCTTTCTTTGAAGACCGGTTTCCATTTTCCAATTTGTGTGTAGCATTGTGTGTGGCGAGTCATGTTGCCTAAACTTCTTCACATTAATTCAACTTCCTTTGGATTGAAAATTTCTGGGCTTGGCAAAAGTTGTGCATGTTCATTTTCAACAAGTCAGAGAACGTGATATCCAATCATCACATATAGACATATAGTGCTCCCAAAAGAAGAGGCAACACAATGCATGTGTGTGATTGTTCTCTATTACTTTGTCTCTAAAATGTCGGTGCAATGCAATAAGCTTTTCAATGCGCGTATTCCATTATTTCAGAAAACAAAAATGTGTGCCTTCCACGATATAATTACGTCACGCTTCACTTGATAGAAGAAACTACAGAAAATCTCGTCTTTATTTTTTGTCATGAAGCCTGATCCTAAATGGGAATTTTGACCGCTCTGGCAAAGTATATATTTATAATATATATTTTTTAATTATTTTCTGATACTCTTTTAATGGGAGGGGATCCCGCAAAGTTAACGCATTGACATAGCTAGAATTTTTACTTAGTGGGTTTCATAAAATTTTAATAATAATTTATTAATATAAAATTCAATGTATTAACAACAGTTCACAAATAAATAGTTTAATTTAATATAAAATTTAAGATAACTCAAGTTGAGTAAGAAAAGAGAAGAATAGATATTATAGATCTGATCATACAGGGCTTCTATCTTTTTTTAAAGTCCCATTTTTTTTTAAACTCAAGTTGAGTAAGAAAAGAGAAGAATAGATATTTATTTCTAATTTCTTATATACGAAAGGACAAATAAAATCATGACTTTGAAAAACTTTTATGAATAATGTACGAATTATTTTCCTTGTTATTTACATCATCCATAACTTTATATTATACAAATATCAGTCATTTGATATATTAATTGTAAGAAATAAACTTTTTAAATTCATATCCAATTCTAAAATTCCAAATCAGTTTTAATGCTTAACCACCACACCCATCAATGAGGTTGGAACCATATCGGCATATCGATCATATGCATATATAGGTTGGAACTTGGACCTGATTTAATTTATAATGATGAGACATTTTCCTAATTGTTTGCACTAGGTCAACTGCCAATGTAGCGATTTCTGCAGAAAATGGACCACCGAAAATGAAAATTATTGTTCTGGTTTTTATTTCGAATGATCCTACACATAAATCCGAACTAAAAGGGGGGGGGGGGGGTAAAGACTTTTCAGTTTTCGCCTATACAACATCATTGACATTCTCATCTATTTGATTTTATTCTCTCACCGGACACGTGACACGTATTGTTGATGCTCTATCTTCTCATATAATGATATAAAACAAGAACAAATATTTCTTTCTTTGTAAAAACTTTTCATGTAGTTAATTGTGTTGTTTTAAATTAGAGAACCCTATTCAGAAAAGATAAAAGAGAATCAGCTTTAATCTAGTGATATAGATAGAAACAGAATTTGCTACTCATATATAGATAGATTTATGTCAATAAATGAGTTGGAACAATCATTATTCAACAGCTGATGAATTGAATCAATCATTGTAAAATGCACAACACAAAATAATATTTGTTAGTTTAGATATTGAATTTAGAGTAAATATTTGTTGAAAGATAATTGGTCTAACTCATCGTTTGTTGAACATGATTAGTTTAACTCATATGTTGGTAGAAATTTATTGCCCGTAGCAGATTTGATTTCGTAAAGATTACAAATTTGAAACTCTGACAGAGTTTTTTGTGAATATATAAAGTTGGATAATTTGGACTCTTATATCTCTACTCCTTATTAAGCATGTAAGTGTCTTGATCCTACAATGGTTCAAATTTTTTTATTAAATTTCTAGAGCTAATATCAGTCATCGGATTGAGCTATTCGTCAAATAATGTTACTATCTCTATGACTATTTGTGTTGAAGTTATAATTTTCTCTCAATTTTAATTGTTACACGAAATGCTGCATAATTTAGGAGTACAATTGCTCTATTTTTTTCTTTTTTTCTTAGATTGTCATCAATTATGAATTTTTACTTTTTTAAATTTATGATTGAAATTCACATTAATTACTAAATTATCTTTATTTTTATTTTCTTTTTTTTCACATAAAGATATGAATTTTTATATTTTTAAAAAACATCACCGTAGTAACGCACAGCCAAGATACTAGTTTATCTAAAAAAATATTTTTTATGTCTAATTTATTTAGTCCTCACATTATTTTAATAACTATCATTATAGAAATTAGTCTATTCTGAAATTTACATTGTTTTTATCTATTTATTTAATTAACTATAAAAGATGCACTTTGTATGAAAAAGGAATGAGTGAAGGACCAATAATTAAGCTGTCCACTTTGATGTGCGTACCGCATACATTCAATATTTTTTATTTAATAGAAATATCTCTTAAAAATGACAAAGGACTTTCGAAAAGCAGTAATATGAAAATTGTTATAATTTTAGTTTCATAAAAAAAATTCGACAAGTGTATACTATGCACGTCGTCATACTAAAATGTGATTTGACATTTCGATGGATATATAATTTCATTGTATGAACTATGGAGACATGGAGTAAATAAATCATAATGCTCAAGTTGCCAACATATATGTGCCATCCACTAATAAAGTTCATCACGTGTTGACTCTTATTAATAATCTGGAAAAAACATGTTATGGTCTCCACGAAAAGAGCAAAAATGCCTTTAGCAGTTTAGCCCATACATTTTTGAATCCTCTGTGGCAGCTACCCACTACACACAAGGTGTGTTCGGATGGTGTAGACTGTAGATTAACACTGTTTTGAGAATAACAGTATTGTTTTCAGTTAGCAACCATTTAAACACAAAATTAAAATCTAAAATAGCAGCAGAACAGTGCTAATCTACTAACCATAGAAAATATTGTGTTAGTAGATTAACGTCCATGAGGATAGTGAAAATACTAAAAATATATTTTTTTTTTATATTAGTATGGAGTAGTATTAAATAAATATTATTATTAAATAAAATACTAAAAAATAATTAATTATTTTAATTATTCTCTCTATTGTTCTCACGTTTCTATCCAAATAACAATTTACTAACCCGGAATAGTAAAAATTAACACTCTTCTCATATTTTCTCGAGATATCACTAATCTCACACTATCCTCAACTACTAACCCAAACAATATCATTCTTACACTAATTCTTTCACCATCCAAACACATCCATTGTGGCGAGTCACAGACGTTTCAGAAATTAGAACCCATTTAAAACAATAACACACATAATTTGCAATGATAACCACGTTTAGTGATCAACTGATCTGCAGGTTGTATAAATCTGGATAACTGTGTTATAATATTATTCAATGCACGACTTTAGTGGTTGTAGTACATGCCACAAGAGTATAGAAAAACCAAAGCAAAAAAAGTGTAAAAACTCATATCCTTGATTAGTTATGATCCGTATTCAATTTTTGTGTGAAGATCTACGTAAGAAAATCACGACGATTCGGAAAAATCACAACGGCCGTGAAGAAATCTAAAATACAAATTTTAATATACAAAACTATTTATTACTGTTAAATCAAAATAATTAATAAATAATATAACCATACAAATCAAAAAAATCACATCAACCAAACTTTTTCATCTCGACAGTTAATGTGAGTTCTATATATAATAGTTATGTGTCATGAGTCATCACTTATTCGCCTGCGAATCTGAAGCAAATTAATGTGATACTCGCCAGTCGCCAGCTTGCTTTATTGATGCTCTTTTTCCACAAATTGGGATGACTTCACTTTTTGTTTTGAACACACAAAGGCCCGTATGCACATTTATTTATAACTTTAGCTATTACATTTTCTTAAGTTGTACCGTGCGCACAATGTATCATAAATTGGGATGACTTTACTCGTGTGTTCCTGAGCAAAAAGAGGTGAGAAATTTCACTCTGCTTTTATCTCCATCCCAAATAACTAGATGCAAATCGATCAAATCGGATTATTTTTGAGTCGGATAAAGTATATACGGTTTACTTTTGAATGTAAATTGATATCAGATTTGATATATTTCGGATTAATTAATTTTAGATTCGGTACATTTATGAGTTGGAATAGCTATATCATTTAGATAGTCAGGATTTAGATTTTTTCAGGCTTTGAATCAATCTGGATAGTGGTTAATTCAGATATCAGATTTTTCTTGATTCAGATCACAGTAAATTATTGATAATAAGGTGCAGGTTTTAAATAAAAATCAAGCATTTTAGGTTATATTTGAATCGCATTAGCTGATTTATTTAGACTCAAATCACTTTTTACTTTGAGTTATACTAAAACAAATATCTTATAAAAAAATATGTGTTTTTGCATTTAAAATTAAATTACTCAATTTAATTATATGATTTTGGATTTTATCGGGTCAAATAATCAAAATAAATTAATAAAATCTAAAATCTAAAAATATCATGACTTATGTATATATGTGTTTAATAAAGAGTTTATAACAAATTTATGAATTATGTCCATTTATTAAATGAAAGTTGTGATCGATTTTAGTTATTTAGAAAAATTACACTAAATATAAAATCTTAACTATAAAAATATCTTTGTACATATGTTGAAAATCATATGAACTAAATATGAATAAAATATTATATATCGGTTATCCGTCCTTCTCGGTTCAGGATAATTTAGATTCATATATTTATCGATTCAAGTATCACATAGTTTCATATTGCTTCGGATTCAGTTTTTTTCGGTTAACATGTCACATCGAATCGGATAATTTATATACATATACTTAATATGTACGGATTTATTTAGACTTGTATTTATTCAGATTCGATCAATTATGAGTTTAGATCATTCAATTTTTTTATTTTAACATATCTGAATCGAATTCAGATTAATCAATTATCGAACGGACTATTCTCATCGGGTAAACTTTTGCTAGGTCTACAAGTAACAACTCTCAGGTTGCAACACCAAAATTATGAACTGGATTGTAAAAGCAAATGCGTCGAGTCCAATTTTCAGTGTCCATATACAATATGTGTCTATATATTATATTATTAAAAAATATATATGTTTAAACTAAACGTTTTATATAATAATTTAAAATAAACATCTATTATAATGAATCATATCTAAAATACATATTATCAATTAAAATTCTATATATATCAGTAAAAACTAAAACATTTTTATTTAGCAGAAGCTTTATTTGTTAAAATAAAGGAAATATTTATCAAAATAAATTGCAATCAAAGAATGAAAGGACGGCAGAAGAAAATAAGAATAGAGATAAAACAATAGATCAAATAATTAATCACGTACCATCCTAAGTAATGTTTATTTCTTCGATATTCTTATTATTATGATCGACTTTATACATATTAACATGTCTTTATGAATTTATTAGTAAAGATAAAAATTTAAGTTACGCAACTTTTAATTATCCATAAATTATTTTTCATTTAGATTTTGAAAATACGACTTTTCATATAAAAAAATATTATCTGTATTACTTTGACCAAAATTTGATTATCTCACTTATACATAATTACTGATAACGTAAATTCAAGACAATGGTGAAAGTCGTATTTTCTGATAAAGTCTATTTTGAAAATACGACTTTTCTGATAACGCGAAATGAAAAATCTATTTACTGATAACGTAATCTATTTTGAAAATACGACTTTTCATTTATATTTTGAAAATACGACTTTTCATATAAAAAAATATTATCTGTATTACTTTGACCAAAATTTGATTATCTCACTTATACATAATTACTGATAACGTAAATTCAAGACAATGGATTTAGCGCGCTCAGATAGTTTACGTTATCAGTAATTATGAGCGCTCAAAATCTACGTTAACGTAAATCCATTATCTCACTTACTATCTGAGCGCGCTAAATCCATTTCGCGTAGAATGGTGGAAGCATCGTTCTTATTTTTAATAATACTATTTTTTTATCGTTTTTATTTTTAATAATACTCTGGAGATTCAGTTTTTTTTTATTTAGTTATTATAATAATAGTATTATTAAAAATAAGAACGATAAAAAATATTTTTAAATTTATGAATGACAGCGCGCCACTATTATTGGCATAGAGTAAACACGCTACTGTCAGTGGCATATTTAAGAAAACATACAACTAGCGGTGGTGTCTTTAAGGAAACACGCATCACTGACAGTGACGTCTTTCACTTAAAGCACTGATACCAGTGGCGTCTTTGATCATTATAAATACAACCCCTCCAGTCGCTCTCCTCATCTCACAAACAATCAAACACTCTCACTTATTCAAATATCCAAAATTTTCATATTTCTTTAAAATGAGACTTGATTTAAATTTTCATTCTACCGATGAAGAAAATTACACTGCGGAGAACCGAGCGATAGTAATTTTTTGGTCGAAATATTCTCAAACTATGGTCAAATTGATTCCTATCCAAATCAGGTTATATCAAATTTTAGTCAAAACGGATATTATCCGAACTATTCATATGATAGTAGCATTTATCCACATGCATATTCATCTATTTACAATAGTAACATAATTTACTCATATCTATAGTTTTTTTGGCAGTAGTAGTACTTATCAAGATCGAATTTGAAGATAATTGCGGTAATGTAGGTGATGATCTTAACTTAAACGTTTTTTATGATAATTTAAGTCTTGGTAGGATCAAAGATAAAATACTATTAGTGGCGTAGTAATGTTAGTAATGTTAATTTGACAACATCAAAAATTTATTTTAACACCTGTAATGGAATATAGTGATGATTAGAATGAGCAAGATGATCGTGGTCCGTATTATTAGGGTGAAATAGAAATGAGAGAGAATTACACTGAGCAGTATGATATTTCGAATGATGATTCTCTAAATAAGAAAATCCGAAGAAGTGATACCATATTGTTAGTTACCGGACGAACTTAGAGGCAACATCTCATAGAAGTGTTTGAACAATTTTGAGATAATTTACTTCTAATCAACTTTAAATTGGATAATTTATGATTGGAGTGTTAGGAAAAACGTTCAATATTGAATAATTTATGATTAGAGTGTTAAAAAAATTATAAAACACAATTTATTATGAAATACAAATAAGAGAGTTGTCATTGAAGATTATACACTAGACCTGAAGAGGGATCGATCATATGAGGATCATCACAAATAAAAACTCTCACAATTGTAGAAGACCATCAGGAGACAACAAACACTTACAACTCACATCTAATTTGATTGCAAGATGTGTTCGACAATATTTAAAAAAATATCTGTCTCTAATAGTGCAACAAATCAATATACTTATAGAAAAGTGATATTAGGTGTGGCTCCAACATAAAATAAACTTTGGCATGGTAGAGAAAGAGCAATCGAACAATTATTTGACACTTAGGAATGATCATATATATTTCTCCCATAATATTGGGGATGATTGCTCGGACTACTTCAGGTATAAAATATAAAATATATCAGTCTGATACTTTGGATGATAATATAAAAGTATTTAAATCTATAGCTTAGGCTTATAAACCGTGTATTGCAGCGTTCAAATATTTAATACCCGTTATAATCATTGATTATGAGTTCTTATCGGGTCATTATAAAGGTAGATTATTGATGACATGCATATATAATACAAAGAATAAATTTTTCTTCTAACATTTAAAATCATGAATGAAGAGAATTTGGATAACTGGGATTGATTCATGTGGTGGGTCCGTAATGAAATGATCTAATCTAATATGAAAATATGTGTTATATCTGATCGGCATAGGGGAGTAAAGGCTGTGTTTTAAGCAGTTGTATTTGAGATGATTTGTACAATGTGGAGACGCGATATACCGATATTGCATGCAATACGTCGCGAAAAATTTATATAAGGAAGCTGGAAAAACTAAAAAAAGAAGAAGATAATCTTAGAGATGATTTCAGAAGAAAACTAACAAACAAGAAAAAACTCGTGTCATTTCATAGAGATATGACAAATGTTGAGAAAATTAAATAAAAATGCTTATGATTTTATAAAAAAAAATCGGAAAAGATTAGAAAATAATGATAAAGAACCTCTTAATTTTACTTCGTAGGCACAAACTTATGATGAAAAATATCGATAGCGTATAATTACTAGCAATGGTTCAGAAGCTCTAAATAGTTTGTTCAGAGTTGAGCGAACTTTATCGGTTGCGATAATCATTAGAGAGAACATAATATAAATGTGCTAAATGATTTAATAAGAGGAAAATAGAAACATTCAACCTGTATAGAGCATACAATCAATGACCTAAAAAAATTGATGATATTTTATCAAAATATGATGACAAAGCAAGTACGTATTGATTGTAATAATTATTACTAGTAATTTACTACATTTTACTAATTTTCTGCATAATGTGATATTTTTTGCATTTTTTTAAAACTACAGTCCGTATGAACGAAATTTCGCTGGGAACCGCTCGAGGAGAGTACGAAATTCAGGTGCTTGGTGAGAGGTTCAAGAGTGGAGAGTATGGACCGTTTAAGTTCACTGTTACAATTTTGAATGAACAACGCACTCAAGATGACCCACAATTACTGGAACCGCACTGCACGTGTGATTGTCAGAAACCTCAATTGACTAAGATACCCTGCTCCCATGTGAATGCGTGTGCCAACATAGAAACTTTGATGTGTACAGCTTTCATAGATGAGCGATACAATACAGCTCACCTACTAAATACTTAGTCTGGTCAATTTCATTGTTACGAAGATCAATAAGTTTGGTCATCAAACCTTAAAGGAACTATAATACCAAATAAAGAATTGATAAAAATTGGACGATGTGCGAAGGTTAGACGTCCAATAGTAATGGACGAGATGAAGGGCATGAGACGGGGCCATGGTAGATCGAGAAACATACAGTCTTCCAAAGTTAGGCCTTCTCGAAGAGATGAAATTAATCATAACCTCCTTCCAATTGATACATTGCAATCATGACGCCATATGAGTAGGCCTTTAAGTCCCACAACAACATAAATACCCAAACTTCTCGAGATGATTTGCAATCAGTGAGATTCTCAACTAGTTATGATCTAAGAGATAATAACATAAGAACCCAAACTTCTCGAGATGCTTTACAATCAGCGAAATTCTCAACTAATTTTGATCGAAAATATAATAACAAAAAAACCCAAACTTATCATGATACTTTCCAATCAGTGAGATTCTCAATTGGTTATGATCAAGAGATAATAATAAAACCACTGAAGGTCGCCATTTGATAGAAAAACAAACTGTAAATGTTTCAACTAGGGGTGAAAGATGAAATAATTTAGGAGGCAGAATCATAATTTTTTTCACATGTAGGAAAAAATAATGTAAAAAAGTATGATTTATTTATGATAATCATTATTTGTGATAACATTCTAAATAAACTAATATAATAAAAGAGCCATACTAAAAATAAAGTACTAAATAAAGTCATAATAGCATCTGAAATAAAATAATATGACAATAAAATCATAATAGAGTACTAAATAAAATAATACAATAAAAGATCCATAGAGTTCTAAATAAAATAATACAATAATAAAGTCATAAATAATAAAACACTATTCCTAATGACGTCTGACAAGTCGACGTGGCCTCGAACATATCTCCAAAAGTAAGCAAATTACATCAGTGAGTTGATTAAATTTTTACATCATTAGCATTGACTAAGTTATATAACAAACAACTAACCATGTCAGGTGTATATCTGCGTGGTGGAACAGTGTCACGATGCTCCCGTCCGAGAGTAAGTAGGGTGAAATCTTCTGCTTGTGCAGACTGTGCAGCCTCTATATATGCTCTATCGGATGCTCCCGAATATACGATGACTCTCCAGGTTCTGATGCAAAATCATAATGTCTGGGATCAAACTACATGTAATCATTCGACTGTTAGTAATGCTTATACGGCTGCACATAATTAGTTGGTTGACCGTAGTTCTGAGGCGATTGTACATGATCTATCGGTATGTGTTGGATCTGTGAGAAATGCTGAGTCCCGAATGGATCTGAGAAATGTGTACTCATTGGATCATGAATATCAGCTGACAACTTAGCGATAACATCATTCCAATCGTAATTTTTTGACAATTGTTAGAAAATTACGTGTTGTAAGAATTATGTTGTTTATATTTTAAACTATTAAATAAAATTATAATACTTACGCTACAAAGGATACTCGTGAAGTCGACATTTTCATATGGAAAGGGTGGGGGATATGGAGTCGGTGGGGCCTCCGAATCACTCGTTAAATCCGAAATAGCATCAATATCCGTAAGTAATCCTACAACCTATAGAAGCTCATTAATCTTAGGAGGCATTTCTGCATCATCAAAATCGTCCTTGCACTCTGAAATCATGACCTTTTCAAACCGTCTTCACCCCGTAATAACTGCCCATCAGATCACCTTTAGTTCTATTTTAGTAACCTTAGCGATCTATATGTTATAAAAAGTTAAAAAAATATTATTTATTATCGATTAATATATATAGATATGTAAAAATTAGAAACTTTATTGTACCATGCGCTGTTTGTAAAGTGCGTGAGGAATATATCCCACGCCAGGGATCTCTGCCGTCGATGGTATAGGAGAAAATATATCACCCGTCTGGTAGGGGCGAAGTGGCCTGCTAGCAGCCCCATAGACGTCATACCACCGTCGATATCTCCCGTAGTCCAAAGCATTCCACTATTCTTCATCCGAGTCTCGTGGAGACAGCTCATCCCATTTATCCACATAGATGTGATAGTGTTGTCTTCAATTTGTATTATTTTTTTTGAACCCAAGTGCCAATAATTCTTGATTCTCCTTCATAAATGACTGTCAAAATAGTTATTCATAAAAAATAAATAATTACATAATTTATATCTATTTTTATTACATATGAGAGAATATCTCAGAAAACTGATTTTCTCCCCGTGCTTTTGTATGTTTAATTGTCCGTCTGACTGTCCATTTCCGTTTAATTATTATTCAATTCGAATAATATCTCTTCCAGTCCTTTTAAGAAATAGTTTATTTGCACAGTATTATGAATAAAAATAATTATCTTCAACATTGTTCTTGATGGTGACCACTCTTTCTCTCCTCTTTCGTCCGATGTTAGATTGAGTCATTTATTTTTTATTTTTTGTTCAGAACATCTTCTACTGTCATCCATTATATTTAAATGTATTTTCTTTTTTCTTTTTTTGGTGATTGGTCGCAAAGCATTCATTCATCAATACAAGTTTACAAAAAGTCTATACAACGCGATCCTATATGCCTTCAAATAAAACAAAGTACAAAAGACATCTAAAAAGTAAAACTTAAAAACAAAAACAAAACCATATATCAACATAAAGTTGATAAATCATGTAGAATGTCATAATAAATTGTTTGGTGGCTTAAATGAAGAATATGAATACTAAATTTCGCTCTTTCTTTTGTTGCTAAGATGATTTTACTTAATTATAGTAGACTGTTGAAATGAAGGGATTTTACGTCTTTGTTAAAATTTCTTATGATCGTGTATTATTGTTATAAATAAATTTTATTTCGTACTCAACAAATTAGTAAAATAATTATTTTCAAAAGAGAAATATTAAGAAGATTTGATTATGATTATTAATTAATAAAGGTGATATAAGTAATTTTGAGATTAAAATAATAAATTTGATATATTATGTTATAGCTGTTATAAGGTTAAAGAAACCATTGCAACAGTTATGAACAAAAGGCTTGATCGACTAATCTGTTGTAACAGATTTCTTTAATTACTTCAATGAATTCCTTTATTCGTTGTAACGTTTTATGAAGATTGAGTTAACATAAAAAAACATGATGCTAACCGTTACAATGGATTCATTAATCGTTGCAATAGATTGAGGTGTTTTCCTTCAGATTTTGCAGTTTGATTATAAATAGAAATTGATTGTCTCCTTCTTTCTCTATCTATTTACGAATTCAAATATGTCAATTGCAGAAAAATATAGCTGTCAACTGCAAAATCATTGAAACCATTGTTAACCTTATTCTAATATCTAAATTATCATGCTAAACTTTGATTAGTGTTAGATAAATGTATTTGTTGAGAGTTCTTGTGTGATATTTAGTTTTCTAGAGCTTTTGCTATTTTTTTTTTGACTAACGATTGGTCGCTTATTTGGTGTAAGAGACTGGAGTAGGGATGTCAATAAAGTCCATGGTCCGTCCGGTCTACCCGGACTCGTCCGATATGACGACTGACTCGTCTGGTCCGGAGATCAAATGGGTAGGGTGAGGCCTGTCCGTCCGGCCCGTAATATCGATAACATGTAATATGTATTTATATGTGTTATGTATAATTGTATATAAGCAACTTATCAAATTAGATAAAATTAATAATTTAACTAATAGAATATTTATTTAAATTAATTCTTTTAATTAAATATCATAATTTATAAATTGAGTACTTGAGTTGGTGCAAATATTTAATAACTTTAGACTTAAAAAAATAACTTAAACTATAATGTTACAAATATTTAATAACATTTTAGTTTAAATACAATAATCATCCTCTAAAGATATAATATTAAGAAGAGAGAAATCGTTAACCAAAGAAATTATTAATTGATTATGTAATAATTTAATTAAAAAAATATAGCAATAAAATATCGTTGACAAAGTCGGGCTGGGACGGGTAGGCCCGTAAAGCATTATGGGCGGGCCGGTCATTAATTTTAGGCTTGGAGGTAAGGGCCGGTAAGACGAGGTTCACAATTATACAAACGTTGTGTTTAAGTATTTCGGCGCAATTCGACAGTTGATGATTGTAGGTTCCGGAGATTAGATTCTTTAAAGCCAAACTCCGTTATATAGCGTGTCACTTCTTTTTATTTTTATCTTTTTACTTTTTTGATATTGAATTGTAAAAACAGCTCACAATTTATTATTGTCCTATAATTAATTTTAAAGAATTTAAAGACATAATTAAATCTGAATTAAGTGCCTTATTGAAAATAATTATGTATGTTCTAATATAAATAAACAAAATATATTATTTATGAATAAAAAATAAATACTTTTATATTTATAATTTGAACATTAAATTATCTACAAAAAATCTAATTAATTGTCTATATACTAATTAGTCGATTACTGGTATTATATCCGTTCGACAAGCTCATACCATTATTTAGTATTTACAAAACTACCAAATATATATATACAAATTCCACAATATTGGACCACCCCTTTATTACGACTCGCTACATGGATCGACATACCCGTAGGCTAGTATTTATATCATGGCAGTAATTGCTGCTCGGTAAGAAGTAAATAATTTCAGCGCCGTAAATCCGTAATTAAATGGGTGGGGAGTAAAGGATTAAAGGCTGCTCCACTGCCTGCGGAGATCCCACCACCAATGCTCGGTAAACATTAAAAATATGAAAAGAAACAAAATAATTACATCAAGTATGATTAAGAGAATATAATAAAGAGCCTAATAGCGAATCCGAGGGGCTGGAATCATTTTGTAATCACTAATCAGTGAATGCACTGTAGAGATTAATAATTCAAATTATGTTGAAGTATTTTAAGACGTAAAATTTAAGATTTCTTAAAAAAATTTGTCAATATAACTTCGTCAATAAGGTTGTGCCAATATTTTTTTTAAAAAAAGTTAGTGCTGGTTAATTAAGGAGACACTGTGTATCTCTACATTGATATTATAACATATTTTCGTTTTTTATAACTTAATGAACCTTCCAAGCGTTTATCATTAGAATTTATTTTTTTTAATTTTTTTATTGGATCCTCTTTATATTAGAGATCAGGAAAACTAATTCTTTTTAAGGTATCAATAATATCTCTATTAGAGGAGGATCCAGCTCTATTCAGGGAACTGCCTCTCCTGAATTTTTTTTCGATGAATATTTTTATAGTTATGTATATTTAAAAAAAATAGAAAATATTTTTATTTTATCCGTCCTTAATTTTTTTTTACCTCCTAGATCAAAGTTTAGATCCGCCCGTCCCCTATAGCGTTAGCTAAAATTTGAACTTTAAATCTATGATCATGATAATGCGGCAGTGTCACTTACTATATGTATCGAATATTACGTTCCATTAAAATTCATGTTAATAAAAATATATAATTTTGAGATCCAACGGCTCAGAAGCATACCCACGAAGGCAGTTAGTGTTAAACATATTGAAAATGGTGGATTTGACCGATGGGATAGAATTTGTGCTATCTGCTGTTGACTAGGCCTAGGACCAAATGGAGCTTGACTTCCTGGTTAATCGTGCCATTACACTTTCCAAAAACTATGACGTTCAAGAAAATGGACGACCAAAATTATAATGCAAATATAAACTTTATAAGGGTCCTATATGAATTTTTGAATACTCGTTTACTTCTTCTTGTCCAATTTGATTATTATCCTTGCTCACAGCAGGGAGCCAGAGAGGGAGGGCGAGAGCGAGAGAGAGGCAATAGAAGAAGAGAAGCTGAAAGGAAAGAGGCAAATGCTGTGCGTCAAAACAGATACCTCGACCTCATTTTCGATCGCTAGTCAACGAGAGATGTTCGGCTCTTCTCAGCATGGACCATTTCGTGGTCCAGTGAGCTTGTAATCACACTCACACCACCAATCCCAATTCCATATGATTTCTATGCTCAGTTGTTGTTGGAATTTTGGTTGAACTTTTGATTAAATGAAATGTATCACAGGGGAAGCCAGATACAGAAAGCGATGCAAAGAGTAGGAGGGAAGAGATTGAGCGGGTCGAGAAAATCGACTGATCAGGCGTCGGATACAGCGAGTTGCTCTGGAATCGAGGTGCGTTTCATTTTTTCGTTTTAATTTGAAGTTTTAACTCGAATGCCGGGCTTATAGTCCCTCGGACTTTGAATTGAGGAGGAAATTGGGGTGTTTCCGTTTATTTTCTTTATTTTATAATTTTTCTAATTGGGAATTGAGGCACACTCTAGTTTTTTAGTTTGCAATTTCATGAAAAATTGAGAATTTTGCTTGTGTGAAGATCATTATTATTATTATTATTTTTTGTTTGTGTGAAGATCAAATTTTGCTCATGTGACATCGTGGAATGTGAATACCATGGAAAACATTTGATTTTGTGTGGATTCTTTTGTTCCTTTTCTCATGCCTATTTCCTTTTGGCGTGGGGTTAATATCCAAGGAGAATATGTACAGACTTTGCTTTTTTCTGAAATGAAATCTGTACCCCATTTTGTTTCTATCTTTTCCACTTTATCTATTCTGTTTTTTTTTTCTTTTTTATTAGGTCAGTAAAGATGATATCGTCTTGTTTTCTTTTCTACTGGAGCTTCATACCTTTACAAATTGGAAATTTGGAATAAATTATTTCTTAATATATTTTTAAAATGGGTATTTTCTTAATATCAGTAAAACTTTAGATCAAACAAGGCAACGGGTGTTCTTTATTTCTAAGTTCACGCCTCTCACCACACAGGAAACCACAAGGACATTCCTTGAATATTCTTACTTGTCAAAGGGCATTTAAGAATTCTGTTCTTTCTGGTGGTAGTTTGTAAGAATTATATTTTCTTTAAACTATGCCAGGTTTTTCAAAAATAGGTCCCTTTTTATTTTTTTGACAAGCAAAATAGCCACAGGGCTTGTTGGGAAGATTTAAAGAACAACAACATCCTTCAAGACAATTTTAGTTAAATGAGTTTGACAAAAGAGGAAAACAAACATTTCAATAAATGACTTGTCTTTTGTTATATGGGTGGATTCCATATACTATTTTTGTTCAAGCCTTCTATGTAGTTTGTATTCTTTTTCCATTTATCTCTATGTTGACGCGTAGAGCAAAGAGCTGAAATTTTGAATGACTAATTAGGATGGTGGTTACTTAATTCACTTCAATTATATTTGATTATTTGATGTGCATATAACAACTCTCCCATGTTTGACCGAAGAAGGCCCCCTTTCCATGTCTGTGTCATCTCTATTTGTTTAAACATTCTTAGATAACTGCAGGTGTATAATATTTTGTTGGCACCCTCATTTAGTCAAATTATATGGTTTATGAGGTCCATTGTGAAAAAGCAGTTATGAAAGTCAAATTCTTAGAATTTTTGGACATGCTGTTTTGTAGATTTATTATTTTGAAGGCCTTAGTAGTTGATTGGGGAACGCCCTTGTTTCAGGCAGATAATCTTAGTAGTGGTAGACTGGTAGTGTTGACTATGGAGCACAGTTGGGTAAAAATCATTGAGTAGCCATTAGCCTTGTCACTTTCTAATCCCAACCAATTTGGGCCCTCAAATTGACCTTGTACATGAAAGCACCAAAAATCAGGACCAGTACAAATCCTACATTCACTTCCTTTTGGGTCCATTATTCTATTATTATCTGTCCTACTTTTGTTCATTTTTACTTTGGTTGTCTCCTTTGTGCCTTCCTGGCTAAATCGACTCAATTACAGAATATACTCAAATCAGATTAATTAATCATTTGAAATTTTTAGGATGACAAGAGGAGCGACGGTGGAATGAGCGAAGGAAGTTGTAGTGGCAAGACAAAAAAAACTAAGTATAAATATCAGCTTCAAGAAGAGGTCACTAATTCTTATTATTACAATTATTTACTTTCTTTAGGAGTATTGTCACATATAAATGCCTCTTTTCCTACAAGATAACACTTTGCTACTTGAACTTCCCTAGTCGGCATGTAGGAGTTTAAATAAATTTTATGGTCTGTTTTCAACATCAGATGCTTTTAATGAAATCACTGTGACTGTCTATTTTTGTGCCAGCATTTCCATTTTAAGTGTTTTTGTGGATTTGCTGATGTTATCTGTGAGTTCTTACTTCTTAGATTGTCATCTCATCATAATAGTTACTATAGTTATAATATTTGCATGCAGGTTAAGAAATTGCAAAAACAGTTGCAAGAAGAGATAGATTTGCACCTAGCCTTAGCAAATGCTGTAGCACATGATTCGATGCCTACATTCAAGTCTCCTGTTACAATTCCATATGAGGTACAACTTACCTTATATGCTTATATGCACTTTCTTAAAAGAGAAGTGTGCCTCATCCTTTTGTACTTATTCTATAGACTCAGGAGCTTCTAGCTACAATTGCTTCATTGGAAACTGCAGTGTCAGATTTAGAGAAAGAGCTTGATTCATTGCAGTACCGACTGTGTCATGAGCGGAATGAGAGGCTTCTTGCTGAAACCCACGTTCGCGGATGCAGCAGATCTTTGTCATCTGCGCCTTCACCATTGCCTTCACATGGTGCCTGGGAAGAAGTATTCTTCCTTTTTTTTCCAGATCTTTTCAATCAGTATATGCGGTCGGGTATTGTCGGGAGATTTTTTTTTTGGCTTTTTCATTTTCTACCGGCAAACAAAAAAAAAAAAAAAACTAAAGTGGTTTCTAGAGCATATAGATGCAACTAAGCCGTAAAACATGAATAAAAAATGCCAGTGTTGTGTCAGTGTTCTGCTTCTAGATCTACCAGTCAGAGCAAGAAGTGTAGATGATGGCTACAATGAGCATGATGTTCTCTTACTATAGAATGTCATATTGTTCTTTTAACCCTAGAGCTCAAACCCTAGAAAAATCTGTTTCTTCAATTTATTACACTTCAGTCTCTGCAAGAAATTGTTCTCTGTTCTGTGGTTTGCATCTACTTGTAACCCATGTCACCTTTAAGGGTCTTTCTATCTCTCTGTTTGATAATAAATGATTTTTTTTTGGAATATTTCAGATCATATCTTCATTAAGATATTTGAAGTTTGGAGGTTCAAACTTAGCTCAACTGGTTCAGCAAGATGATATGTCAGAGTACAGTAACCCACAGAAAGTTTCAGGAGGCAGCCTTAGTCTCCTTGATGGAAGCCAAGAAGAAGTAAGCTCTCTCTCTCTCTCCCTCTCTTATTTTTTTTTCTTTATATATTTATGTCATGGGCATTCCCTTTTTCTCTGGCTTATCTTATCACATGGCCTCACACTGTTAATTATACTAATCAGACTATTACTCTGGTACAGTAAACCCTAAACTCACATGTACTGTACTAGAAAGTAGTATATTATAGGCAAGTTTGAAAAGAAAATCTAAAGTTTTGGTAAGTATTTGTTTTTCTTATACAGACGCTGATGCAGCGCATGATGGGCAATGATGAAAAGAAAACAGGTTCCTTATCCTTTGATGCAAAATCAGAATCAGCTGGCTCAGTAATAATTAACACAAAAAGAAACCTTTGGACCAACCCAAACCAGCTATCAGAAGAGATGGTTCGTTGCATGAGAAACATCTTCCTTTGTCTCTCTGAATCCACAAAACTACCCTCTTCACCAGAAGGGCAGCTGTCCCTCTCTGATTCATCAGCTGCTCCATCTATGCACTGTAGCACATCAGTTGAGTCTAGCCAAAGCGAAGATAAGCCTAAGGAGCTTGACCCATATAAGGTTAACAAAGGGAAGGTGAAATTTGATATAGGCAGTTATGCTACAGCAACTGAGGTCTCATGGATGTCAGTTGGAAAGGAGCAATTGGAGTATGCATCTGATGCATTGATGAAATTCAGGTAGATAAAAAGGATGGTCTGTTAAACTTCTTTAACAAAAATAGTGCATCCTTGGTGGAAATCTTAATTATTTTTTCAGATTAAAGGTCCCCCCCAACAAAAATAAATTTTGAGGCTTCTTGAATAGCCTCATATTCTTCTTTTATTTTATGTTATTTCCTGATTAGTAGATGTTATTTGTGGGGTTTATGCGTGTATTTCATAACTCCCTGAATTGGCGTAGCATAATAAATTGTAGACGGCACACCAATATATAACACAAATTGTAATACAGTGCAAGGTGTCATATATAAGAATACTAAGTTATTAAAAACTGTCCTGTATATTTGCAAAACAATGAGCAGGTCCCTTGTGGAGCAGCTAGGAAAGGTGAATCCTGGTAATTTGAGCAGTGATGAGAGGCTCGCTTTCTGGATCAACTTATTCAATGCTTTGATCATGCATGTATGTTTGCTATTTGTTGTTTTCCCTATCATTTCCTTTTTCTTTTTTCTTCTAAAAATTAAAAATGTTGGATGTAATCTCTATCAAAAAGCAATCTAAATTATATACTTTAGTTAATAATATTAAAGATATGCAGACGTTTCCACTTTGTGATTCAGAAATATAATGGCATTTATCTTTTTGTATATTTCCAGGCTTATCTTGCATATGGTGTTCCCAAAAATGACATCAAGCTCTTCTCTCTAATGCAAAAGGTCTAAATAATATTCAAAATCATCTTAAATGTTTAATTCATGAAATTAGTTTTTAGTAACGGAATCTTGTGAACATTTCAGGCATGTTATACAATAGGCGGTCAATCAATTAGTGCAGCTGAGATAGAGTTTGTAATTTTAAAATTAAAAGCCCCAGTTCACCGCCCCCAACTTGTATGTCATTTCAATCTTTTCTTTGCATTTTCTTTTCTTCTGGCGCCAAAAAGAATTTATTATTCTAACTTTTTCAGGCTTTAATGCTGGCTCTTCCTAAGTTCAAAATAACTGAGGAACATAAGAAATTTGCTCTGGAAAATCCTGAGCCAATGACTTTATTTGCACTCAGCTGTGGCATGTTCTCTTCTCCTGCAGTAAGGCTTCCTTCTTATCTCCTTATTCTTTCCTTTTTGTTTCTTTGTTTTCATGATTCTATCTTTATTTCTCAATGTATCTTTCAAGGTGAAATTTCTTTGTTAAACATGGACCAGGTCCAAACTAATTCCTTCATTCTTTCTGGAATTTTTGTACTCTTGTTAGTTTTAAAACAGCTTATTTGTCATTAAGCCTCCAACAAAAAAAAATCAATTGTGCTAAATTATGCGTCAATTTTAATACAATTTTGTAAGCTAAACAGAAATTTCTAGATAAGTGTCAATATCACCTCGGTGTCAATTTACAATCAATTGAGCAGTCATAGGATAGTATTTTTTTATATAGGCACACAGTCCAAGGTTTTGGCCCTCCAGTCAAGTTGCACCGACAAAAAAAAATCTTATAGAGGCTGCCAAATTAAGCAGCACCAATAGACTGCCTAGCTTGTAGACAAAAATGGTGTCTGCCTAAAACGGCATTTCAGAGCTTAAAAGAGGTGGTCCCATTGAACTGGTAGCAGACAAGAAAAACGGATTTTTCATCTACAATAAATTATTCTACATTATCAAGATGATAAATTAGAAAAAACATTTATGATGCTCAATGTTCACAATTCTTTTAACTATTTTTCTCATAAGCTTTAATGTAACAACAATATTTATTGGAATCCAGATTAGGATATTCTCAGCACGGAATGTCAAGGCAGAACTCCAGATGTGCATGAGCGACTACATTCGTGCAGCGGTCGGCATCAATGAAAAAGGAAAGTTATTGGTCCCCAAATTGCTACACAGTTATGCCAAGGGAATTGTTGAAGATTCTCTACTCGTTGATTGGATCTCTAACCAGCTTACCCATGATCAGATCATGGCTATACTCTCAGCTTTGCAGAAGAGACAGAGACTTCTCGGTGCCAGAAGCTTCACAGTTGTACCGTTTGATACAAAGTTCCGGTACCTATTTTTGCAAGATGATATTGTTGATAATGGGACAAGCAGTGTTTTGAAGGGTTCTTCTTGAACAATGCCATGCTTTTTTGTACATGTTTTGTATATGTTTTTGATTAAAATGACACTATGACAGGTCAGCAGGGAGGACATAGTACCACATTTGCAATGCATATATACTTTGTAATTGAAGAGTAACATCATTTTCTTTTCTAATATTTTGGTTTTGTTGGGGTAGAATATTGAAAGGGTAGGCTAGTGCAATAAAAGGAGAACGCTGTGTTATTTTATTTATTTATTTATTTTTGTGTTTGTAAAATACGTGCAGCTGTGATTGGTCAAGTTTATTTCAGGATTTAAGTTCTATTTGTATACGAAATTTTTACATCTGATTTGTGTTAATAATCCAATCTTTGTTTATTTTTTGAAATCTTTACGAAGGTTGCAAAGTTATGGGTGAGTATTGTATTCTCAACCTTTGAGTATAAAATTCTAATATTTTTTACTAGCCATCTAAACTACCATCCGTTCCCCATCCAATCTTCGTTTTTTCATGAAGGCGACCATGTTCATTTTTTATTTATCTTTTGCTCTTTTAGTTTGGGCAACTTGGATTTAATGAATTCGTACGCATGAATCAGTAGTGTTTTCAATCTGTGTGCTATTCAACCATAATTTGGCATGTGAATGAAGCAGAGATTACCTTAATGCCCTGACATTAATGTGGTCCTATGTACTACTGAAAAATAATAGCCATTTAATGTCCGAAAACGCATTTTCAAATATTAATCATGTATATATAATTTTGGTATGATAAATTTAAGTACGATTTGTATTTATATTTTGTACTTGCATTGTTTTAAAAAAAATGAAATGAAAGGATTATTTTCTTTTCTTCGGAAACTCTATTCAAATTTATATTCTGAACATGGTGGGACTTGTGAACACAGGAGAGTCAGAATCAGAATTTTAATATAGAGGAACTAAGATGGTAGATTTACACCACTAGAGAATTAAAATTAATAGGTTAGAAAACTGTTATATTATATGAAACAAAAATATATAATAAATTTTAATTCCGATGTATAACTTTCATGTGATTGGGGAAGAGGGCGGCCTCCTTTAAATTCGCCTATGTGCTAACATTTAAATTTCTTGGACACAGTGGCACTTATGAATATATAGGAATCATATAAATTTTAGCAACTGGTAATTGTGGCGTAATTGAATCAGTTGGTCGAGTTGGATTTTATTGTAAAAAAAAATGTAAAGTAAAATATAAGTAATAATGAAAAATTTTGGCCGTCAGATTGAATTTTAATACACATCATCATTTCAACTGTCAGTTGTTCAAAATTCAATCTATATGTAAAAAAAAATCTATATAATTTTCTACCGGATGGTCCGTGAATTTGGATATCTTATAGAGGTGGCAGAATCCGACTCGATCCGAGAAACCCGTCCGACCCGTCTGGATCCGAATCCTATTTGATTCGATTTTTTAAGAAAGTCAAACTGATCCGATCCGATCCGAATCCGACCCGACCTTACCCGACCCGAGATCAAATGACCTTCAATCCAATCGAAATCTATCAATGATCTGAAAAAACACAACATATAAATTGACCCGATCCTGACTCGATTTGACCCGATTTCTTCTAGAGGGTCAAATTGACCCGACCCGACCGATCCGAACCCGAACCCGCCCCGCCCCGCCCCGCCCGATTGCCACCTCTAAATATCTGGTTGCACCCGGCGTTGAATCCGACGGTCCATGTGGAACTGGAGAGTTCCGTTTGTTAACGATAGAGGTTAGACTAGCATGGATTGAACTTGAAGTGTAAAATTTGCTGGCTATTGGGCTGCACATCTTGATTCCTGGAGGAATTTCGCTATGTTAGATTTAGATTCGACTATATATGACATGTTTATAGATCAAGGCCCATCATGAGGATATATTTCTGTATCTAAGGTTTGAGGTTTAAGGCTTGCTTTTATTTAAGGTTTAGATAGGCCTGTTTCTATCTATCTATCCATATACTTTCGTTTTGTCTTATGAAAATGATTTCAGTCTTCATGTTTCACACGTTTGAAATAAAATCTCGACAATTGAAATTTGAAATAAAGAGAGTAAAACAGTAAAGACTGTAATTTTCTTCGAGACATCATGAGAGCTTGCCTCGTCCATGATGGTTCGGATTAATTTAATTGGAGAGTTTGATACTGATATATATGATAAAGAGACAGATTTATACCGTCTATTTTAACTTAAATGAGCTGAGTCTGATTGTGACGGATACTTTATAATTTATTAATTATAAGATATTTAAAAAAAACTGTGTAGCCTCTGATTCAAAATAACGCAACTATTTTGACTTTGATATGTACTAATGCGTTGTGGAATATTAAAATGAAGATAAGAGCCGACTCTTCAGCAACTCCACCATATGATTTATATAGTAGATAAAAATGTTTTTCATACAAAATAATGAAATAATTTACCAAACATCATTATCCTCATTTTTCTAATTATTTTTAAAGAGAAGAATATTACCCATCCTCTCAATTGGTAGTACAAAGGACCAAATTTTCTCTTGCATATATTATATATAATGCTCTCTTCTTCGCTATTTTTTTTATTAATCAGTCAAACAACGGTTTGGTTTATATATATAATATATCTAGGTCGTCCAAGCTTAAATAAACAGTTCTGAACTTTTGATAGACCAATATTAATTTATTGGATGGTTTCACTAGGGATGAATTCCATA
Organism: Schoenoplectus tabernaemontani; assembly: GCA_037127355.1. Classification (NCBI taxonomy): domain Eukaryota; kingdom Viridiplantae; phylum Streptophyta; class Magnoliopsida; order Poales; family Cyperaceae; genus Schoenoplectus; species Schoenoplectus tabernaemontani. Next base: position 15,493,797 of record CM073755.1, on the reverse strand, counting down.
CAATTTGGGGAGATGAATGTAGTATAGCCGTTCCTTTTTGATTGGTAGCTTCAAAAGGGATCTCTAGGAATAGGTGCAGAGGATAATATCAGCATTCAATTTAGTCAACAGATAGCATTAATTATTAGATGATGATAATAATACATGAAAATAGATGTGGCACTTCCTATAATTGGTCTATATAAGATACGTCTCATCGGTATCCTAGCGCTGAATGTATAAATTGTCCATAGTTCGTTTTGAATTGGTGGCTTTTATATTTAGGAAAGGGTGGAGATCTTTGACAATGGTTTATTTTAACAATTTTGATAATAAATTTTTAAATAAATATGATTTAAAAAAATATATATATATATATATATATACTTATAGATCAATGGTGATTTAAATTTTATGTAATTTCATTATCATTTGATACTTCATCAAAGACCATCAAAATTTTATACAATTTACAACGATTATATTTTGAAGTCTTTGATGGACTATTAAACGATAATAAAATTGTATGAAATTTTAACCACCATTGATCTATAAATAAAAAAATATATCTATAATTTTTTTAAGATTTTTTTCATATTTATTTGAAAATCCATTGACAAGATTGTCAAAATAATCATTGTCAAGTGATCCCTTCCCTTTAGGAAATAGTCAGTACATTTAGAGAAATGTCTTTCTGTAATTAAAATATATTAATATGTTCTGACTTAAAACAAAAAAATATATTATTAGTAAATATTACATTTAAAAAATTCTTCAGCTATATTTTGAATTTACAATTTCTCATCCAGAAATAAAATATAGTGAAACCTCTTAACATTGAATATTTATAAAATATTTTTCGTGCTGAATTTCAAATATGCTATTATGTGTATATATAGAGAACATGCCGGACTTGGTTATTATCGACTAATCATTTAAGTATTTAATCATACAAATTTCTATATAATTATCTAGTAATCCCCTTTCCGATGGCAGGGGAAGGATATCTTCTAGGTGATATATCATATATATATATATATATTGATACCATGCATTTTGTATGGAAAATAATGATTTGTTTGTTTATATGGCACACACTTTTAAGACATCCAAATAATGATAGCATGCTGTTGTCAACACGTTTGCTTGAACTCTAATGCCACTGACCACTTTGTAACAGCTATATATATAACAAACAAATCTTAGCCTCAGCCTTGTAGGCTTGTACCATCCTATTCAAGCCTACGTCACACTTGACTACTTGAGAGTTTGAGTCAAAAACGCACAAGGGAACAAATGAATGAACTAGCCAATTAATTTGGCAGATAAAGGCTGAAATCCTTGCATTTCTAACAGGAGGCGTCGCATGCATTTAATGTAGTTGTCATGCTGACAGTTTGTTTACTGGATGCTGACAACTCAATAAATCATTAATCCATCGGCTAAATTTACCATATCTCTACTCTTATCATCAACTCTTATCATCAAGCGTGTAAGTATTGTCATCTTATAATGATCAGATTGACTAAAATTAACTGATTAACTTTTGAAGAGAATGTAAATTATTAGATATATCATGGATTTTTTGTGACATATAGATTGTAACAAAAATATTAAAGTCCTTATTAAATTTATAACACATTTGCTACATTAAAAGTTATACAATTGATAATATTTCTGTCTAAAGAATTTATCAAAATTAAAATTTAATTATATATTTTTTAGAAAAACTATGGTCACAACATAAAGAAATTGATTATTTGTATATAATTTTTACTTTGTTTTTATCATATTTTAAAAAAGAATGATATTTTTTAATTTTAATATAAAAATATTACAATATAAATCACCCTAAAACACAGATAATATACTAGTATATACTAATTAGATTAGTCATAACTTGTTCAAGACTCCTTACTACATTTCTTTTTCCCTTTTGTTTCATTAATTCCTTCACTATTTTTTTATTTGTGCCTCGATCGACAGGGACAGATTTAGATTAATCCTAAATAGTTAATATTAGAATTATCCTAATTTTTTCTATTGTAAGAAAGCTCCTAAGAAAATGAACTCAGAGCGTTATGATTATAAATTACAACGAGAGTGTGAATAAGGTCAAATACGAACCTATAAAGTACATCGATTTGGAATCCTTAATTAAGCTAATTAATTAAAAAAGATGTTGAAAGAAAGAAAGAAAACAAAATCAATGTACTAGCAGATATTTTTGGATAGTTAAACAGATATTTTTAAAGATCTTCTGGTCATGGGCAAGGACTTCCTAACATGTCAAATACAAACTACTATACATAGAACTCCTTGACAGGTCCTTAGCCACGTCAAACAAGGTGCTTAATTCGCAATTGATTAGTTCTTTATTGTTAAGATAAATTGGGGATTCAGACTGCTTGATTATTTTTGGAATTGTTTTATTAGTTCCAATATCATTGAACAGCGGTCAGAAAAAGGGTCTTGTTAGAATTATGATCGACACTAGAAATATAAAGTTTTTAAATCTCAGACTGTTTTGTCATCTGTAATTAATAATTTCTTTATACTATTAGAAACACAGAAGAACTTCATGCTCTAAAAAGTACGCTAGTGTTATTCTATATATACTCACTGACATGCTCCATATTAAATAAAATAAACAGTACTTTTTGTACATAATTATTTGTATCAGAATATGTTTAGGTATTTAAATTTGATGTTTTTCAGTAGCAGCATTAAATTATTAATGAAAAGACAACTTGATAAAAGAGAAAGAAACTATTATAGACCGGATACTAAAGATAATAATATAAGAATTAACAATACAAACGATAATCGTGCTAAAATTAATGAATATATAGTCTTCCAAAACATGTGATATTTTCTTAAAATACTTTATACTAATGAAAGTGGGTATATGAAAACAGATGTGGAAAAACATGTATGTGCTATATTTTTATGCCCCTGTTATTAACCAATCAATGCATGTTGCATGTCATGCGACTACCAAAAGATTTGTCGGTTTTTTTTTTATTCTTTCACTCGAGGACGACTGCTCTATGAAAAGGACGTGTCAATTAATTATGAAAATTATACAACTAGCGGATGAAATTTATTAAAAATATGAAGATAAATATTTATTAATGGAATAAAAACAGGTCAATATGATTATTCAAAACTATTCATACATAAATAAAAAAAATAATAGAAAGTTAATGAATATATTATTGTCATCACACTCAGGTCAATGGTACTTAATTTTGGCTAGCTGTTTGGCACATAGAGAGAGCATGTGAGTATATATGAGACACACTTGGGTGGAATCAGAAACTATCCGTAGGATTGTTCGGATGAAAAAAATAAAATGTTCGGTCAAATTTTTTTTTTTTTTACTGAAACGAAATTTATTTTACAGCGAACCAAGAAAATAACCGGACGCCCACTGACATTTACCTTAGTGTCGCAACTGGACATGCATGCAACATAAACTTGACTAATAAATTTTTTTGTATGAAGTATCAGCTGAATACAAGTTTTATATTAAGTAAATTTAAATATTCTTAAAAAAACTGCATGTAACAATAAATGACATAATTAAACAAATGACAATTTATAAATAATATTATAATATTTATGATTCATTTTAAGAGATAAATTTACCTTAAACATATTATACTCATTTATTTTAAATGGGCATAGAGAAAAACTATACCTTAGCCATTGAATTAAAGTAGATGAAAGTTTTAAATAAAATAAATGATAGATACTATTAACTAAAAACTTAGAATTTCACCACTTTTATATAGTATTACTAGAGCTATAACTGAGCTTCACCCCCTTTATATATTACTAGAGCTATAACCAAGCTTCGCCCTTTTATAATAGCATTATTAGAGCTATAATCGAGTTTCACTCCGATTATATAGTTCTCAAATAAATAGTTAGGAATACAAATTTTCAAATATATTTAATAAAAATTTATTTTAAAGAAAATTTAAACACAATTTAAATGCTAAAGATATATATAATGATAAGGATAATAATAATTATTATTATAAATAATAGTAATTAAACATATGATAATCTATAAAGGAACATACAAAAAAAATGGATCACTTCAAGAGTTAAGTTTTACCTTAATATATTATTCACATTACTTCAAATGAGAAGAGCGAAAAAACATTTATGAACAGTAAAATTCAAGTAAATGAAAATTTTAAATAAATTAATGCTGAAGAAAAGTGATGGATGACATATTTAAAAGGCTTTAGAAGTCACAATCGAGCGGGTCGAGTCAATTTATATATATTGACTTTTTTCAGATCTTTAGATTGATTTCGATTAGATTTTAGGCCATTCGATTTCGGATTCATATTAGGTCAATTTATATATATATATTAACTTTTTATGAATTATGAATTACTCAATAAAATAAATTACGTACTGTACCAGTTAGAATGGTTTTCTTTAGTTGTAAATTACTTGCTTACATGGTAGTCTCCAAGGTACCCTGCTGATATCATTTTGGGTGACAATGATAAAATCCGTATTATTCATTAGTAAAAATAAAATGTTTTCCAGTTGTTGATTAATACAATTCTGAACCCAATTACAAGGATCGATGGTGCATACATATAATTTTTACGATTTCAGGGAGCTCTAGTTCGGAACATTGGAGAAAATTTTTTGGCGATTTTTTTTCAAGTCTAAAAGAATGAAGCATGTACAAATTTGAATTTATACATGATTCGCTGTCTTGTTTGCGTGAAATTTATATTGTACATCACTTTTTGTGCAGATCCCTGAGAGAGGGATTTGGGGATTATTCAGATATATATATTTCTTATTTTGCTATAAAAAAAACTTGAAGATGATCTTTTGTAAGTGGGGAGAGTAAATTGACAGCTAATCAACCTAGCTATTGGACAATTCCGCTATGACTTACGCATGGTTAATAAATTAAAACAGTTTTTATCTAGTTTTGAATTTACATGCTAATATATTCTTATATGTGTGAGCCCTGGCCATCGCAAGTTAAACATTTAAACTATTGATATTGATTTCTGAAAGCAAAAGGACGACAAAAATGGATTGTAGTTAACTTGTCATCTTCCATGAATTTGACTGCAAGAATAACCCATGATTTAGCTTTTTTAACAGTATATTTTGACTTCAGATTAGATACCGACGTCTATTTAAAAAAAAATGAATTTATTATTATTATATTATTTTGGAAAAGGATGGGAGTCTCCAAATTTTATTGTTTGGAGCTGGAGATGTTTATCGTTTACAGGTATAGATCACTAAGATGTGATTCTTGTCCCACAGGAGGAAATGTAGAGGTGGCAGAACCCGATCCGACCCAACAAATCCGTCCGACCTGTCCGGATTCGAATCTGATCCGATCCGATTTTTTAAGAAAGTCAAACTGATCCGACCCGATCTGAACCCGACCCGACCCGAGATCAAATGACCTTCAATCCAATCGAAATCTATCAACGATCTGAAAAAACACAACATGTAAATTGACCCGACCCGACCCGACCCTAACTCGACCCGGCCCGACCCAATTTCTTCCAGAAAGTCAAACTGACCCGACCCGTCCGACTCGAACCCGAACCCGACCCGACCCGCCCGATTGCCACCTCTAAGGAAATGTAAATAACAGAAGAAAAAGAAGAAGAAGAAAAAGTGCTTACTAGTTACATCGTCAGCCTACGAGTACAAGACATTTCCAACGGGAAAACTAATAACAACTTTAAGAAGAATTGACGCCTTACCTTTTAATCTGTAAATATAAATGGCACCCAAAACAGATTTGTCAAAACAAAGTGTGTATTTCATATGTTAAATAAAAGGGGAGGGATCAATTGAGAATTGAGTTATTTTAATAATATTGACAATGACATTCTAAATAAATTAAAAAAATTATAAATATATTCTTCGTACTTATAATGTTTTAAATTTTTTATGATTTAGTTATCATTTGATAGACTATAAAAACCATCAAAATTTTTATATAATTTATAATGATTATAATTATCTATCAGGGACCATCAAAAAATAAATTATATAAAATTTGAATAAATATCATTGATGGACCATCAAAAAATAAATTACATAAAATTTAAAACACTATTAATGAGGTTGATAGCGTAGGGGCGCTAAAAAAGTTTCGCTCGTTACAACTGAAGGCAGCCGGACATCACTGTTCCAATGAATTAATTGCCTTTTAGTCTTTTACTAGCGTATCATGAAACTAGAAAAAAAAAGAGTGATTTATTGACTTAAATCAAGCAACTTTCCTTAAATCATCACTATTGCACATGGATGTTTACATAATTAAACATCCATGAAATTATTCGGTATATATTTCTTTTTTGTTCTGTCCGGCTTAATTAGTACAATTTTGAATCCTCAACAGCTGTGGCACGTCATGATTTCTAAAATAATAAAAGAAAAGATTTTTTTGTAGCTTACATATATCTTATATTATACTACCACTATGTTTTGATAATAATTTCTAGCAAATTATAAGGATTAAGATCTTTAAGGAAAAAATAACCATAAACCATGCATAATGCATGTCCAATAAACATTTTCTCTGAGTTTCTCATATCCGGCGATATAATTTTTTACAATCATAAATTAAAATTAATTGGGTGCCCCCATCCCCATTTTTTTCTTACATCGGGGATATTGGTCGAGGAAATGAATTATTTGTTTTGCAATTGCAAAACATGTGTTCTTATTGCAAATTTTGTTATAAGTAAAATGTTTTGTTATATAAAATCCAGTTCGTGATTCACAGACACGTTATATATTCGTCACGCATAAAGTCCACAGGATATGAATTCATGGAGCCAATACATCCACATGTACATATTAAATATGTGCTGCAGTGATGTTACTCATAGCACAAACAAGTTGACCGTTATAAATTTATAATATGATAATCTGCAGTACTTCTAATTGTGAATCAAATATATATCCAGTCAAAACAATCAATGATCTCGATCGGCTAGCTATATAAATATCTAGGACCTTTGATTGATTGCTATTATTTTAGTACGGTGTAATATAATTGAAAATGGTAATAATTGTTCCAATTATTTAGTTGGCAAATAAGACAAATTACACGTACTAATAGAAATTAGTGCTTGTGTGTTGTTTACAAATTACAAGCACTAATAAAAAATTTAGTGCTTCTGCGTTGTTTACAAATTACACGTAAATTTCTATAATTAATTAGATGCAGAAACGCAGAAGTTGCGATTTTTGTATTTTTTTTTTAAGAAAAAAAGTGAACATCGCGCCTTGCTTATTTTGACTGAATTGATTCATTACATTATTTTATCTATAAATCTTTTGTAAAGAAGCTGCATCGAAAATAATCGGTTACTAAAATTTATAAATGGACTCTATTTGTTTGTGATATAAATTGGTTGACCATCGGATGGATACAAAATATACTGATTCTATGACATCGATCTAAAATGGTACACGCATAACCGGAGCATCAAAATGAGCGGGCAAGTGATTTGCAATAGTAACACATGCAATAAATTTAAATCATTAATATACAAATGACCTAGTAAATCAAGTGATAACTAATTAGGATGACCTCAAAGAAATCATAAGTTTAAGTCCTCATAAATATAAAATAAAATTTATGAACTGACTCTTATCTTTCACTAAAAAAAAAATTCAGTATCTTTAAAATGAAGATATATTGCCATCATTCTGTATCAAAATCATGATATATAGAAATAAAAAACGCATTTATTTTTTTGATAAAGAAACCAATCCTGTCTCGTTCTTTTTTCACAAATCATAATTGATGTTAAATTTTATATCTGAATCCTCTTCACACGGATTCAACTTGTGCTAGTTTGTGCACTGGGAACTCCAATGTGTAATTATTAGTTCCTATGCTTCCAGCAAGTGTGCAAGAACAAGATATGTTGTGCTGGTGCACCTAACGTCATATTGTACGAAAATTCATAACTTTTTTCCCTCTTTTATAAATAGGGTTAGCTCATGGATCGTTGGCTACTCATTTAGGATCAACTCAAATTTGACTCAACTCGTTAAACTTGTTAACTTAATGAATAAAATTTGAACTAGGTCTAACTCGACTCACTAAATCTGATAGACTTGTTAAGCTCATTAAACTATTAATCATTACTATTTATATTATTATATTATAAATTTTAAAATATTATACAACTTATAATTCAATATATATGAAATTATTGTATAGAAAAATTATAATTGCAGACATCAAAGTATATTGTCAGTTACTAGTTAAGTAGTTGTTCCTGTAGTAAATCCCATAGTATCAGGGTGTGGTATCAAAAACTTTTGTTTCAATGGAAACTAGAGATATATACATCTATTTGTCAAAAAAATATATATGAAATTATTGTATGAAATAAAACTTTGTTGTCACTAATTCATTTTTTTTATTTATTTTGGTATTAAATATTTATATAAAATATTATTAATTATTAAATGAATGATTAATGAGACAACTCAGCTCGCTCGTTAATTTAACGAGTCAATCTCAAACTAGACCAATATTTTTATTTCATAAAGATAATGAGTCGATCTCAAACTTATCCTAACTCGACTCAACTCGATTCATTTACAACTTATTTATAAGTATTCCCCGCAGATATAATTCCCAGCCTTACTAAGCTAGTAGTATACAATGTTCTTAGTAACTAAGCTACTGGTGTACTGTATACAGATTTACTAAGATACTGGCATACAATGTTCTTAGTAACTACGACAATTAAATAAAAAAGAAAACATACCGGTATCAATATGTTATATGATCCACTACACCACGGCATTCAGTGATTTCGTTATAGAATATCCTTAATGGGGAAAAGATGACTAGATGAGATAAGAAGATTGCTTGAAAGCCAATTGTAGTGGCCTCCTTCAAAGGAAAGTATATTGCACACGCTACAACAGAATATTCTATCAGGCTTTGACTACACTCCCTGTTCCCAAACTTCTATTCTGATTCTACCGAGTATGAGAGTTGAGATTTATGAGATACATGATACTAGGAATAGGAATAGGAATTATAAATAGAGGTGACGAAAATCAGATCCTATGTACCTACTCGATAAATTCATCTGTTCAGATAAGAATATGATTCGATTTGATTCAATTTGATTTATATAAAAAATCAAATTAACTTGACTTAATATGAACTTGATCAAATCTGATCTGGCGTGAGATTAAATAACCTACAATCCAACTGAAATGAATTAAAATTGAAAAAAGCCAACACTCAAATCGACTCAACCCGACTCAATCCCAACCAGATCCAATCTTATCCTTCTAAAAAAATCAAACTAACCCATCTGACATGACCTAAAAAAACAACACAATCCATCCAACTACCATCCTAATAATTAATAAAAGGACGGATTGAACAAAAAACGATCGGTAGAGCATACTCGAGCCAAAAAAAGACGGAGCCGAGTCAAAAAAAAATTTTATTTTTTTTTTCTGCAACAAAAAGAAAAATTTATTTTTCAGTAAACTAAAAGAGTATCTGAGCATAAGTTGATACCTACCATGATGTTATCCGTATATACAGCCTTCATAAATGTCAAAATGTCAAATTACCCCGTGAGAAAACGCTGAAATATGAAATACAACCCAGCCGTACAAAACAATTTTGTGATGGGTTAATTGGTAATTTCACCTGTTACTTCGAAAGTACAAACAAATGGAAGGTCTTTCTCTGTTAACGCCTTCTACTAAATCTATCCGGCAATTCTCTCTTTCTCACTAAAATATTTTGCCCTGTTAATGTCTCTCTTGCAGTGTTCTGAATTAACGGTTTGGAAACTGGGCCCCATTTTGCAGAATAATATACAAGATTTTTCAGCACTTCTCTACGACAGCTATTTCCAAAAGCAAAAAAAAATGAAAATAATTTATTATCATTTTTTTTTTGAAAGAAAGAGTTAGCAGAGGCTGCCAACGTGTACAACAAATAAATGCGAAATAAAACTGAAACGGTCCGATTACATCCTGTGTGTACCTACTCTATCTGTCTAATGGCACCCGCTGTATACATCTCCAAGGCTAAGTAACAAAAGCAAGACCAGGAACCACCAAAAATAAGAGCAGCAACAACAAGCGTGTTCTATTGAAAATAAAAGTTGTTGGTTTTATAATTTGATACTCATCATTTGTCTGTTTTATAATGCTATCCTTGAAGTATACATATCGAGGAGATAATTCTGACTATTCAACCAATTAAAGATTACGAATTCTATTTTGCCTGTACTTGATTGACCAACATGTTGAGCTTTATACCCGTTTGAACACGCTCCTGGGATCTCAATATCCCATGAAAATTCTTTGTATTAGCATACTTGATTCTGGTGTTATCTGGTCTGCATCTTAGTAAATAATTTTTAATTTTAGTATCAGATCGAAAGAATTCTGTTATAATTTTATCACACAAGCATTTCACATGGACATTACAAAGAATCAAGCGTTCAATTTGACCCAGGATTTAAATTTGGTTAAATCAAATATTAAATGTCAGTACAGTCACATCATTACTAATAGAAAAATATAATAAATGATCCGAGTAAATTTGACTTATTTTGATAGTACCAACTATGATAAACATTAAATATAATAGCATCCAAGCTCTCCCCAAGTCATATACGTATATGTTCTCTTCCTACTATAATTCACCTTTGTCAAAGCTGGCGTGTCAAAACCCAACTAGGCAGCAAAGAACAAAGAACAAGAAAGCTGATTATGTTAACAGCAGTTAAACAGAGAACAGAAAGCCATGCGAGGCTTGGCAGCATCCAACATCTTAATTCACGGTTCCTTTCTATTTCCCTTTCATGGCCTCATCTTGATTTGGAAGCATCCATATATTAATCTACTCTCTCTCACACACACACATACACACAACCACACCCCCTGCGACCCCTAAAAATATTCTCAACCATCTCTCTCTCTCTCTCATGATCCTTTTTGAAACGGCAACAAGAGAGAAGTGAAGATTGGTCCCATTTTAGCATAACTTGTCTTCATGCTGTTACTAAAACCATGATACTCACCAATGCATCAGCAAAGGTGCTTTTTGTAGTCCTAGCCCTTCTCTCTGTATCTCATTCCAATACAGCATGCACAGATCAAGAGAGGCAAACCCTGCTCTCCTTCCATAATAGTCTATCAACTCCTCTACAGTCATGGAATGCTACCATCGAATCAGACTGTTGCAAATGGGAAGGCGTCACTTGTGACCCTTTCAGTTCCATTACTGAAATTTCCTTGCCAGGTAAAGGCCTAACTGGAGAACTCTTGCCAATTCTATCCAATTTGACCAATCTCTCTTATCTCAACCTATCATGTAATTATCTCTCTGGACCGTTGCCAGTTGAACTGCTTTCTCTTTCTACAAGCTTAAAAGTCCTCGATGTCAGCTTCAATAAACTCTCTGGCGGGATACCAGATTTTGAAAATCCAGTAATTCAGGTATTAAACATATCTTGCAATTTTCTCACTGGACTGCTACCCATTATCAAAGCAACATCTCTAGCGTCACTCAATACAACAAATAACAGCTTGACAGGTCCAATACCTAACTATCTCTGTACAAATTCACCTTTTCTTGTATCACTAGCCATCTCTTACAACAAATTTAGTGGCAAGATTTCACCAGGATTAGGAAATTGCACAGCTTTAAGGGAATTCAGTGCTGGATCCAATAATCTGACCGGGTCGTTACCTGATGAACTGTTCAAGCTTGCCTCACTACAGCATCTCCGTCTCTCTATCAATATAATTAATGGGTCTCTGAATGGAGCTCTAATTGCCCAGTTAAAAAATTTGGTTAGCCTTGATCTCAGTACAAACTCTCTTACTGGACCCATACCCAAATCCATTGGCCAGCTTAACAAACTACAGTTTCTCCAACTGAGTAACAATAACCTTACAGGAATATTACCATCAGCAATTGAAAACTGTACCAATCTCAGGCAACTCAACTTACGGGAAAACAGCTTGACTGGAGATCTCCGGTTTATCAACTTCACGAAACTCTCCAGTCTACAGCTCCTTGACTTGTTCAATAATAATTTCACAGGTGAAATACCAGAGAGTATCTACACTTGCAAGGATCTCATTGCACTGCGTCTCTCTAACAACAATCTCAGTGGTTTGATCTCTCCACTCATAGGAAACTTGAAGGCACTGTCTTTCCTGTCACTCTCCTCAAATAAATTTGTCAAAATAACAGATACACTTCAAATCCTCAGTAAATGCAAGAATTTGACTGCATTGTTAATATCACGGAATTTTTTTGGTGAACCCATACCGAGTGAGCCCACTTGGGAGAATGGATTTGAAAATATTCAGGTATTTGGCATGGGACATAGCAACTTAACTGGTACAATCCCCTCATGGATATCCAAAATGACTAAACTTGAAGTTCTAGTTATTTCAAACAACCACTTCACTGGACAGATACCAGACTGGCTTGGCAGTCTTTCTAGTCTCTTTTATCTTGACTTATCCCACAACTATTTGTCAGGCAACATCCCTCAATCAATTACGCATTTGCCTTTGTTGAATTCAGTTCATAAAATAAAGCAATTGGATCCTGGCTATCTTGAATTACCCCTTTACCATATACCGATTAATGGGAGTAGACAACAATACAAACAACTGACAGCCTTGCCTCCTACAGTAGACTTAGGAAGCAATCAATTGAATGGTACAATACCACGAGAGATTGGAAATCTGACAATGATCCTTGTGCTGGATCTCAGCCAAAACAACATATCAGGTCCAATACCTGAATCCATAGGAAACCTCACAAATCTAGAAATTCTGGACCTATCAAGAAACAAGCTAACAGGTCTCATACCCCCTTCCCTGACTAGGCTCCATTTCCTCTCAAAATTTAGTGTCGCATATAATAATTTATCAGGTCCCATTCCAACTGGAGGCCAGTTCAACACATTCTCTAGCTCAAGTTATGAAGGAAATTCTAATTTATGTGGACCCGTGGTGATGCAGGAGTGTAGCAACCCCACAAATGAAGAGAGTAAAACACTGGTTACCTCCAAAAGGTTTAATAAAAAGACAGTAATTGCCGTTGTATTATGCATTTTTTTTGGTGTAGCTGCAGTTGTTCTCCTACTGGGTTATTACCTCACCTCCAGTAGAAGGGGTAAACGTAAATTAAATGATGGTAAAATTGGATTACCAACTAGTTCCTTAAATTCATTTACAGAAATCCAGTTCGACTTGATAAGAGATGCCAACTTAGTCATGCTCAAAGGAGAAACTGAAATTTCCTTTCAGGATATTCTAACCGCAACCAACAACTTTGACCAGTCAAGCATAGTGGGCTGTGGTGGTTTTGGGTTGGTTTACAAGGCTGAGCTGGCATGTGGGGCCAAGTTGGCAATCAAGCGATTAACTGGCAACTCTTGGCTAATGGAGAGAGAGTTTGAGGCAGAGGTAGAAGCTCTGTCTGTAGCACAACATGAAAATCTCGTACCTTTGAAGGGATATAGCAGCCATGGCAACATAAGACTTCTAATCTATCCCTACATGGAAAATGGTAGCTTGGATGATTGGCTACATGACCAGGGGAGCCATGCTTCAGAATCAGACTTCAACTGTCAGCTTGACTGGCCAACTAGACTCAGAATTGCACAAGGGGCTAGCCAAGGCTTGTCATACATACATGAGGTGTGCATGCCACAGATAGTTCATAGAGACATAAAATCTAGCAATATTTTGTTGGACAAGAAGTTTGAGGCACATGTGGCAGATTTTGGATTGGCAAGGCTGATACTCCCATACAAGACGCATGTCACGACAGAATTGATTGGTACACTGGGATACATACCACCAGAGTATGGCCAAGGTTGTGTTGCAACCTTGAGGGGTGATATTTATAGCTTTGGGGTAGTCTTGCTAGAACTGTTAACTGGTAAGAGGGCAGTAGAGGTGTTTCCTAACAGTTCAGTAGAATTAGTCCAGTGGGTGAGAGATTTGAAGTCAGTGGGGAGAGAAGCGGAGGTTTTCGATCCCTTTCTAATAGGGAAGGGTTATGACAGAGAGATGCTAAAGGTTTTGGATGCGGCTTGTTTGTGTGTAGATTATAACCCAATAAATAGACCCAGTATTCAACTAGTAGTCACATGGCTCCAAAATGCGGATGCAACTTTGTTGAGTTAGAATTTAAGCCCCTTTTACTTTTGGGGGAATTTGGGACGTGTGATCAAATAGAGATCTGTTTAGCTAGCTAAGATGTAGAACCAAATTGCAAGGTGTAAATTTTGTAACAAGTGCTCTGCTGCTTTTTGCAGGGTTGGTAGTGCCAGGTGGATGAGAGGGGGGGGGGGGGGGGGGGGGGTTGTTTAGTGAATTATACAGCTTTAGATTATGCTATACATGTAAAAAGAAATTTTCTTCTTCTTAACTGTTGTAAAATATATTCGATGCATTAATGAAAATGTATTACCATTTCCCAAAAAAAAAAAATAGAGCGAGAGAGAGAAAAAGAAAAATAATATGCATACCAGCTTAGTGCTACTGATCAGTACTAGCCCGATACCAGCTTGGTACTGTACATCTGTACTCCAATTTACTATTTAGTCATACTGATCAGGCCTAATACCAGGGAACGCTGTGCAATTTCTGCTCAGTACGAGTTACGAACGGAACCAGAATTATAACATAGAATACCAGTCCTATACATATCTCTAGTCAGCACTGTCAGGTCTTGACTCTCAGTACCAGTCCCCATTTCTGCTCAGACGAGTCCGATCAATCGCCTGTCGCAATTGTCGTAGCGATTCGCCTGCAGACAGACCCCACTCGAAGCTCTGTCGAGGCAGTGTGTCAGGATGTCAGCGCCTCGCTAGAAGATCCTGTGCGACCCCTTTTTCGCGCGCTCCGCACCGCCTCTGGGCGATGGGATGCGGAAGAAGGACACGGAGATCCCTCCCAAGCGTGCATCTGTTTAATGTCGGTTGATTCTACCGTTTAGAAAGATTTGGATGCACATTTAGGGGTTTTTTTAGTGATTGTGAGTCTTGTAGATTCCGGTGGGCGCAAGCCCCCACCGTTAATTACCCTGGGCTATTAACCTCGAGGCACCTCTGGATCTTTAAAAGGGAGAAGCAAATAGTATAGTTAAATGATGGTCAAGTGGTCGTCTGGATTTACTAAAAGGGTGATCCCGTGAAAGACGAACCTACTACAGATCGGTTCAGTCTTTACCGCCTCGAGAGATAACCTTACTACAGATCAGATTAATCTCTTCAAAGGAGTCGAGGTAAGTCTACTACAGAACGACTCAACCTCAGTTGATCTAGAAGATAAATCTACTACAAAACGGTTCAATCTTAACTAGTCAACAACCAATCACACAAAATATAACTCGAAGCACTAAACCGGTTGATCTTGAGGTTGGTGAATCAAGAGAAGGGTGGATTTGGCTCACGTGTTTCTTCTCACTGATCTTCTAGATCATGAATTTCAAGCACTAAGCCGATTCATAAACCTAGGAACACAACTGCGCACAAAGTCAAACTTGAAGTACTAAGCCAGCTTAACATTGAAGCTCTCAGTCTTAGGCAGTGGCGGGAGGCAATTCGGTTCGATATTGATCTTCTATATTTCGGTTTAGGTCAAACTTGGGCTGGGTCTTCTTATTGGGCCTCCATTTTTTGGATGGGGAGATTATGTGTATGGGCCTGTTTGAACATTAATTTAGTGCCATCATTTGAAGAGCCGCTGTCATATTTGTTTCTATGATAGCTTATATATATATATATATATTTTTATGTCTATAATTATGAAACTTACTTAATAATAATAATCTCTGTATTTAATCACAGTCATTTAAACAAATGTGATGATCGAAATCCGCCGCCGTAGTTCTTATGGCCGCAAATATGAATCCGATTGTTGGGACGAGGAACAATGGATATCTGGCTGTGCTGTTTGGTGACAATGGATATCAGTAAATACTTCCAGGTAAAACCGTAAAGGCTGTAATATAAAAAGTATAATTTATTTGCAAATACAATTTAAACATGTGGACATTATTCAATCTGTGGCATTTAAAAGATATTCTAATTTAATGTGGATAAATCAAACTGATATTTATCGTTCGAAACTATGAACATAAAACAAACATATGACTCTACGTGCGAATGTAATCCCAATAAAGTATAGGCCCAAATATTGTTCTATATTTTTGTAGCTCAATCTAATAATCTTATTTTAATTAGAAAGGATACAGTGAAGTAGAACATTAGTAAGCATATTATGGTTAGTTTAGAATTTTGTGTGGTAGTTTGCAAGCTAAGCTCTGGTAACGGGTACAATTATTCTGGTACCATTCCTAATGGTACTGTGTCACTGGCAAATTGTTATGGTTATTTGTGGTATATATAATTTCCTGCAGTTATTGCTTTATTGGTATGATCAAATAGCATGTGCAAAACTGGTATTGGTACTTTAGTAGGTTATCTTCTATTGCTTAATTGGCCATTTGGGATTTTTGGAACATAATGCTGGTGAATCACGAGGAAATTTTTTATCATTTTGGGATTCATGCTGGTTTGAATCACGAAAAAATTCAATGGTTCACATGCTGCACTACAAGTAAAATATTTCCTGTATCGGGACTATTTTGGGTTTGGGAGAGGGGACAAGTGGGAAGACAGAGAAAGAGGAGTGGAAAATATTAAAAATTATATACAAATACATATTTTTTTTAACTTAAAAAAGTATAACAATTATATATTTGTGGCAAAAAACTAAATGAATTGATTTTGGAGTGACATTATACTAAGATAAAAGTTTGAAATGACATTTTGATAATTTTGAAATTTTAAAATGGCACAAAACTAATTTCCTTTTTTATTAAATAGCTGACATTTTAGGACTAGGAGTTTCTGAAATAATAAGCCTTTCATCTTCTATATTTTTTTGTATCTTTAAATTAGATTTTCTGACCAAGGCACATGTGACGTGTCTATTAATTCTTAATTCTCAATTTAAAGGTATTTGTTATATTTGTTTTACCTTGAAGATTCAACACATTTAACATAATATGCCTATGCTAATTACATTAATTTTCTGCCATTATTATACATGATTTTAAATACTGCACAAACATACCTCTTTCAATGTACTACAGTTCTTAAATGGTACCACCTTCTGATACATAACCTTACATTGCTAAGCATGCTCAGACCGAAGGCTACCTAAAATACGTATGTCAACCTTGAAACCCAAACTAGCAAACTAGGTTCATGCAACAAAGTTCACATCCATAGATTATTGCATCCATTACGTTTATGTAGCGCAACTTTATATCTGTTCTGCACCTAAAGCAAAGATGCCATTAATTTGATTTCCTCAATGCTAACTGCGCCATCACCGTCCCCGTCAAGGCATGATATGATCTCCATGCAGTCTTCCAAACTCGCACTGCCGACCAAACTCAGTACCTTAGCCAATTCTTCCCCATCCACCATTCCACCAGGTCCTTCTGCCGTGCCCAGAACAGGCACTGCTGCCTCAAGTAAATTACCTATCCCATCAAGGCCTAGTTCACCAGCATTCATCATGTCAAGGAAATCTTCGATGCTGAGCTGTCCGTTCTGGGTCCCGCTGGCATTTGTTATCATGTCTTTAGCCTCCTGCTCGCCCCTGTCATGTCCTAGAGATGAGAGGAGCCCCTGGAGTTCGGCCGCGTTGATCAGGCCATTGTTGTCTGAATCAAAGGCGCGAAAGGCCTCTACCAGGTTGGTGACATAGCTTAGCGCCTCAAAATTGAGGGACAATGGATGGGTTTGGGATTGAATGGAGGATGCCATTGGAAATGAGTATGACAAGTATATGTGAATGTTTCTGATTTATGGAGGTCTAAAGCCTGCTTGCATAGCTTTAATAGACAATAGGAGGTAGGGGAATATATCTTTTAGGCATCTTTGTGTTGACATAAAGAAAAAATTATCGGGTATCTGGTTCTATTTCCTGTCTCATTTGAGCTCCTTTTGTATCGGATTCAAAGAGGAATAGACTAATATGTTTTCTTTTTCCCTATAGGCTAAATTAGTTAACATAATTAAATCCAGTAAATGAAACAATATTTAGCTCCTCTAATTTATCAATAGAGATAAGGTAGTCGTATGGATTGAGATCTTAAGAAAATAAATAGATAAAACGGCTGGTAGATCTTCACGCTGCTTCCCCTCAATTGATGGCAATGGATCGGCAGACATATATATATATAAAAAAGTGAGGCTATGGTGCTTCGCGAATCATAACTTCCTATATTTTGTGTCCGTATCTCAAATTTAAAAGTTCAAACAGTCGATCCGAACTATTGGACATGATCTTTATATTAAAATATTTTTGAAAATCAAATTTTTTATTTTTTTTGAAAATTTTGCTATTTTTTAGATGAGTGAAAAATCACTAATATTGAATAATGCAGAAATCATTAGATCAACAAATTTTATACCCGTCTAAAAAATAATAATTTTTTTTAAAAAAATATAAAATTTGATCTCCAAAAATATTTCAATATAAAGATCATGTTTAACCGTTTAGATCAACCGTTTGAACTTTCAAATTCGAGATACAGAAACAAAGCATGTGAGATTTTGTGATTCGCGAAGCACATAGTCTCTCTATATATATATGTGTGTGTGTCTCTCTATATATAAATATAGTTGGGTTATAGTGATATACATAGCATGTATCGTCTCCGTGCTATGGATTGATTCTTTTTTTTCAAAGTCTAAATAATTGATCTGAACCACTCAAAATGATTTCTTTATGAATATCTTGATATAGATTAAATTTTATAATTTTTTAACTATTTTTTAGATGGTTAGAAAATCACTTATTTAATTATTGTGAGTCATCCAAAAGAAATGATTTTCTAGCCATCTAAAAAAATAGTTAAAAAATTCTAAAACTTATAAAATTTGATTTATATCTAAATATTCATACAAAAATCATTTTGAATAGTTCGGATCGATCATTCATACTTTAACAATGAAGAACTGATCCATTACATAGAGATGATATGTGCTATACATAGCATCATAGCATAACTTTCTCTCTCTCTCTTTATATATATATATATCTTCAGCAAAAAAGCCTCTTTGCAAAGTAACCCACTGAAAAGAAGCTAAAAAGCAGGATACTAATATACCTGCATAACTCAACTATCTAAAGAGAAAAAGCTACTCAATTAGGCATCACTGGACGCAAATTGCGATCTCATCCAGTTTACCTCCTTACCAGGTTTGCTAGTCATATGCCTCATGCCTAGTTGACAGTCGGTACTATAGTGATTGGTACAGTAACTTATTTCAAGGTTTGCTAGTCATATGGCAAGGTGGAAGTCAGAGTTTATGGTATTTTAATCCCTTGATAATTTATAAAGGTCCTGAGTTCGCTTTAAGTGCAAAACTATTAATTCATACACATATTTCACCAGAGAAGCTTCTCATAATCTCATCACAAAAATGACAAGTTATGGCCGTCATCGGAAGGAGGTTTAAAAACCAAAGAAATCCTGACTCGGACTTCTTTTGAACTATACCATTTATCTTTTTCTTATGACAAGAAGCTTTATACACCGGAGGGTTTTCTAACCTATATCTTTAATGAAAACATCACTACATTAACAATGGCCCCGAGATAGAAAAAAAAATGAGATTTGGTTATTTTGTCCCCCCCCCCCCCCCCCCCCCTACAGCGAGCTTTGTACAAGAAACTCATACAACCTCTTTCTCGAGCTTGAGAACTGCCATAAATGCTTCTTGCGGTACATCAACCTTGCCAATAGCTTTCATTCTCTTCTTCCCTTCAGCCTATTGATATTTATTACTATTAGAAACAATGTATTAAAAAAAAAGTTTGTAACATAATAATTAGTACAAGGTGGAAAAAGTGACCTGCTTCCTAAGCAACTTCTTCTTTCTCGTTATATCACCACCTAAAAATATTAAAATGTAAGATAACTCTAAAATTTATGCGAAGCAAGAGTACTAATAGATAAACATATTAAAACCCCACCTCATACAAGCAGTCTACAAGAAATGTGGGCCACCATACATTTAGAGCTCGATCTTTAGTTTTAATAGGGTAATTCTTTGTTTGGATAGTGCCCAACTTTAATGGACAGTTTTGGTTGTTCCACATCTTGTAGTTCTGCCCCCATGTGAATTATAGTTTGTAACACTATTTTTTTTTTTAAAAAAAGGAATAAAAGTAAAATGTAACTTAAAATATATTTTTTTTCCTTTAAGCGTGGCTATTTATATTTTTTTCATTGTTTACGGGGATGCAAGCAAGAAGCTCCCATAATTACCATAACATTTTGCAAGTACATCTTTCCTGATGGCTGATAAAGATTCGCTAGCAATCACCTTCGCGCCGATGCATGCCTATCAGTGATATCAGTTCAACAATTATTAGACATCACTTATGCAGTTATGCCCCCATATAGTTTTCATTTATATCCCCTAAAAAAACTTAAAAAATCATCTTCCTAAATGTATTCATTCAAAAATAAGAAAACTACCCTCCAATCCTGCTCTTGGAAGGATGCTTTGGGGATTTGCTGAAGCCGGGAAAATTAGTACACAATTAATATGTAGGTTCATATTCAGTATTTCTGTGCATTGTACAGCCTACTATATTCATTTTCTCAAGCATGCCGGACTCTCTGAGCATTAGAAGGCATTATAATTGTCATTCAAACAGAAAGGAAAAGAGACTATGCAAAGCACACAACTCCAGGTTTCTCATATTATTCCAACAGCTCAAACTAGAAATATAGAAGGGCAAACGTAAGGCTACTATCCTTATTTCTGGTTGAGTTAAGCATTGTTCCACACATACTAATCTATAATAAAAAAAATTTGCAACTTTGTTACACTAACATTCTAAACAATAAACAGTGTAATTAATTGGTGAAAATATTGTAAAATCACGATGAATTAAAAAAGAACAGCACCTGGATAGGCACTTTAAACATTTGTCGGGGAATAAGTTCTTTTAGCTTCTGCGTTAGAGCCCTTCCAACAGAATATGCCTGGAAAATGGTACAAAGTAACAGTCACTTCATTGGATTTTTTCAACTTCTTTTCATGTCATGAATAACAGGGAGTTAAAGAACGTCGGAGTTTGATTCTATGCTTCCTGTGGCTGGCTGGCTTAGATTAACACAACCCCACAGTCCCACACACACAAAAAGAAAAAAAATATTCCACAGTAAGAGGAAGATCAGTGATGCAGGTCCAGTCTGTCCGTCTCAGATGGGATGGACCAGTGTCCGGCTTCTCCCATGTGTGAATAGCAGGAGACATGGACCTTCATCATGACAGTATTATGATTTAGAAGTTGAACATTTCCACACACCCCCCGTTCAGTTCCTACCATGGACAACACCAACATGAGCATTGCAGAAGCAATGATTTCAATTATCGGTTCTTTGAGACACTTTATTACCATAACAGATATTGAGCTTTTTAAGTATCAGGTATTTAGAAGAGGTTCTCTATTATTCCTGTACTACCTAAACTTCGAATCTAAACCACAAAGCGTTTATTTAATCCTCATCACCTTATCCTTGTGTACAATTGTAGATAGAGGCTCTACAGGTTCACCGTTTATTTGAACATCAAGTTTCACCAGATCACTTTCCCTATACCTGGAAAAAAAAATAATGATAACAAAAAAGTTTACAGAGAAAAAGAAAAAAGAAATGTTAATTAGAACAAATTCAAAATAATAAGCAGATACCCAATGAGTGAGTATTCCATGCTAGCATAGCCCTTGCTTCTAGACTTGAGTTGATCAAAGAAGTCCCCGACCATCTGTCACATCAAGATGTTCAGTCAAGTTATGCTAGGTCTTTCTCTTATAAAAGTCAATGCATTCCTAATTAGTACCTCTGCCAGGGGTAATTCATAAATAATAGAGGCTCTATCTTGAGTAACAAAGTTCATTTCTTTGAAAATGCCTCTCCTATCTTGCCCCAGTTCCATTAGAGCTCCTATGTAGTCTTTTGGCGTCAGCATGTCAACCTACATTATGTTTGCAACATCTTGTGCAGCCGTAAAATAATTAAATATAACTTAAAAACTACTACAAACAACATTATATATAATTATAACCTCACAAATTCTCTGTACTGCCTCCTTTCCTCAGTTATTTCAAATCCAAAACCAACGTTTCCCCCATGTGGTTTATATCAGCACAAGGAACAAAAGGATGTAATTGTATGATAAAGAAGGGAAACATAAGAGGCTACAACTTACACCTGAATTAGTTGTGCTCGTGTCTAAGGGGGCGTCCTCAAAATATCCAATTAAACACATTAATGTTTCACAGGCATACAAAGAAATTATCTTATACACAATTCAATTTAAAGTAATAAACCACACCATATACATCAGACACAAGCTTGTTATATAAAATCCAAAGGGTCAGTTAAAGAAAAGGACAAACCCTGATATATGGTTCTTCAATTGAATTTCTTTTTCCAGGCTCTGGCAATAAAGAAGGATTTGAGCACTCAACCTGAAAAGTTAGATAAAACAAACTAAATAAAATATTCGAAAGAAAACAAGTTCTATGAATGATAATAGGATAATAATCTGAACAGTTTACCATTTCTCCATTTGAGCATTTGACTCTGTAAACCACACTTGGTGCCGTAGTTATCAGATTCAGGTTGTACTCCCTCTCTAGTCTTTCCTGAGGACAAAGAATATAACCAGTGCTATGTGTGAATAAGTGCTAAACCTACATGCTTCAAAGAAATGGTTGGATGCAAGACACATTCCGCCAACAATTTATTTTTACAGTTGTTGATAGTTGAATAGAAAATTGGACCTGAACAATCTCCATATGAAGTAACCCAAGGAAACCACACCGAAAGCCAAAACCCATAGCTGTGGAGTTCTCTGGCTCAAACTACAATACCACAATCCATATAAGTGGCCTTATTGATAATTATATAGTGTGAAGATCTACCTTCAGAAGAAGTGCGTAGTGTGTAAGATAAGAATAGCATGATA
Organism: Schoenoplectus tabernaemontani; assembly: GCA_037127355.1. NCBI lineage: Eukaryota > Viridiplantae > Streptophyta > Magnoliopsida > Poales > Cyperaceae > Schoenoplectus > Schoenoplectus tabernaemontani. Next base: position 15,470,689 of record CM073755.1, on the reverse strand, counting down.
TTTTAATTCTGCAGAACTCTTTTAGTTTACATATTTACTTTTTAAGACCTTGTGCATGAGATTTTCAAAAGTACACACAGTAATCCCACTTCGTTATGAGCATTTATCCGGTCTTTCTTCCTTAACCAAACAATAGAATCATATCAATGTGTTTTACAACCTTCAAAGCTGCATCATTTAGTTGAAGCTTTTCCAATGCTTCACGCAAATCAAGGTACCTATTGAGCAGCAAATTTACGAATGGGAAAAAGAAAAAAAAAAGAAAAAAGAAGGCATTCTATAATGCAATAAGAAGACTAGGACCCTGGTGGCATCATCATAATAGCCAGACAGTAAGACCACGAGAAGTACCACTTAATGCAGGTGTTACAATAAGCATCAAACAGTATCAAGGTACTGCAGAATGATAATCAAGTAGATCTCAATTAGTTACTTACCAACTTTCATATTTAAAAGCTGTTTTTCAACATTTGTTGATTTGGGGTCTGATTACACACTACTTGCTGTGCATTTTGATCCAGAGCAAAACCATTGGTTGGGGGGGGGGGGGATTGCAAAGGTAAAGCTGTCAGGTACGTAAACTGCATGTGAGGTATGGTAATGGTACTACCATGAGCTGGGACATCTCTGCTAGCCCATAAATCTCTGAACCAGGTACACACACACATAATTACAGTTTTTCATCAGGCACTATGCAGCCCAAAGAGGAAATGAAAAGAAAGAAAAACTCACTGATCAGCATCAATAGGGAATAAACCAGAAAAGACCATAGGTGTAGCTTCAGCATATCCTGGTAAAGAGCTCTCTGCCTTTCTATTAAACAAAGTGATAGTGTCACCAACTCTTGCATCAGCTACAGACCGAATAGAAGCAGAGAGATATCCGACCTATAGACAAATCTTTGTCAACCGATTATTCAAGATAAAAACTAATGTTGGATGCTGATAACAATATAAATTCGATATTACCTCACCAGCATAAAGCTCATTTACTTCGATCTGGTTGGGAGACATCACTCCTATTTCATCTGCAAAGTAGTCCTGTTTATTTTGACATGATCTCAGTCATCAACGCTTACGGAACTGACTAATTGTATGAAGAGAGTATTATGAATAACTGACGATATTGGTATATGACAAAAGATAAGCCATAAGATACTTGAAACAAGTTCTGTTAGAGACAGCATAAAAAGCATTGGCACAATGATGAGAAAGCCATAGACAGTCACATAAAAGGCGTGCTGTGTCCGTATATTGACTAAAGATGTATACATTACAAAACATGGTACGGTATACTGAGTTAACTGAAGTGTCAGGAGCACAAAAGGTTGTTCTGCCTTTGAGAGAAGGATAGTATGTTTTGGGGATAATCCAAAACGATAGTATGTTTTTCAAAAGAATATTTTGAATAAGAACAATATAAGAAACAAAGGGAAGTGCTACCTTTTCACTGGCCATGAAATATATCCTATCACCTTTTCTTATAGTCCCATCCATCACCCGAAAATAAACAATAATGCCTCTATATGGATCATAATAACTGCAACAAATTATACAGTACATAAGCATACTTATGCAATCATCTAAAAAGCCAACAACTGTGTTTTTATGTAATTTTTTTATACAAAAAAACAGCCAACAAACCAAGATAAGAAATCATCACAGAACAACATAGCGTACCTATCAAAAATAAGAGCCCTTAAGGGAAGGGTAGCAGTGTCTTTCGGTGGAGGAACTTTTGCGACTATAGCATCTAAAATTTCAGAGATTCCTATTCCCTCCTATAAAGGCAACAATATTAAGTAAAACAAAGTAAAATAACATTGTTACTTATGTTGAAATATTCTACAGAGATTCTATATTAATTATAAATTTTGTATTGATTACTTTATTATTGTGCTCGGTTGTACGTCTATATAATAGCCATTGCAGGATGAATAAAATTATCTCAGAATTATAAATTCTATTTGTCCTGAGAGACCTACATCACCCTCAGATTCAGACCACACAAGTGATATGATTCCTCTCTCTTCTTCTTCCTTTCATGGCATTAAGGAGGACATCTCGCAGCAATGTGGGACTTCCCTCAAATCGTTATGATTTTTCACATAATATCGCACATGTCTCATATTCTAACATATCACCTACGCATGTAGTATTTATTGTGTCTTTAGACTCTGCCACTCTACCAAGTGTTGAGATGTGAGAATCCAAAGTGGAAAGGGGCTATGCAAGAAGAACTTGGGGCTCTAGATAAAAACAGAACTTGAGAGATTGTGTCACTATCATTAGACAAGAAGACAGTTAGGTGCAAGCAAGTATTCAAAGTGAAGTTGTTGTGAGGAAGAATTAGGAATTTCCACGAGAGGAAGTTATCATGAGTAAGCTTGATAGGTATTTGATGAGAAAAGGCAGAATGATGAACAGTAAAGGGAGTAGTAGAGGTAGCCATGGAGAGAAAGAAGATAAGAGATGGAGAAATGAGAGAGATAGAGAGAGGAAAGGATTAGGCGTAAGCCAAGTTGGCGTCTGATATCATGTTGAGAGTTGTAAGAATGAATTTCAGATTCTCATTCAAGTTGAAAATGATTACAGTATAACATCTCTCTTATAGATCCACTCCCAGTCTCAACTACTTAATTACAATTTGTTACACAAATAACAAATAATTGAATTTTGTTTCACTTAGTCATCTCCTGTTTGTCTTCATCTTGCTGTACATCAACATCTTGAATATGACCGTTATCAGAAGCAGAACCCTAGAAGGTAGGATTGATCGCTATAAAGACATCATTGGTAGCAAAATGGTACAATCAGATGTATAACATCAACTATGATGAGTCATTTACATCTGTGACGAAGATGAGCACAGTAAGAACACTTGTCTCTTGCAGTGAATGGGGATTGGATGTGAAAAATATATTTATCTATGAGGATCTGCTGGAAGAGGTGTACATAGAGATTCTTCTGAGCATTGGCAATACCAAAATAGCTGACAAGGTATGTAGACTGAGGAAATCGCTGTACGGGTTGAAATAGATCCTAGAGCTTGGTTTGATAAGTTTAGGAGAGCTATGGTAGGCACGCGCTATCAACAGATCGATGTCGATCACACCGTGTTCTTTCCACGACATGGTGGTCACATTGTTATGCTCACTGTGTATGTAGATGATATGATTATCACGGGTGATGATGAGGGCGAGACTGCTCAGCTGAAGGCGAAATTAAACAAAGAAGGTAAAGGACCTAGAGCAACTCAAATACTTCCTTGAGATTGAGGTGGCTCGTGGAGTAGAGAGATTGTTCTATCCCAGAGAAAATATGAGCTAGACTTGCTCATTGATACAGGCATGTTGGGTTACATACTTGCATTTTCACCAAATGATCAGAAATTCAAGATGAGTGCAGAGACAGGTGAACTAGTTAATCATGAGAGATATCAGAGTTGATAGACCACTTGATCTATCCGAATCACACTCGTCGCGACATATCATTTACAGTGAATATAGTGAGTCGTTATATGCATGATCCTAAGAAGGGTCACATGAATACAGTGTACCAGATTCTGTGGTACACCAAGAAAGGTTTGATCTTCAAGAAGAATGATCATTTAAACATTGAGATCTATTATGATTCTAACTAGGCGAGTTGTGCCAATGAAAAGAAGTCCATGTCTAGATACTGCATGTTTGTAGGGGTAATTTGGTCTCCTAGAAGAGCAAAAAGCAGTTGGTGGTTGCGAGGTCGACGGCAGAGACAGAGTACAAGGTCATGGCCTTAGGAGTTGTGGAGGTGTTATAGTTGAAAGCTATGTTAGTAGAGCTTAAGGTGGACCAAGGAGCCCAAATGAAACTATGGTGTGACAACAAGTTTACGATTAGTATTGTGATAAGCTTTGAATGTATATACTTTTTTTAAAAAGGGTTAATCTCATGAACTTACCAACTTTTAGGACATTTTAAATTTTTAATTGTTTTATTACTATTTATATTTCGAGTTCGGGTACTGCTATGTTTTGTTTATATTTTCAGGATTCATACATTTTGGGCGTTGATTGAGGCGCAACCAAGCACAAGCAGCGGAAGGTGTAGTAAAGGAAACATCAAGATGTTGGTTGTAAGGACCGAACACCCAGCCGCACAGATCGCAACCAGAGAATTTCCCCACTTTGGTCCTTAACCGAATTTTCAATGAAGAAATCAGGCACTAGCCTTGCCTGCGGACCGCACACCGTCTTAACTGAGCGATCTTTGGTATGTTTTCTTACTAGATTTTGTCCCGGATATAAAAGTTAGTGTTTCTTTCTCTCCAGACACGCCCTAGCCGCATAGAACTTGTTTGTGAGCATTGTTTGGAATTTTTTTAAGAGATTTAACACTTAAGATAAGAGCTTAGAAGATCTAGACGCCAATTCCTAGAACTCGAGCAAGATTTTGGGTGCTCTTTTCTTCTCTATTTTTGTGTTATGTACTCTTATTTGGTGATGAATTTCTGTAATCTAAGCATGAACATGAGTGACTAATCACCCTTCTAGCGGTGATGACATATAGTACTTGAAACTCTTTTAGTTAATTTTCTCGGTATTTGCATATTTTTAATTGTTGTGTGATTTACCCTTTGATTGAAATGAATGCATGCTTGAAATGTAACAAGTGCTTTTGTGTGATTAATTTTAGGAATTGTAGTAGTTTATAGAAATGTATTGCTAGAATTTCCGATCTCAAAGGTAAAACCTAAGTTTGTACACGACGCTTAACAGTAAGTTGCGACTGAGGCGGATGCTCTAGAACTGAACTAAATATTGGCGATGTACTTAGTTGTGAAGTCTGATCGATTGGAACATGACATTGACATGTGAAAGTGCAAGTCAATGTTAACTTAGAATTGTCATCCTCACATTCGTGTGCCTTGTAATAAGTGAAAAAACTGAGTAGATTAACTAAAAAGTAAATAGAAAGAGCTGGAACCCCGAAATTCACCATTTGGTTTAAAACATCGTTTAGTTTGTTGTTTTATTTTCAGTTATTTTATTTTAGTGAAACACCAACTTCTGTTTGTCTATAATAGTGAACCAGTTAGAACCAGTACTTTACATTGTCCTTGTGGTTCGACGCCTCAATTACTACCTAATATTGTCGTATACTTGCGACCAAAATTAAGTATAAATTAAGGGTAATTATTAGCTATTGATAAAACTCATTACATTGCCAACAACTCTATGCAACATGACGAAAACAAACACAGAGATTGATAGGTTCTTCATAAAAAAAAGCTAAATAGTGGACTATTGGAGAGCAAGTGGTTGATTGTTTCACTAAGGGACTTAGTTCACTAGATCTATCTAGATTGTGTGACAAGATGAGCTTAATGGATATTATTCTCCCATCTTGAGGGGAGTGTTGAAATCTATTAGAGATCTCTAATATCCTAAACAATATTCTGCAGAGATTCTATATTAATTAGAGATTTTGTATTGATTATTTTCTTATTGTACTTGATTGTACACCTATATAATAAGCATTGCAATGATGAATAAAATTATCTCAGAATTCTAAATTCTATTACTTATTCATACAGAATAAAAGATAATTAAAATATGAAAAGAGAAAACTGACCTTTGCTGAGCAGTGTATTGCATTACTGCAGTCCAGGCCAACAACCTGAATATTAAATTTGCATGTTGGTCATTTATACACAGTAAACTATAAAAAGAATAGGAGCTCAACTATTTTCAAATGCAATTGGAAACCTCCTCAATCTCACGAGAAACGCGGTCAGGATCAGCACCAGGCAAGTCAATTTTATTCAAAACCTGCAAACCATTAGGAAAGAGTTAGCTTATGTATTTCGCATTATATACTTGTTTTTTCTTTCAGTACAGAACTTTCAGTGAGAAAAAAAGATAAGAAATTTGTCTAAATAGGTCCTTACAGGAATAATTTCCAGATCATTTTCCAAGGCCAAATACACATTGGCTAATGTCTGAGCTTCTACACCCTGAAAATTTTCAATAAGTGCAACAATTTTGCAAATGATCACAGATACCAAGAATCATGAATGAAAACTTCATTTCATGGAGGAAAAATATATTTCACAAAAAGTTACAATTAAGAAAGAAAAAATTGCACCTGGGATGCATCAACTACAAGAAGAGCACCTTCGCAAGCTGCCAAAGAACGAGACACCTGCAGGAATTAATTAATGCTACTACTTCTTTAAATATATGTTAACAAATATTAATGTATCATGCATTGAAATAGTAAAAGATTAAAGGCACCTCATATGAGAAATCTACATGTCCGGGTGTGTCAATTAGATTCAAGCAATATGGTTCTCCGTCTACTACATGTCGCATTCGAGCTGCCTAATTAAGGAAATAGAGTGGAAAAGAGCAATAATTAGTATTAACTAATATGGTTTCTCTTAGATCAAATATTTTGCTGCATTTTCAATTAAAACACACCATTTTTTGTCCTTGACAAATAGACTCAAGCGACAACCCAGGATCAAAGAAAGCAAAATTAGTATAGCTATGTACGTCATCAGAATTTAACTGAATATACTTATGCCACCACATAAGCTGATAGTCATGGGTTGGATGCAAATATCTCAAGAATGACTACTTCATTAATGCATATTCAATATCATTTAGAAAGATAGAATCCTTGATACCATATAAAAGAATGTCCATAAAAGATGCATAAAAGCCTGCTTACTTGCAATTTAATAGTGATGCCTCTTTCTCTTTCTAAATCCATATTGTCTAGAAATTGCTCCTTCATATCTCTCTTTTGTACGGTGCCCGTAAGCTGCAGTAGCTTATCGGCTAAGGTTGACTTTCCATGATCAATATGCGCAATAATACAGAAGTTTCTTATATTTGATATAGGAACCTGAGATTATTTTTTCAATAAGAAAAAGGAAAAGGAGAAAAGGTAATTGTGAAGATCATGTTTGTAATACTCACACAGTAACAAGCTTGCAAAACATAAGAACAGACATAAACAGAATGTTTCTAGTGTCACAAAAGGGATGAAAGCAATAGTAAAATGGAATAGGTTTTATTGATAACAACTCATTTTACAACCACTACAACTGGCACAATGCTTATTATAAATTAGATAACATTTTCCAGGTTCAATACAATTTGAAAACACCATGTATTGAACGCATTGAAAAATCAACGACTAAGTTTTATCAACACTTGATTGATAATCAAGTGATTCTTATACATGGTTCCCAATAAAATGATAAATAACACATTCATAATTTTATTTTTCAATATCAACAGATGACAGTAGCTATCACGGTAGCAAATATCTTCTGCTTCTCTGTATATCCTCGAAGCCTATCCATTATACATAATTGGACAGAGGAGGGAACTGGGGTTAATTCCTAACACACAGCTATTGGATTCTGGAACTTGGGGAAACATTACCTGTCCATAACGCAATCCTTATGGAAATAGTAAATTTCTATTTCCAGCTTAAATTAAGCACAAATGGTAATGTCATGGCACAAGTTTGCCAGCTAACCTTCAAAGAAAAATTGCAATGACAAGATTCTCTGGGAATTGCATTTTCATTCCCAGTCTAAATCAAACAACAATATCTATAATATGGAGCTTTCACTTGTATAAACACATTACTCAAGGTACATATTTCAGAGAAACTGCCGAAACCATATTATATTATTATTGTTGTTGTTATATTATTGCAGTACTTTGGAGAGGCGGTCTTGTCCGAAATCAACTGTGGCCGGACCAGCATCTGCTACAGCCCTAACGGAGGAGATTTTACCACGTGGATTCCTCCGAGTAGGAGAGATTGACTGGTTCGGGATGAGAGGCAATCGATCAAATAGAATAGTGCTAAAGCGCGCTCTCCGCCGTCTGGATAGAGAATTTGAATTACGCGAGAGAAGAGGTGAGAGCGAGCAAGAGGCAGAGGTTGTCGCCATAGCTGTTTCTCAGAAAGACCATAACACTCCTCGCCTGTGCTATCCGCTTGAGGAGGTGAGAAGGTCGAGCTGAGAGAAGTATTCTCTGGCTAGGAATTCGCGCGCAACTTTTGGGCCACGTGAAAAATAAATGACCTAAAAAGAAATTGGAAGATAAAAAATGTGGCGTCTGTTTTCTGGACCAGAGTACAAATTGGGCCTGATGGAGGCTAATTGGGCTGAGGCCTGAGGTTGCATGGGAAAGAAATGAACCCAGTATTATTTGTCAATCAATTTGGAATGGAAAAATATTAGTATTTTTTTGGTACATTAGCGAAACTAACATTGATTATGGTAGGTTTAATTTCTTTTATGACAAAAATGTATATTAAATTTTGAAGGGACATCTGAAAATTAATGTAAACTCTTATGTAAAATAAAACATGAAAAGTCAGCAATGAAGCAATGAAGCATTTTATATTTTTTATAAAATCATTTATTAATTAAAAAAAAAAGAGAAATAGCAATGAAGCATTTTATACTGTTTCAGTTTTTGCTCTTCCACTTGCCTAAAAATGAAAATCAGCATCCGCTATATAAATGTGCTGAGTTTTAGAATTTCTATGACAGGTCAAAGTCATTAAGCCAAGCGTTTTTAATACTTAAATGAACTATTAATTATTATCAAATTTAACCATACGGTTGAAAATTTTATGACTCTTTACTCATCAATGTTCATCAACGCGGGCACACCTGATGCAATGTATGAAGTTAATTATTTCACGACTTCATATTACACTCAACTCAAACGATATGAACAGATGAACTCTAAACGGCTCGGAACTGATAATTCTTGATGTGGCATCGAATATTATTTATCAATTTAAATTTAATTGTTAGATTATCTATACGTTCAATGGAGTGTTTAGAATTTCCAATTTTTTATTTATTATTTATTTGAATTTATTTTATTAAAATCCATTTTCAAACAACGAGCCCTCCTCTTTTCTAATAAAAGGGTTAGGCATTCTGTTGACCTAAGATCGAATATCTCTTCGACGTATTAGAAATCTGATCCATTCGAGGATGTCGCTTTTTTTTTATTTCACACCTCATATCCTTATCTCAATTACTTTTATCAGTGTATCCTTGCTAAAAAAAAAGAAGATAAAAAGAAATTTTCAAACATCCCACCCTGCTTGTCATTTGGGGATAATTAAATTCCAAGGTCACAGCCTTTCTATATTTGTTTAAGCAAACCAACATGCAAATCTTCAAGTTGTTAATGCATGCATTTTCCCTAGCCAGTTCCTGATTTTATTTCCTTTCTTCCTGTTTCGGGTAATCTACATCTCCAAATAAATACGAATTTACATGAAAGTTCATGCCAGTTAAACATAATTAAGAGCAACTGGCAAGATTTGACTAGATTCAACTAAATAGAGTACTTAATATTCAGTAAGGTTGTTAATTAATTTTCAGGACTTCCAAAGCATTTGTTTTTAAAAAGGTATTTACAATGGTTGAATTAATTAATTATTATTTATCGTCAAATTTGTGAGTTATCTAACATTTTACTAACAAATATTCATCCATAATAAGGCATACCTAATTTAATGACAGAAATTAATTTCTTTAATGTTATATTTTGTTTGAATGTAGCGTCTCAATTTAAACGCCCATCATGATGTGTTTGCTTAGCTATACGCTTGCGTACACCAATCATGGCTACGTACAGAGTACAATCAGAACACATTTTGGTACGCAACATGTAATGTACCCGCACATCAGTCACGGCTACGTACGTTTTTATGACCTGTCCCTTCTTGTTTTATCTATTACCATTACCAACTCTTTTGATTTTGATTCAACACACGATATAGTTATATAAACTTTCTTAGTAAATGAAAGATGGAAATATATACCGGACACGGGACACGGGACTCGCTCCCACGTCCGGCCCAAACCAAAATTCATGTTTTACCTTTGTCTTTCGTGCGCACAGACGTACGGACACAGAGAAATCTCCACAGAAGAACTTGAAACAGCTCTGAATACTTTTGACTCTCTCCTATTATATTATATTTATATGATTATATCATCCCACCCTCCGGCTCTTCTTCTACATTCCACCTCTTTTTGGATTTTGCAAGACTAAACCCAAAACCCTAACACAACCTAGCTCTCCAATTGAACCATGCATCATCTCAATCCATACGCACCACTTTACTATCCATCTCCACCTCCACATCCGCCTCCACACATCCACGCTTACATTTGCTACTTCCCACCACGTCCTCCATTCTCATTCATTCCATTTGCAGGAACGCAACTTCCTGCAACTCCGCCCAGTTCCAAAAAGGAGAGACTAGTTTGGTTGCCCAAGGAGAAATGTGAAAGCCCCAAGTTCCTCTCCGCAATTCCAGTTGCATCTCCTCTTCATGCGACCGTGCCGGTGCATCTGGATTTTCGCTCGGCGGCTCGCGAGCTTTTGATGAAAGGAACCACGATAATGATAAAAAATATCCCAAACAAGCTAACGTAATAAATCAGTTAGCTTTGCACTTTCTTACATTAACATATGTGTGCTATTTAATTATTATATATATTACAACTCATTTAGCTGATCGATGTCATTTTTTTTAATTCTTGCGAGAAGGAGAGAGCTGTTGATTCAGATGTTGGATGAGCATTGCGCTGAGCAGCAAAAGAGACTGGGTAAGGTGCATGATCCGGAGAAGAAACTTGTTGAATCAGAGTATGATTTTGTGTATCTTCCCATTGATTTCAGGTCTCTCTCTCTCTCTCTCTCTCTCTCTCTCTCTCTCGTTACTACGTTACATTAATAACAAGTATTTAATAAGAGAATATTTCTAGTTCCTGAAAACCAAGAAATATCATCAATTAATGCTAATAATGTACTACCTGACGCTTCAATTCTGATGCATTCACTTCAAAAGAAAATTCATAATATAATAATAACTTTGTAACAAAAATAATTTAATAATAATAATATGTGCCCTTGATCAGTCATAAAATATATCACGTCTTTCTTTATTTGAACAAAACAAAACTGTTAGTTGAATTCTTAAGAGGTTACTTTCCCTAGAAATTTGGACTTTGGTTTAGAGGACAATTTGGGAAGCCATGAACAACATCACATATATAACTCTTTTTCTATTTTGTTATTATGCTGATGAATGGTTATGGTAAATTAATACACAGTACACGAGCCAACAAAGGGTATGCCTTTGTCAATTTCACCACAGCAGAGGCAGCAAGGAAGGCATACGACAAGATCCATCACCGCAAATGGGTCGTCTTCAATTCCAAGAAGGTTGCTCGTGTTTGTTTCGCACGTGTACAGGTATTGTAGTTGCAATTAATTTTTATTCTCATGCATGCTTTACTACCTCATTTTTCCAATTCCAAGATAATTCGGGAAGTTAACTTATTAATCTTAGAGAGCTTTGCTTTATTCCTTTAAATGTCTCTTGCTTCCATCAATCGGTCATAGTTATTAATTAATTAATTAGGGTTTGATGCTTGCATCTTGCCAAATATATATCATTTACATATTTACATGTTTGTGGAGAGATCCTTGATAACGGGTTATTTTGACAATTATGACAATAGACTTTTAGATAAATATTAAATAAATCTTAAAAGTAGAAAAAAATTGATAGATATATTTTTTTACTTTATAAATTAATAGTGTTTCAAATTTTATATATTTGATTCTCTTTTAATAGTTCATCAAAAATCATCAAAATTTTATATAATTTATAATAATTTCAATATAATGATCTTTGATGGACTATATCAAATAACTTATCTATAAAAAAAAAATCTATTTTTTTTCGAAGTCCATCGTTAAAATTATCAAATAAACTCATTGTGAATGGATCCCTCCCTACATGTTTTAAGCATCATGCAGGTTCAATTCTTTTTTTTAATAAAATGCGGTTTCGTTTGACCTTACTTCATATATGTAAAATATGTATGTACAGTTGCCCTGACGACAATATATGGGCCAGTTGAATATAGAACATTGTAACCTGACTTTTTAATCATTTTCTGTTTCCATCCAATACACTATACACAAGTAACACAACAAACAGTCAGGCTTTTACACAGCCATTAATTCCAACGTACCTTCATGTACTTTTTTATTATTTTCTTGAAAAAGTGCCTCAGAATTAAATATAGATTTAGAACCATAAAATGCTCAAGAACAACTTAGTAATTCCCTTTTCAATTAATGAATCCATTGAACAGGGTAAGAATGCATTAGTGAACCGTTTCAAGTGCACCCAGTTCAAGTGTGACTCAGACGAGTTCCTGCCCGCCGTCTTTACGCCGGCCCGGAACGGAACTACATCTCTTCCGCCTCCTGATCTTGTGGGAAGAAGGCTAATCCGTTTCCATTGAAGCACCCTTTAATAAATAAGCTTAATTTCATCATCCAATTCTAACTTTGTACAATTAGAGATCATGCATGAACTTCTGTTCCATGACTCATTTCTAGTGCTTCTACTCCCTTGACTAATACAAGTATGTTTTGTTGCTGATCGTTGGATCATAATGTAATCTTAGGTACTCTTATTAGTTTACCATTTTGGTGAGCTTTTGCAGGGGGTTTTGATCTGCCGTGGTACTTTCAAATAGAAGAAGGGATGGGATAGTTGACAACATGAAATGATGGATTTGTAGTTTACTATTTTTTTTTAATCGAAGCTCTTTTCTGAGAAGTGTTTCTTTGAGAGAACAGTCAAGTCATACTTTCTTTTTGAAAGTGTCAAGTGTCAACAATCAGAAGATCGTTTCTTGGATGTTGTACCATTGACTTATGCATGCAATCAAGCTAACGTTTTAACTGCACTGCTTATGAATTATGATGAGCTTAATATTTCAATTTGATCACAGAAATTGGCGAATTATATTTAAGAGCTCGCATGTATTTAACTATTTATAAATTGAAGACCCAATTATCATTATTAACAAGCTATTAGTAAGTAATAATATTTATTTCCTACGACCGAAATAGAAGATCATTAATAAGTTCCACACACATATATTAAGCCTAGATCTAGCTAAACTTAATTGTGGATGAGAAATATAATTTAGTAGTGGATACAAACAAAACAAACATTATGGCTTGAGTTCCAAATCAAGCCCCCTCCTGGTTTTATTCAACCTATATATCTTTGGGTTCCAAATCTGCTATTATTCTTGGATAAGAATAGGATCCTATTATTTATTCTAAAAAAATAGAAAAAAAATTATAGATATATTTTTTTACTTATAGATTGATATTCTATCAAATTTCATATAATTTCATTAACGTTTGATAGTCCATCAAAGACCGTTAATTTGGAACCGTTATAAATATTAGTGAAATACCGTTAAATTTGATAATCTTTGATGAAGTATCAAATATTAATGAAATTACATGAAATTTAACGGGTTATCAATCTACAAATAAAAAAATATATATCTATAAACTTTTTTCTATTTTTTAAATTTTTATTTTATTTTTTCAGAATAAATAAGAGGACCTTATACTTCTCGTAGAATAACAGCACATTTGGAGCCATATCTCTGGTACCAGTCCATTGTATTTCAGAATTCAGACCGAGTATCATACATACCTTTGGATTTTAGTTAAATGAACAAGCACAATATATATTACTAGGAGAAGAACTTAATTACAATTTATATTTTTGTTTGTCTTTGTATACCTTCATTTTTGAACTTAAACAAATTCAAATGTCAAAATAGAATCGTTAGCTATTTATCTATAATTTTTATTTCACTTTTCTGTATGCACATAAAATAAATATGACTTCTTCCCTTTTCGTATTGATTGGCAATTTAACATTGATTAAGAGCTTGAACAAATGTGGATAATTGATGGATATGGATTATCATTTTTTCAAGATACGTACGGAATCACGTCAAACAAAGCGAAAGTATGAAAGAAGTACCAATTATGTAGGGAAAGCAATATATATCACGTCTGAGGATTTTAATTATTTTTCTATCTAATTAACTTTTTAATGAAGCAGGTTGAGCCATGTACTTCTCTCATGAACCCTCTTCCTACTAAGCCCCTTGGTCCACAGACTTAATAAAAAAAGTCATAAAAATAGAAATATTTATAAGTATAATAACCTTATAAGTGTTTGCCTTAAATCTAACTAATAAGCTTTAGCTTACACCCTGTTTGCCTTAAATCTAACTAATAAGCTTTAGCTTACACTCTGCAGTTGAGAGTACTTGCATGATAATCACCCTTAGCAATAGAAAAACTTTCACCAAACATGCAAAAAGATATGGGGCTACACATATACCCAACAAATATACTGCGTCTCCAAAAATGTTATCAAGCTTTGGAACTACCACTTGATGTCCTCCGCATGGTTATCCCAAAATAGCCATGCATATCAATATTTTGTACACGGTAGATCAAGTAGGCGGCATGTTAGCATAACCTGCAGTTTTATTGGATCAGGATCCTATGTAGCATTTCAACACTGGGTCAGCGTGTAACACACAGGTATTTATTATTCAGTATAGTAATAAATTCGTGATTTGAAAAACATTCAACAAGATAAAAAATTTGACGTTCGGATATAACACAGGTATAATTCGGGAATAGTTAGTTTTATATAATATAAATAAAATATATTATAATGATAAAATATTAAAAAATATAAAACTTCATTTAAAATAATGTATAATGTGTTTTTTGTCAAATAATTCGTGAAAGAAACTTTTTTGACAAAAAAACTCACTACATATTAAACTAACGAATTATTCATGAAACATCCAGTTATGGATGAAAAATGAATTATTCGCGAATCATGTGATTAGGTTATTCAGAAGACAGAAGTAACGTAAATATATTTTGTGAGAAGAAAATGAAGTAATGAACAATATAATCAAATAGAGATTAATCACTGAGCATGTTTGATAAAGCATTTATTAACTTTTTTCCTGTAATTTAAGCTGTGCTGAGACAATTTTCCAGTAAAATCACTTTTTTTGAGTAACCATTAAAATCATTAGCTATCTTGATTCTTGACTATGTTTTGGCTACGTCGTTATACAGTCACATCAATCTAACTAGGCAGGATGTCACGTTTAAGGATTTGAAAACAGCATTGCATTGTATTGTCCGCTTTTCTGTGACTCACTACATGATTTGATGTGTCTATACATGCAAAATGCAAATACAGAGGAAGACTTGCACTAGGTTCAATTGATGCAACGTTTGAGCCAGGGTTTGGGCATTGGGGCATATCAAACGAACAAAAACAAGGGATTAGGTGCGCAACTAGTACTGCGTACACCAACTGGCTACTGCTGAAACCAGGCCTACAACTTGTACTTGCCATCAGTATTTATTGGTTTACTCGCAAATATATGCTAGCTTTATTTATTTTTCTTCAAAAAAAACTTTATTTTTTTTTCTGTTGTGTTCATATTTCGTCTCCTTATCTTTTTAATCATCTTTTTTGGATTAAAAAGATACAAACAAGGCCTCTATTTTTGTTTGCATACTGCCTTTATAGTTTCAACTCTTTCGAAGCAAATAAGTTAGTTTCTTTTCAAACTCATTACTCATACAAGAGTTGGCGCTTCTAGGTTAAATTCAGACAGAGTGTTATATTAATTATGATAAATACAAGTATTACGGTCAGAATTGATTGAAATTCGTTGATTATTTTTCAGAGAGAACATGAGTCATTAGATGCTAGTATTTTGCCCGTATGTTGCTACGGTGATATCTTTCAGAAATATAAAAATTTATATCTTCATGTGAAAAATAAGAAAATAAAAATAATTTAGTAATTAATGTAAATTTTAATCATTAATACATAATTAATGCAAAATAAATGTAAATTGAGAAGAAAGTTAACATTCAGCGTTTAAGAAAAATTAAAATTTATAATTGATGGCAATCTAAGAAAAAAAATAGAGCAATTATGCTCCTAAATTATGTTGCATTTCGTGTAACAAACAAAATTGAGAGAAAATTCTAACTTCAACATAAATTGTCATAGAAATAGTAACATTATTTGATGAATAACTCAACCCGATGAGTGATATTAACTCTAAAAATTCAACAAAAAATCTGGACCGTTGCAGGATCAGGACACATATGTGTTTAATAAGGAGTAGAAATATTAGAGATTTTTTATGACGTAATAGATTATAAAAAAATATTAAAATCTTTACTAAATTCATAATATATCCGCTATATTTATATATAATTGATGATATCTCTAAAAGACATCATTTTGCTGAAAATTTATTGAATTTAAAATTTAATTATATATTTTTTAGGAAAGCTATGATTACTACATAAAAGCAATTAATTAATAGTATTTACTTCTTACATTATTTGTTATCATATTTTGTATTGGAATATGATAATATTTTTAGATTTTAATTGATATAGAAAAATTATAATATAGAAACCACAGCAAAGCCCAGACAATACACTAGTATATTTTTAATAATACTATTTGTGTAAAATTTAAATGTATTAAGTTTAAATGTTTTTTATCTAAGTAAATAATATGTATTGAATTTGAATTAATTTGACACTCATCATAAATCAAGTTATATACGATACCTCCTTGATCGCCTCCACGGTTAAATCATTTGATGGAAGACTAAATTTTTTTCGAATTAGTTGGTGAGCTTGACTAGACTTTTCAGGAGGCTAGAATAATTTTACACATACATAAGCTATTATTTTTATTTTTTTAGGAGGGCTGTGATACTAAAACGATAATATAATTATCATAAAATATCTAAAATTCTTAATAAAAATATTAAATTCTTAATATCTATTTCCTTATATGCTCCGCCATTGTTCAAAATCAATCCAAACTGGTATATTTCTTATCTAAATTAGTCGAAACACAACGACCATTTTACTTTTAAAAGTTTTGAACTGTTTGAAACTTAAATATTCTTCCAGTCATTCAAATTTTATGCACACCCCGTCCCCGTCCAAAATAATTGAAAACACCATACATTTATTATTATTGTTTTATTTTGAATAGGACTTTTCAAAAACTACTAAAATAAGAATTAGATGTATCAATGGAGTTGAATGCATGAAAATATCCTAAAAACAAATACTACAAAATGAAAAAAGAGAAATCATTAATTTACTCGTGTATGCGCACCCCGTACACGTACGGGAAACTTGTGTATGAAAAAAGAGAAATCATTAATTTACTCATCACCGTATATATAAACGAGATAATTAATCTCAGGATGACAGCACTTTAAGTATTTCCGCCGTTACAAACTGTTGTATAAAATACAATATTTTTGAAATTAACAAAAAATATTACAGGTTGATGTTTCATAAATCATAATTTAGGAAACACGTCTTTAAATTTTTTTTTTTCATTAATGGACTATGCATATGCAGGTAATTATTATTACTATTATTATATAACATTATTATTATGAATGTCATTATTATTACTATTATTATTACTATTAATACTGATATTATTATTATTATTATTATTATTATTATTACCATATCATATCTCATCATTGTCATTGTCATCATCATCATCATTATTATCAATATTATTATCACTAATACTATCAATGATTTTGATATTTGAAATCTCTGAACTTTATAATTTTATATTGAATTTATTTTCTAATTTATCCTAATTTATTTGAGATTTAAGATTTTGTTGTTGTTGTAATGGACTATGCAGATAGCACAACATATACAAAGGCAGACATTCCCCCTCCCAATGACAAATTAATATACATGGCCTAAACGCAAGTGAAGATGGATCATGAAATGGGGATAATATTCGAGGCACTTTATTCACTACAGGAGAGTGTCGCATTTGCATCTGACAAATCATATGCAATAAATACTATTTACATCAGTAGGCTTATGCTAAAAGTCTTTAGCATTCGAAAGCTGATGTAAAGCGCAGATGTAAATACGCTTGATGGTGATAATCAATTGCATCTGATTTTTTATTTGCATCAGTATTTTATTATATCAGGAAAGACAGATGCAAGATTCACTGTCATTTCCATTTGTTCCATGAAGCAAATATTAGTTTTTTACAGGCATAATACTGTTGTAATTATTAATATTAGCATATGTTAATATGATGATATCTTCTTTTATTTGCATCTAATAACAGATGATGTCTTTCATTATTACATCCGTTAATATGATGATATCTTCCTTTATTTACAACTTTCAAATCGATGAACCCACCATTCATATCAATATTTCTCAAAATCCTAATATTTATACAATGATTTAAACCAAAAAGATCTGATATTAATAATAAATTTTTCTCAAAATATTCACATCAACATTCAACATGCATAAATTCATTGTAACATTCCAAAAATTTCAACATTCAACTCTTAAAATTTCTAACATTCAACTCAGAAGATTGACGCCAGTTAAGATACCATAAAGTTAGGATATATGTACAATTTTCTCTTCTGGTGCATGAAAAAATGTTGTGGTTGAGGCACAGCTGAAAAACAAGTGATAAACCAGAGCATCAGCAAAGTAAACACTAATTATAGAAATTAAATAAACTAACTTCTAATGTTTCTATTTTCATAAGATCTAAGTTTTCATTTTCTGCGTACAACATTTAGACAACTAGATGGGACTATAAAAGTTAATGACTTAATTTGTCACTGTTCTTGAATGCATGAAAGGGGGAGCAATGCTCAAATTATAATGCCTCGTGCATTTTTTAGTTCTATCCTTCTGTAACAAGCATAAACCTATTATGATTACACAAATGATAATAGTTTGTTGCAATTATAGCCATAATCCAGCAGCATTTGCCTCTTTTTTCATTTCCATCTAACATTCAGGGAAAAGTTTGATATAAAGGCAAAATGAAGCAGATCACGCTGCATATCATTTACATAACAATAAACCACTATTTTGGTGCTTTTGCAATATCTAGCATAACTTTGATGCTAATTGCAAATATAAAATAAACTGCCATGGAATACTATATCTTAAGTTCTGTATTGTTCAATAGTCAAATGAATACATAAACAGGAAAAGATAACAAATATTACAATCTCGGAATGGGAAGTATGAGTGGTAAGTGGTAACCTGTCAAAAAGCATAACAAAACGCTGGTTAGCATGGTCTGCTAGTACAGACATTAGTAGTAGCCTCTCAGCTTCTATCATTGTTGACCCTCCCCATGTGACCTGCATACAGGACATCCACATAAATAGAAAATTACTAGAATGAGTTTAGAAACAGATAATGCAACTCATTTTCTACAACAATCATAATAAATAACTAAAAAAGAGCATTCTGCAACAATCAGTAACCCATCTCCGGCCTGGATCTCTGGGAAGACGAAGTGAGACCTCCGACCTCCGCCTCTCGCCCCCCGCCTCTTCCCTCCCAAAACCCTTCCCTCCATCCCCGCCTCCGACGAGACCTCCGACCTCGCCCTCTTCCCTCGTGCCATCCTCTCCTCTAACTCCTCCTCCTCCTCCTCCTCCTCCGCCACCTCCCTTCGCCTCCCCCACCGCCGCACTCCTAAGATCGCCTTCCTCTTCCTCACCAACAACCCTCCGCATTTCGCCCCTCTCTGGCGTCACTAGAGAGTAAAGAGAGCGATGGGAGAGATTTGAGAATAAGCGGTGTCGTTGATAACCTTGGAGAGAACGATGAGAGAGAAAAAACAGAAAAATGGGATGGGTGAGTGAGTTAAAAGGTTTAAATCTAGAATTAAGGGTGTAGATCCATCTTCAGCTGTATCCAACGATTCATATTAACCTAACAGGTTACCTTATCGAATTTGTGACAACTGGAGGGAATTTTTTGGTTTCTCAGCGCCAACTGGAGGGAATTTATTTGCATCTGTTAAGCTGATGAAAAAATATCATATTTATTTACATTCGCAAGAACTGATGTGCATCAGCATTTTAGTGTGCCCCCTCCCATTCATTTTTAGAAAAAAAAATAACTACACTTACTTGCATCTGCAAAATAGATACAAATATATAGTTACATCAGTATTACTAATGCAATATGTTCAAATTAAAATTTCGAGGTCGAATTTTTTTTTGCTGATGCTAATAAAAAAGTGCCGATACAATTGACCCTTTCCGGATGCAAATACGACATTTTTCTGTAGTGATTATCTTCCTTCTAAGTATGGCCTTTTGAAATGGAAATTAAAGTGATGATAGATGGTTCATCATGCACTGAGGAGACGGCCGACACGGAGCACCCCATTATTTTAACATTATTATACAAATAATTAGGTAAGTAAAATGATAATCATCCTTAAGACTGACCCATTTATTTCTCACACCTCAAAATAATCGAGGTCTTTAAGCGGTACTAAAGAGTAAAAAAAAGTCATGATTACACTAACAAGTCATGTATTATGGTTTCTAGAAATACAGATTAAATTTTATTTCCATCATCTCGTCCTGATTGTCTTAATTAGAAAGATATATCATCCCTAATCTATATCTCTTACATTTACATCTCTTAGTTTTTTTCTTCATTTAATGTGACACGGTAATTAAATGGAGTTGTTTATTTATATGTTAATCAACATATATAGTGTTCCAACTATCAAACTATAAGGTTTTTCTACTTGTATTTTAATTTATATTTGTTAGAAGTATTAGTAAGATTTTCTTCTGGAATTTGTTTATAGACAGAAATCGCAACCAACATTGTTTGTTGGGTATTTAAATTTTTAAGCTGGTGGGATCGTTAATAAAAATAATAAGAATAGTTTAGTAATCATGTTAAGAAAATTATATATAGAGTGACGGCAATAAATACTATGTCTAATATTTAACTTTTCTAAAATAAACATTAAAGAAAAAAAATATCAAATCAGGGTCACCCTTCGAGTGAGAAAATTCTAACTTAGTATCCGTCCACTGATCAACTTAATTTTCCTAGACTAGATAATACAAAAATAATAGATTAACAATTTAACAACAATTATGACATTTCTTCTAACCTAATGATCTCAACGGTCCAAATTAAATCTGAATTTTATAATTAAAAGAGTAGTAAATGATAAATCAATTTAATATGTGTTGATTATTCCTATTTTTTTTTCTAAACATCAATAAATTGACAACATATTGACGTGAGATGGCACACATCCGAAGTTGTTAAGTCTCAATTCTCAAATCTCAACTCAGAAATGTGGCGCAAGACAAATAATGTAGGGGTGGGAGAGAGACAAACTGGTAGCCTTTCCATTTTAGTGAAAGCATTAATTGGAACCTGCCATTTGATCTCAAGAAATATCTGCCAGTCTTTTCTTCTGATTTATCTGTGTCATGAGCAGCGTGACGAGAAAAGAGTAGAAGTTGCCTTTTATCATGCTCATTGCTCTACATAGAGAGGAGATGGACGACCAGATTTTTCTTGGTTTGGTAGAGAAAATACTAGTTTTTTGTTGCCTATATTTGTTAGCCTAACGCCTATCTTCTTGTTCTTCAGAGAGGCCAGGAAAAAGTAGTAAAAGATATGTACATTTTTTTCTCCTTGAGCTCCTCACCATGAATGGAGCAACAATCTGAAGGTTCATGCATGTGATGCATGTCTCTCCAGGACTTGTTGCCAAAAATAATAACAAATATTTGGGATAAAAATAAAAGAAAATATTGATGCAACAAGTGTTACAAGTGGCGAGAATTATCAATCAATCACCAGTTCACCAGATCACCACCACCTCTATTGTTTGGACTGTTTTGAGCCAAGCCCAAAATCTCTTTAAAATCTACAATGTTTGGGCTATTTAGCCCATATCATAAGGCCTAGTTAATAATTATTTTTGATATGTGCTAATTTTCATCAAGTGTATTCTTTAGAGTTGCAATTAATTTAATGCGACTCCTTTGTACAGTTTTTAGTAATAATAAGTTTTATTAAATTAATATTATTAAAAATAAGAGTGAAAAACGTAAAATTTCAAATATACGAATGACAGCGCGCCACTGGCAGTGGCGCATTTCATTATTTTTACGAAACGCGCCACTGCCAGTGGCGCGTTGCATTGCTCTTACGCCTACCACGAACTTAAATCATCACGCGGCTGCTAAAGCAAGCGTTGCTTCACATCAAGAGGTAGAATCCACCATTCCTAATTAATGTTGTCTCTAGGCTAGCCCTTGGGAATTCTGAAGAGTAGCTAGGCCTATAGAGTAGCTAGGCCTATAGAGCAGCATTGGTAAACGTTACCCCAGGAATTGCTTGACGCACGCGCCTCTCTTTTCTTTCAGCGCCATGTCTCTAGAAAATTGTATCACCGAAGGAAGGAGGGACGAAACGCGCCACTGACAGTGGCGCGTTTCCTAAAAATAATGAAACGCGTCACTGGCAGTGGCGCGCTGCCATTCATTCGTATATTTAAAATTTTACGTTTCTCACTCTTATTTTTAATAATATTAATTTAATAAAACTTATTATTACTAAAAACTGCTGCTTTGTAAGATCCTGTTAATGAGTTATTAATAATCTTTTTCTTTTCTCCTTTATTTTCTCGTATTGAAGAAATGGAGGAAGCCCGAGGCCTCGGATTAGTAGTACGCATTTGTTGAAATTGAAACATGAAAGGGAATAGGGGATGTCCTAAGATTTGGGAACAACTTTGGGATCAACATCTAGATTGCACAGGGGCGGATGGAGGTGAAGTCAGGGGGAGTTGTCCCCGTGAATTTTTTTTTTTTACTCATACCTTTATTTTTATGTATATTTTGAAAAAAAAAATAGAAAATATATTTATTTTGTCCCCCTGAAAAAAAATAATTTTTATCCTCTCTGGATGACAGTCTAGATCCGCCCATGTAGATTGAAATAAAATATGAGAATGAAAATATTTTTACTCAACTTTCCTTTTTTTAATTATATCAAATATCAAAAGAAGTTTATTTTAATAAATCAATACTCAAAATTAAATGATCTAAAATTATTTTGATTCATAGTAGAATGGCATTGAATGAAAAAATAATAGAAAATTTTAGTAATGATTTTATAATAAAAATCATTACTAAAGGGTTCTGACATTGTCGGGAAAAAATATTAAAACTCTTTAGTAATGATATTTTGGTAATAATCATTACTAAAGGTGATATTTAGTAATAATTTTTTTATAAAAATTATTACTAAAGGGTTCTGACATTGTTAAGTAAAAAAAACAAAAACATTTGTAAAACCCTTTAATAACGGTTTTTTTACAATAATCCTTATTAAAGATGGCCTTTAGTAATAATTTTTATTAAAATATTGTCACTAAAGGTTTCTGACGTTATCAGGCAAAAAGAAAAAGAAAAAAAAGTAAAACCATGCACTAACTGTTTTTTTAATAATAACCATTACTAAAGGTCATGTTAGTAATAATTTTTATTTAAAAATCATTATTAAAGACCTCAACCAATAGAAATACATAAAATTGGCACGCATGGATTCTGAACTACTATCATATTAATCGTTCTTTCTCTACTCAATTTCAAAATTGATCGGGCAGAGAGGCTAAGAAAGAAGAAAAAATGGAGAAATTTGAGTACCTCATCTTCAAATTCTGATTGAGTGTGCTACAAGGACATAGAAAAGCTCATGACGAGATTTATATGATTCAAAAATGCATTTGAAAATTTTTCATATATGTTTTTTATTTTCTTAAAAATTATATAGATTTTATATTATTGAATAAATCTGATTTTTATTATTTTTCAATATTTTTTGGATTTTTTCCCTCAGATTTTTTGTATAGAAATTGTATGGACTTCTATTTTTTTATTTTTCATTTTCGAATAAATCTAGTTTTTATTGAACAAATTTGTTTTTATTACATATATTAGTAACATTTTTTAATAAAAATCATTGTAATAATTAAAAAATATTTTTTATAATTAAAATATCTTTAATAATGATTTTTTGAGAAAAACAGTTGCTGAATAGTGGATTAATTCAGTAATGGTTATTTATTATACTAAAGATTTTTAAAGAGCCGTTTATAGGTAACTCTTGCAACAATTTTTAATACTTTTACTTAAACTCCCTTTAATAACGGTTGTACAAACATTACTAAATACTGTATTAAACCCTTATTGAAATTTCGTTTTGGTAGTACCCGAGAGGCAGTAATTGTATGTTTGCTGGGGACGACTTAGCCACGCCCTCCTTTTTATCTAAGAGAGGAGCAAAAGCAATGCCCTAGTAAAATCTAATTTTTTTAATCCTAATATATTTGAAGTTCCAAATATTGGCGTCTCAAATTTTATAATATGCTTGCGTTCGTTTGTTCCAAATTATAATTAATTTCAATCTCATCTGTAATCAGTATATCATGACTGACGAATAAAGTCTACAATACATTTTTAACATTTGTGACAAATCAAACTTAGACAAAATATATCGATCAAACAAAAAAAACACTAAAAGAAATTGCATGAGAATGAATTTACTCTGTGGTCGTGTGTGTTTCCTCATGCCTTTAATTAATTTATATCTTATTTAGGATCGTAAAGTGATAAAAAAAATTATGTGAGAAGGGTTATATGTACTTAATATGTACACGTACCGGCATAGATATATCAACCGCATGCACATCTGTGTTAAATAGGAAGAACAAACATGTTACGTGAGTCATTTGATCAAGTAAACGAGAAAGAGGGGAAATGAATTCTTAATAAGACCATAAATGGTGTGACCTACCTAAAAGTCTGAAAGATTAAGTTAACTCCTTAATTTAAACGTTTTAAATATCAATTAAAATTATGTTTTATTTTGCATTTCAACCGCCTGAATGAAAACAAGTGCATTAAGTAGGTTTTCAATATCCATCACTAAGACACTCTCATTTAATAATTAATAATATTTTATATAAATACTTATATCAAAATTAAAAAATTAACAGAAATCGATGACAACAAAGTTTAATACATATTTCATAAAATAATATTATATATATTAAATATAACTTATATAATGTACTAAAAGTCCATAACATAATAATATAAATAAAAAAATATTAATAGTTTAATGAAGCTTAACGAGCTTAGTAAACTGACATAAACCTAGCTCTAGCGCAAAATTGGCTCATAAAATTAACGAGCGAACCAAATTCTAGTCAATACCGACCAAGTGATGAGCGAGCTAAATTATAATTAATCTCAAACGAGTGATGAACGACGAATTATAAACATTTTTATGTCAGACTTATATGATATTATTTGTAATCATATTGATCCAATCCATTTGTTCTAATTTCTTAATTACACTGTCTAGCTTTACTTTGATGAACGCCGTTGCTATTGGCTATTGCCCATCCATTTGGCATCCACTAACAATTAATTTATAGCAAAAAAACATAATATTCCCAGCGTCATGAATAAATATGAATAGCCATATTTATTTCTTTCAATTTAAAAGTGGATATTAATCACGTGGGAACTAACAAAACCACAGCTTTGCCTTTGTGTCAGCCGCTGTAAAAAGCACGCTAGCGTATCTTGACGCACCACAGTGTGTCACGAGTGACTGCACGAGTCATGACCCCACCAGTCACGTGTCCGTTGTTATTCTGCTCTTATGGAGTTGCTTATATGGTTTGCAAAATCTCTTCAAATTGACTCAGCTGAGTCCGATCGGAATCGGTCGGTGTCGATATAAAATTTATCGATATTTATGACTAATTGTTTTTATAAAAAATCATCGTAATCGGCCGATTTAGCCAAGTCAAGGCCGAGTCAGTCGATTCTTAACTTGGAACTGGTGCAGGAGCAATTTTCGTAAATGCAGACTAAAAATCGAGTTAAGAAATTGTAATTTTAGAAACTTAAACGAATTGGGGTGCTTTGGGGGAACCATCGAGCAAGAGTGTGTGGGAGAAGTAAGAAAGATATTATTTGTTATAATGATTATCTCGATTGCACTTGACGCATATTCACTGTTAAATCTCTGAATTTGATTTTTCACTCACCCTCAAATCTATTTAGATTACACTAACAATAAATTTTGAACAATAATATTTTTTTAGTTTTTATTTGTATTATCTCAATTATTGTGCTTATCATAAATTTATCACTTGAATTGTATTGCATTAGTAGATTGATTCCATATAATTATTTTTTCACATACTTTCAAAAAATAATTTTTTCTATCTTTAAGCATAAATTAGTAATTTTTCATGAACCGATACAAAATTTAACCACTGATAGCTATGAATGTTTGCATTATATTGAATTAGTGCATTATTTGAGTACAATCTTTGTTCTAACATGACTTTTTTTAGAAAATATTTTTTTATAATTCTTAATTTTTTTAATGAATAATAAGTTTTTTTTTTTTGAAAAAAATGAGTTTCTAACAGTAAGTGATTGTGTTTCAATTATAATTCTATATAATCTAAGTTTGAATATTGATATACAATTTAATTTGTCATAAAATACATATATACTTAGATTTTTTATTTTTATATATTTTTGTACTAAATGTAAGAATGCATCAGATTATCTCATTAGTTTGAATGTTTGTATTATATTAAATTAGTGAATTATTTGGGTGTAATGAGTTGCTTTAACATCATTTTATGATGAAATATATTTTTATATTTTTTAATAAAAAATAAGCTTATTTTTCAAAAAATCCGAGTCACCGATTCAATTCGGCCAATTTCAACCGATTTTTTGATTCTGATCCAACGGTCAACTTGCCGATTCCGATTCTGATCCCGATTTTGTGAACATTAGTTGTTTAATTGTTCATTCCATTTATTATTTCTTGTAACTTATAGAGTTTACAATATTTTTGCAAACCTTGTATAAATAAATAATGATGACTTTTTACCTCTTTACGAATAAATAGATGTTCAAGTTTATAAGAAATAATTTTAGAAAATTTATTTGAATAAATAATTTTTTAAATATTTTTTAGATGATTAGAAAATCACTTAATTTAATTATTATGAATCAAAAGAAGTGATTTTTAATCATCTCAAAAAATATTTAAAAATGAATATATATATATATAAATTGGTCTATAACTAGATATTTATGTGAAAATCATTTTTAATTATTATGTTCGGTGATTTTTATTCACCATTTAGATTTTGAAAATGAAAAATAACTAATTTATAGCATTTTAAGCATCGACCATTTAGATTTTGATGATCCATAGCACGAGATGATTCATGTTATGCGTATAGTCCAACTCAAAATAAAATATAAATCAAACGCGCCTAATCATTCAACTAAATATTATAGTTATTAATTGAATCTTAAAATTATTACTTCTTTTAGAAAATGTCAAAATTATCAAAATAAAATATTAAATGATATCCTCGAAGCTAATTAACATCATTTTGAGTGATACGGTCAAAATAACTAGCTTTGCAGACCGAAAAGGAAAACTATAATTGATGGTCCCAACTCCCGAGTAACTAACTAAGAAAAAAAAGAGAACTAATTATAACTTCGTACGCTACCTACGGGTTTTTCCTCGAAAAAAGAAAACTTCGTACGCCTCTTAAATAGCCTATTGTACTCGCAATTCTATCACATTTTGTGGACCTGACCAGTGACGGACCCGGATCCACTGTCGCTTGGTACGCCTGGTCTTCGTGCTAATACTTAAAGATTTAAATTAGCACGTAATCTCGAAAATGATCGAATCGACCACGTATCGCCGCATCCGTGCGCGCGCGACCAGATCCATTCACCAGTGACCATACAAACAATGTTGGAAACAATTGGACGGACCGAACCCGGAACCGTGGCAGCGATTCAACCCGTGGACACATCCGATCCTTGATCCAACCCGTTAGAATCGACGGTTCTAATACAAGTGCACAGGCAAAAAATTTTTAAAAAATTCGTGCTAGACCCGATCCGTTTTGGACCCGCCCCAACCCGACCCAGGAAATCAGTGCAAACCCGATCCAATACCCGATAACCTGGAAAAATTCAAAAAAATGGGAGAAAATTAAATTTTTTTGGTCAAAAATATAAATAGTTATATATTTTTCATAATTATTTTTGAATTTTTCGGAATTTTTGAGAATTTATTTGAATTTTATTGGATTGTTTTTTAATTTTGAAAAATAAAAAGAAAACTCGTCCCGTTCCCGACCCGACCCGTCCCACTCTTGGACCCGACTCGCTCCGACCCGTCGACACGTCCGACCCGATGGGTCTAGGACGGATTGCGGACAAACCCCACAAAATGAACCCATTCCGTGAAAACCCGTTGACCTGTCCCGCCAAAACCCGCCGACTCGTACAAACCCACCCCACCCCATTTTGAATACACTACCATACATCTTTGATTTCATTGATCTCTATTCTCTAAAGGGTTTGTTTGGCACTCCACGGAATAGAAAAAAGTAGGAATATACTAGTTATTTTGACGAATTAAGTAGATGTGTGTGGAAGAGTGCTGATCCGGTATACCAAGCTATTGGTGGAATATCGAATTAGTTCTCGTCGGAATAGTGATTATTATTTGATTATGTTGTATTATATTTTTATTTATGATTATGATTATGATTATGATTTATTATTATTATATAATTATATTATGATTTATTATGTTAATTTATTATTATTATTATTATTATATTATGATTATGATTATGGATAATGATTTTTATTTTATTATTATTATTATTATTTTACTATTATTATCATCATCATCATCATCATTGTTAGTATCATAATTATTCATATTATAACTATTCTGATTAGTCAAAAAAATTACTCTTCTAAAAAATATTATTCTATCACTCTTTCAAAATTACCACTCTTCTAAAATTATTCTTTAATTTGGATTCATTTGGCAAATCAAGGAATAGCGTTGGAAGAGTGGTAATTTTGAAAGAGTGATTGAATAGTGTATTTTTGGAAGAGTGGTAGAATAGTGGTATTCTTGACTATTCGGAAGAACGAAAATATCATTTAGTAGCTTGTTAATCAAATAGTTAAAATATAGATAATTATTATACTAACAATGAAAATGATAATAATAATACTAAATAATAATAATAATAATAATAATATAATAATAATAATAATAATAAAAATAATGATCATAATCATAATAATATAATAATAAATGATTATAATTCTAATAATATAATAGTAATAATATAATAATAAAATCATAATACAATCATAATATAATAATACAATACAACATAATCAAATAATAAAAAAAATAATCGTTATCATGATAATAATAATCATAGTCGTAATCATAATAATATAATAATATAATAAGAAAAATTATAATTATAATATAATATAATAATAATTAATTATAATCATAATATTATTATAATAATAATAATATAATTATAATATAATCATAATAATATAATATAATATAATATAATAATAATAGTTAGTAATAATAATTATAGTCATAATCATAATATAATAATATAATACTAAAATAATAATTATTATAATATAATAATAATAAATAAATATTCATCATAATATTAATATAATATTAAATCATAATCATAATAATATAATAATAAATCATAATCATAATATAATAATATAATATAACATAATCAAACAATAATCGTTATTCCTAAGTGAGAGCTAATTCGATATACCATTTATAACTTGATATACCTGGATTAATACTATTCCGTATTCTTCTACTTAGTCTATGATTCATTTGACAAATTAATTCATAAAAATAACTATTTTATTCTAACTTTTTATACCCTTTCACCCTAACATTGAATAGCATCGGAGAATGCTTCTGCATCCACTCGCCTGACATGACAGTGCTGGCAATACGAAGAGTAATTGAGTTGTGTGGATCCAATGCACGTGTTAATTTCGGATTGTTTCTGAATTCTGAACTTTCCACGCTTTTTCTAAAAAAAAAAAACAAAACTCCACGCTTCTATCTTCAGAAATAATTTGTGCCGACTAAGGCGGACAGTGATGATTTGGCGTGGAAAGTGTTTTTTTTTTAAAAAAAGGACATAAACGGATTAGATATTATAAAAAAATATTTTTCACGCCGAGTCACACTATTCACCTCAGTTGGCACAAACTATTTCTCGAGAAAGAGACATAACGGATCAGATATTATTTGTTTATTACTAGATTAGTATCGGGATATTTATCGGATGAAGATATAAATTCAATAATAATTATATACAAATACTAATTTGGATAATTATTCGGATCAAGATTTTTTAAATTTGAATATCCATTAAAAAGTCATTATATATTTTCAATTAGACTTTTGATGTATAAATCAATTAATTTTTAATCTAATTTGAGTTCATATATTATTTTTTATATAATTCATTAACTCATTTATTATAATGATAATTAGTGATAAAATTATACAATTAATATTTAACTTTAAATAGTGATTCTGTCATAAAAAATATGAGATTATTTTTTAACGGCATGTGTAATATTTTTATTTAATATCCGATGCATATGCAAATTGGTATCTGTACTCGATTAATACTTGATAAGTATCCATATTCATTTAGTCCAATCTATATCCATATAAGAATTCGTATTTGAATATATAACGAAACAAATACAATTTGACTACCATCCATTCATAGTTATTCAGAGGTGGATCGGGTTTAAATCTAAGGCTGGCAAAAAAAAATAGGATAGATATAATATGTAATTATTCTAAATTTTATCTATAATTTTATATCTTTTTATTGAAGTAAAATTTTGAAAATACTTTTAAGATAAGGAATAATATAGCAATTTTAAAATCAAACATAATTTGTAAAATTTATTTACAAATATTATTATTTATTTATTTTTTGAAAAAGGGATCCGTTGTCCTCTGTCATTAGTCATTACACGGTTCCGTCCCTGGTGCTAATTCCATCTGTTTACACTCCTAAAAGATAGAATCCCACTTGTGTGCGGGCTTTGTTCAAACTTCGAATAAAAAGGGGGAAAAACAAACTTTCACACGAAGCTTCTTTTGTTAGAGTCGTATAAGATCTGGATTCTTCTCTGACGGCTCCGACAAGGCCACAAGGGAGTCCTCCGCTGCCCGTGAGCAAATTGCAAATTTACGCACGTGACAAAGGTGCCTCATTTGTTAGCACTCATGCCTCCAGTTTTAACACACAGTATATGTCCGTTTTATAAAACAACGACTATGAGTCTATGAGCTGTTTCTTGCATTTTTGGCAAAGTTATAATTACGGGAGACTTTTTCGCCGAGGATGAAATTATTTAATTGCATCTCCCTCCACCTTTGCGCTTTTGTGATTCCATCCGCTAGGAAGGGCTATCAGTGATACTTTTTACTTGTTTATTTGATTCTTATCATATTGAATAAGATAAAGTATGAACATATTTTTATTAAATTAATTGATAAAGATATAAATATATTTTTATTAAATAAATATTAATGAGTATAGATAAAAATCATTTCATACTCATTATTTTACAGAAAAAAATATAGAAAAATTAATTTATATTATTTCAAATATAATTAAATTATCTAATAATTATATTTTTTTAATGCACAATTAATTTCTTTTGAGTCTTGTGAACTAACTCTTTTTTTTTCAATATAGAGAGTTCAAACTACTTAACTATAATTTATATTTTAATTTTATATTAGTAAAATAGAGGTGTATTTATAAAAAAGAATGAGGGTCGTAACTCGGATTTTGCGTAGACAATATAGTTCTCAAATAAATAACTAGTAATATTAAATTTTAAATATATTTAATAAAATTTTCATTGAAGAAAATTTAGATATAAAGTTTTTAAATGTTAAATAATAATGATAATGATAATAATAATTATTATAATAAATAAATAATAATTAAATACATAATAATCTATAAAGGGTCATATAAAAAATTAGATCATTTTAATAGTTAAGTTTCACCTTAAGTATATTATACACGTTACTTTAAATGGGGAGAGAGAAATTATTTTATATGAACTCTTGAATTCAAGAAGGTGAAAAGATTAAACAAAATTAATGGTGGATAAAAGTGATGATATGACATACTTAAAAAGTTTTAAAACGTAACTCTCTTTATATATTAAGAATTATGATAAAATTAATTAATATATTAATATTATTCATTATCATTTTATTATCCATTTATTTTAATGGATAAAAGATAAGATGCGAATAAGTTTTATCCATTTATTTTAATGGATAAAAGATAAGATTCGAATAAGTTTAATATTTTAATGGATAAGTAAAGTATGAAAAAAAATAATTTTAAAAAGATATGATAATGAAAATACATCTATATGTACATATTGACACCCTGAGACTTTGGGAGCACCCTGCATTTATTCTAAAAACGGCGTTTATTATTTAATGCATGATCTGAACCCAATGTTATATCAGTGTTCGGCTCATAATAACAAAATTTTCCGCGTATCCACAAATTATTTGTTTTTGGAAATCTCTCCAATATAAAAATTAAATGAACTTTTATAAAATTTACGCAAACAATTTTCAAAGTATTCGTGAATTTTGTCTACGTGCAAAATATTCTTCTATTATTCTAAGAAAAGTATTTATTCAAATTACAAGCTTTTAATTTTGTGAATTATTTTCGTAGTTGTGATTTTTATTTTATCATGGAGGGGCTAGTCACGAAAGTTGGTATCGTTTATTAAATTTTGATAATAACGTGTTAACTACATGCACTGAATATTTTTCTCACGAGACTTTCGAGACTTGATTGTCCAAATATGATTATGACAACCTGAATCCAACATGTTTATGTAGTAAAATAATAAAAGTCAAAAGGTTCGTAAAAAAGGTCGGGGCAATTGATCAATTAAGACTTTCTTTAAACAGATGTGCACAAAAGAATCTGTCATTAATTCATTATAAACGGGCAGTGAGAAAACCTGGTGGCTGATGCTACACGCATAATCCAGGCTTTTGATTTTTTTTTCCCCCTTTTTAGGGGTTAATAAAGCTCATCTCGCTTGTGAGGTTTGAAAACAAATTTGGGTCCATCATAATCTGTGATCCGAAATTGATAAAAAAACATAATAATTCATCTCAGACCGTAATAACTCATACTAATCCATACCGACCGTGTCAAGCCGTACCTAACCCCTCTAACCCTATGGATCTGTTGAAAGAATTGCTAACCATACTTTTCTTACTTCATTGTACAGGTTATTCAGCCAGGGTTTCAAAATTTTCTTTCTACAGTACATTTTGGTGCGAAATTTCAGATTGATTTAGAAAGATGAGGAGAGAGAATGTATGTAAAGGTCGAATTAAATAATTATGAATGTTAGATTTGTTGCTTACTACCAATTGATGCACGTTTGCTAATTTGAACAAAGTTTCACTGTTTTCTTTGTTTCCTTATATTCCTGTTCATTCGTGTACTGTTAGTCACTTCTATTCTTTTCTTTGCAAGATGACTAAATAATGTAATTTTTAGTAAAACACAACCAACCAGAAATTTTGGTTGCAAAAGCACACACCGGGGACATTAAATATTAATTGATGTCTGTAGAGTATAAAATTTTCCGTGGCCAAATCGTGTGAATCCATTACGGATGGACCAGATTACTCCGTGCTTGACTCGACTCAATTCATGGAGAGGAGGTCCAATGTGTGATGATTTAAGACAGGTTGGATTAAAATTTTCTCATTTTGGATATTTCTAATCTAGTCCATGGAATACGTCCTAACTTGTGATCTGTGATCCGTGTTAACATGTGATCGGGAAGTTTGGATCGGACCGTTGTCAAATCTTTATAGGATTGTAAACAAGTTGAATCGACCTGAGTTAGATTAAGTTTGAGATCAACTTATTAACTTAATGAGTCAAAAATACTTACTTAAAATTAATTCGTTAAGTTAATAAGCGAGTCAATCTGAGTCGTTAATAATATATTTAATAATTTATAATATCTTAGATCAAAACTAAAAAAAA
The DNA here is from genome assembly GCA_037127355.1 of Schoenoplectus tabernaemontani. Lineage (NCBI taxonomy): Eukaryota > Viridiplantae > Streptophyta > Magnoliopsida > Poales > Cyperaceae > Schoenoplectus > Schoenoplectus tabernaemontani. The sequence continues at coordinate 15,436,764 of CM073755.1, read as the reverse complement.
TAATGATAATAAAATTATATATATATTTCATATAATAATTTCATATATATTAAATTATAATTTATATAAATACAATAAAAATCTGTAATAGACTAATATAAATGATAAATATTAAAGATTGAATGAGCCTATCAAACTTAACGAGTCGAATCAAATTTAACTCAAAATTAACTCATTAATTTAACAAACTTAAGAGTGAATCAAACTTAAATCCATCCCGAATAAATCACGCACAATTCATCAGCTAACAATTTCTCTTACAGCGTTAATTCTATGGTCTCACAACCATAGAAAAGAAAAGAGATAATTTAGAAGAAGAAATGAATATTTTTATTAATAACGTAAAAAAAATTCAAAATACGAAAATAACACTTGAGGACAAATATCACGAAAATAATAAATCCACTTTTAATAAACGCAGACTGGGGTTCGCGTTTGTTAAAAGTGGACTGAATCCGCATTTATTAAGTGCGGACTCAATTTTTTTTAAAGATCCGAATTTAATAGTTAAATATGGATATGGATATTAATATGAATATGAATATGAATAATTCGTATATTAAGAGTTTAATATGAATAATTCGTGTATTAAAAGTTGAATATGAATGATTCGTGTATTAAGAGTTTAAGTTAATAACTAAATTTATTAATATTTAATTTAAGCTATTAAATAAGTTTGTAATTTATTCTTTCTGATAAATTGAGATAATAAACTCGCTGAATGCATTCAGTTAATCTCCTAATAACATTAAAAAAATACATTCAGTTCTATTTCTTTGATGATTATTATAATTAGCTACATAATAATTTATTAAAATATAAAGAATTGCATTACAATACAATATAATACAATACGATACAACCGTTTTAATTTCGACGATTAGAAGAACTTCTAAATAATGATCTGATTATTCCAGCAAATAACTTCTATGCGGTTTTGATTACCGTGTTAACTTGATATGTACCTATGATAGAAGAAAGTTAGATCATAGATCCTAGATACATTTCATTTCCGATTTCCCATTGTCAATCGGGTCCCTCAATGTGCAAAAGTGAAAAATAAAATTATTACTTATTGTCGCATCTTTCTAATATTTAAATATTTAAAAATCGTATGATTATTTATTATATCAATAATACTGATTTATTGATTATTTAATTAATTTGGCGGATGATAAATTATCTTTTAGTTTACTTATACAATATGATGGAAGAAAAATAAAATAAATAAATAAATATAATAATAATAATAATAATAATAATATATAAATAAAGTTTACTTATAATATATAATATTAACAAAACATATTCTTTAAGAAAATATAGACATATTTGCAAGGGCGGAATTATGGAAAGGACCAGCAGGGGATCTGACCCCTTCAAGAAATTGAAGTTTGTACAAAATATTAAAAATTATAGTATATTTTGAGATGTTTTGTCCACTCATCCCTCTAATATATTTATATGTAATGTACAATATAATACTCGGCGCTCTAACTTGAAATTCTGATTTCACCCTGCATATTTGGTATAAATATGATTTAATCATATAAGTTCTAATGTTAGTATTCGAGCGAATCTTTCAGTTTACCACCGTGTAGATGCGCTCGGGTTACATCCGCAACCCTTCGTACCGAAAAATTAGTTTGAAGGGTTTGAAACCGTTAATTTTGCATCGAGATTTGTAATAATTATTAAAAGTACGAATCTCATACTTCGGGATCTATTAAAAATATAAATCTCAATGTAAAATTAATGATTTTTAAAATTTTCGAACTATTTTTTTGGTTCTAAAGCTACAGATCTACCCACTCCCCATGTAGATAACTTGCACGTTGGTATGTTTGAAAACGATAACAAAAGCCCAGAGCCAAAACTTGCGTGTAATATTCATATCAATTAGTTACTAGCATCTTATGCAAAACATGTCGGATATGAGCTTCCTTTTCATTTTTTTTTCTCGAAAGAAACATTCATTAAATTCATTGTCGTGTGTTGGACCCAACAAAAAGAAATTTTTTTATCGAAAAAAGTTGGTTTAGTTTAAAAAAAAAGTTAAGCTTCTCATGAATCAGACGAGCCAGCTCAACTAAGTAAAATTTGAGCAAGCTATAAACGAGTTTTTTTTTTCCAAATCAATCTCCTATGAATTAGAGCGGTGAGTTTTTGGAAGTGGAGAGATAAAAAGGTCTTTAAATCAATAAGTGAGTTTAAAATTTTTTGAAGCCGTTAATTTTACATTGAGATTCGTATTTTTAATAAATTTTAAATCTAAAATTCATATTTTCAGCGATTATTACGAATATCAATGCAAAATCAACGGCTCCATAAGTCTTTGAACTCATTTTTAGTTCAAAAGTTTTGTAGCTCCCCCGCTTTCAGAGTTCTTTTGTGCAGCAACCTCAGTGTAGCCTTGCTATTTAAATTTACATAAATAATTATTTCAGTTTAGACTATTAAATTAACCCTCCTTTTTTAATAATTTTGTGCTGAAGGTTTCACATTTTTCAATATATAAACAGGGCAACAAAGTCATTTGAAGCGTATTTGCTGGAGGGAAGAACTCATTACTTTTGTTGAGGAATAAATAATTTTGGCTATTGTAATGAGCTTTTGGTCTGATTTTTTTGTGGTCTGTTAGTTTAGCGAACTCTTTACTTTTTGCATGAACTCTATTATATTTGTCTGATATTCCAAAATAAATAAAAAATAACAGATATTTTGTTTGTTTTTGTCAAAAAAAATGCATATTATAAGCAGGCTCAATTCGATTTAAAATCTCAAGGACTAACATAAGTCTTATGTGTTCCCTTTAATTCAACGATACAAATAAAATTGATAGCGATTGAGCCTTATTTTGGCGGATCATATTTCCAACCTACATATTGGTTCGTTATCAGAAAAAAACATTGGGGAAGAAAATTTTTCAGGAGGGAGGGGAGGGGAGCTGGCACCCCATAATTTTAAGAAGTTGGTATAGTTATGTAGTTTTGTGTTATATAATTTTAGTTTTGAGCTTCCTATAAAATTTTGTCATATCTATCAATAATAAATTTTAATGGTTATGGTTATGCGAGTTGTTTATTTTGAATGTATTTTTTTAGGCCCAATTAAATTTAAATGCTTATAAGTTCAGTGGCTTATATTCTTACTCGCTCGCTGATTTTGTTGGTGACGAGTACAAAACTAACATGTGAAATATAGGGTCTAATATATTATTATACCAAAAATACTTATGGATTTGTATGTAATTAAATAGTTTTAGATTACTTTCCATAAATAAGACACTGGCACTTCATATATAAATTTGGTGTATTTTTAAATGTTAGTGGAGCATCTAGAATTAAAACCAAGAATATTTGAATACGTTCGAGCCATGTCAATGCTGATCAACAACCAATTATAACTTATTATTTTAAGAACCAGCATTTAATTTAATGATAAAAATTAATATTTTTTATATAAGAGGTTGCATATTCAAATTCAAATGGAAAGGTCTTTTAAAAATATTTATAAAATTTGAGAACTCGATTCCTATCAAAACAAAATACTATTTCCATTTCAATCAAATCCAAGTAGCAATTATGCAGGCCGAAGCAGAGCACTTCATCAAACATTCAGGACCAGACTTTATGTACTCATCTTTGGATACTAGATAAGTAATTGTCTTTGTGGATTCGATGCTTCATCTATACACCTTTGATTTATATCATTACAAAAACTGAAAACATTAGCTCCATATCATCTTACTAGCTTTTGGAGCTATTGGAAGTATTTATGCGATCACATTATCTGATTATCATATTCTGGAGCTTTTGTCAATATCCCCTGACAAAACTTTGTAATTAATATCTTATATCTCATCAAAACTATATATTGTTTTTTTATCCCCTTCTTTTATTTAACATATTATTTAAGTATTGAAATTAAAGGCTTTGTTGTTGTTGTTGTTGTTGTTGTATTGAAATTATATTTTTATATTTTCTAATAGAATTCTTCTTCTTCTGATTCATATGTCTGTACGACCCTTGCTTCTCTTATTCTCGTAAATATTTCTCCTAAATATCATTTGATTTTACTCTTCTAATGTCCAACTGGTCAACACAAAGAACTTAAGAGTTACAAAAAATTCCATGAAATTTTATACTAATAGAGAGCTCCCCAAATGAATAATGAGACGTATATATAAACAACATTTATAGGTACAAATAGTTACAATAATGACAACATATATTAATATATTCAGAACGTATGCAAGTAGATTATGATAGAAAATATGTATTATTCGTAATATATTTTATTAAAAATCACAGCCCATAAAATAACGTAATTCATATAAAATAATAAATAATAATTGAAAAACTTATAATTCTGAATTGCAGACATTTTTAGGCGGAAGTGATACAAGAATACTGATCTTCAGATATTTTTCTTAGTCCTAATGATGGCGAAGTATGGCGTTTTTCACTCGGCCTCTAATTTTTTATTCTTTTCTTAATGGACGGATTATGAAGATTAAAAGAGAATTAAGACCAAATGAACAGAACTGAGTATATATAAACACTAAGGCAACATTTGGGATCATATATAACGAATTTGGACAACTGAATTTTTCATGAAAAATATAGATGTACCTATATGCACTCTTTATGCACTTTTTAGATACACCCATTAATTAATTATTCGTAAATAAACTTGACTCATAATTATTAGTAATATATCACACATTAAATATTAAAATATTAAATATTCTAACAATCTCTCACTTTGCCTAAACTTTAAACATTATAATGAAGCACGCGATTCAAAATTGGTCAATATAATATCATTAACTTAAACCATGTTTAGCTCGAAACACCAAACCAAACTAATGTAATCAGAATAACAGTTATTATTATTTGATCCACATTAATTATAGAAATGATGTTCTTTTCAATAAATGGTTAATTCAATTTATTTGATCTCCATAAGTAAAATTTACTTAAAAAGAATAATAATAATGCGCAATATAATAAATAAGCAAATATTATAAATTCAAAGTCAATATACATAAACGATTCTTCAATACATAAAGTATTAATATTGTTCACCACAACAACAACAATAACAATATCAGAATTCATTTACCAAACCCATGCCGACAATGTTCTCTTTGTCAAGAGTAGGTGGTAACGCTTTAGTTAGAGAATCAGCTAACATAACTCTTGTATTAATGTGTTGTATAACAATAGTATCATCTTTGACTTTGTCTCTAACAATAAGATATTTAATGTCAATCCATTTAGAAGCACCGCTTGATTTATTATTTTTAGAGAAGAAAATAACAGTCTCATTATCACAAAGTAATATAAGTGGTTTAGCAATATTGTCTATCATTTGAAGTCCGGGTATGAAATTCTTCAACCAAACTGCTTGGTAGCTTCATAATATGTCATAAATTTCGCTTGCATAGTGAAGATGTTGTTATAGACTGCTTAGCACTCTTCCATAAAATTGGCCCCTTACAAGCATGAATTTATAATCTGATGTGGATTTTTTTGCCGTCAACACAACAAAAAAATCAGAATCTTAATAACTAATAACCTCAAGGTTGTCTGACTTTCTTAAAGTAAGCATATAATTTTTAGTTCCTTGTAAATAGCGCAAAACTTTCTTAGCGGCTTTCTAATAGTACATTCCCGGATCTCTTTGATACCAACCAAGCATGCCAACGATAAATGCAATATCAGGACGTGTACAAATTTGAGCATACATTAAACTCCTTACTACTACCAAAGCATAAGGGATTTGCTTCATTTGTGCACATTTTAAATCATTTTTGGGACATTGAAACTTGCTGAATTTGTCATCCTTGATAATAGAAGCAACACTTGGAGAGCATTTTTTTATATTATAACGGTTAAGTATTTTTTTAATATATGTTTTCTGAGATAAATCTAATATCCCATAAGACCGATCTCGGTGTATTTCAATGCATATAACATAAGAGGCTTCACCAAGATCTTTCATGCTAAATTTCTTTGATAGAAAATATTTTGTCTCGAATAACATGTCTAAATCACTACTTGCTAATAAGATATCATCCACATATAAAATGAGAATGATAAATTTACTTTCACTAACTTTGAGATATATGCATTGATCAATAGTGTCTTGAAACTTATTTTAACCGATAAATTGACCGTTTCAACCGACATCCCATATGTTCCTTGTCTTTAATAACAAAACATTCAGGTTGTTTCATAAAAAAAATTTCATGCAAGTCACCATTAAGAAATATAGTTTTTACGTCCAACTGATGTAATTCTAAATCATAATGTGCTACAAGAGCTAAAATAATTTATAATAAATTTTTCTTTGAGGCTGATAAAAAATATTATCATAATGTACTCATTGTTGTTGTGTGAATCCTTTAGCAACTAGTCGGACCTTGTATCTTTCAATGTTACCTTGAGAATCTGTTTTAGTTTTGTAAATCCATTTATAACCTACAAGTTTAACTCCAACATATAACTCAATAAGATCCTAAACTTCATTAATTTTCATAGATTTTATCTCGTCATTTATGACTTCCAACCATTGAAATGAATTTATGCTCATAATAGCTTGTTTAAAGAAAACTGGATCATCTCCATGACCTAAATCACAACCTTCTTCAGTAAAGTATACAATATAATCATCAGATATTGTAGACTTTCTTTTTTTTGTGACTTACGCAAAGGTTTTTGTGGCAGCATAGGTACTTCGTCAACGTTAGGAACATTATTAACATTAGTATCTTCATTTTTCTCTAAAGGAGAAGAATGTATAACTTCTGTAAAGATAGAAGTTGGAACATAAATTTGATCTCTTACTAATGTTGTAATTTTACGGTTCATTTTTCAGTACTCCCACTAATGTTGTAATTTTTAAAAAATACTACATGTCTAGTCTCGACTATTCTAGTGGTATGCGAGAGACAATAAAATCTAAATCCTTTGGATCTCTCTGGATAACCTATGAAATAACAACTAACGGTTTTGGAATCAAGTTTCTTAATATGTGGATTATACACTTTTGCTTCAGCGGGACAACCCGACATACGTAAGTATCCTAATTGTGGTTTTCTGCCCATCCACAATTCGTAAGGTGTTGTTGGAACAGATTTACTAGGAACTCGATTTAGTACATGTGTGGCTATTTTTAAAGTTTCGGACCATAAATATTCTGGAAAAATAGTATTGCATATCATACTACGCATCATATCCATTAATGTATGATTACGCCTTTCAGCTACTCCATTTTGCCAAGGATCTCCCGGCATAGAAAACTGATGTACAATATTATTTTCTTGAAGAAACAAAGCAAATAGGCTTGGACTTTGACCCAAGTCGGTGTGTCTACCATAATACTCACCTCCTCTATCTGATCTAACCGCTTTAATTTTAAGATTATGCTAATTTTCAACTTCACCTTAAAATTTTTTAATTTATCAAGTGCCTCATTTTTTTTTCGAAATTAGGTACACGTAAGTATAACGAGAATAAACATCAATAAAAGTGATAAATGATTTATACCCGTTAAGACTCGAAGTGGGAAAAAGACCACATATATCAGTGTGAATTATTTCTAATAGTTTCCCACTCCGAATGACTCATTTCTTATTTCCTTTAACAAACTTTTCTTTAGCGCAATTAATGTAGTTATCAAAATCAGAAAAATCTAATGTTGGGAGAATTTCACTCTTAATGAGACGTTGCATTCTATCTTTTGAAATATGACCCAACCTGCAATGCCATAATTTTGAAGAATATTCACCTTCACGATTTCTCTTAATTCCACGTTTAACATCAGTAACATTTAAGAATAATAATGATTCAGAAAATGAATAATCTAAACATAATTTATATAGATTATCATATAAAAATTAAGAATCAATATACTTAGAGTTATGATATAATCTCAACTCATTATTTTCAAACTGAAACATAAAATCACACGCATCAAGTCTAAAAATAGAAATATAATTTCTAATCATACTAGGAATATATACAACATCATGCAAATCGAGAATAAAGTCACTCTTCAATATCAAATGAAGAGTTCCAACAATCTCGACTTCAACCTCTAATCCATTAGCTACCTTGAGTTTCATTTCTCCCTTTTGAAGCATTCTCATGAAAAGAAATCCATGCAATGAGTTTGTAATGTGCACAGAGGCACCAATGTCAACCCACCATGTATTTAAGAAATATCAACTAAAAGAGATTCACAAATCATGAAATTAAAATCATTACCCTTCTTAGCGAGCCAATCTTTAAACTTCTTACAATTCTTCCTCATGTGTCCACGTTTCTTATAATGATGACACTTAAGAGTATATTTTGTACCAGACATACTTGCTTTGTTAACATCAAAATCATATTTGCCTTATTTTTATCTTTACCATTGTCTTTAATTTTCTTCAATTTTGGACCACCAGTAACAGCATGTGTAAAGTCAGGTTTTTCATCCTAAATCATTTCTTCTTCTTCAACACACATAGAAATTAATTCGCTCATTTTCATTTCTCTTTATGTGTATTATAGTTGATCTTAAAATGACCAAACTATGTAGGAAGAGAAGTCATAATGAAATTAACTAAAAATCCTTCAGAAATTGCCTTATCCATGCCTTTTAATTTTACAGCTCATATCATTCATCATCATGATATGTTCACATACACCGCTTGTCCCATTATACTTGAAAGTGAGCATTTTCATTATGAGAGCACTTACATTAGCCTTAGAAGTACACTTAAATTGCTCTTCAATATAAACTAAATATTTTTTAGCAGTGAAATGATTACTTTCTGCATCCTTCTCAGGAATACCTCCTCTTATTACAGATGTAATAGTGCTTTTCATAATCATGAGAGACATGCGATTATAACGCTCTTATTTAGCAAAATTAGCCTTATCATCAACGTTGCTTTCATTTATTAAAGCAGCGGATTTGTCTACACATAAGGCCTGGTCAATTTTTAGAACACCGAGATAAATTTTAATTTGCTATTTCTAAGTTGAGAAATTAGTTCCATTCAATGGTGTTATTTTAGAGATTTGAGCATTAACACTATTCAATGCTGCAATAAATTCAGAAAAATAAAATGCTTACTATTATAAACTAAATATCATAAAAGTAATGGGTAATAATTAATCAATCTGAAATAAATAATAAAATATCTAACAATATTTTAGTTCTAACATAATAGATGATCCATAAATAAAATTCAATTCATATCACCGTTGAGCAGAAACAAATTGAACTTTAGTCCATAATTAATTTAATAAACCATACTGACAATTAAGGTTGATAAAATTGACAATATTAATTTATTAAACATAAACATAATAGAAATACAAACATAATGTAAAACATATTTCCTTTTGATAAAATGGCAGTCACAATTAAAGTTTATAAAATTGATAACACTCAAGTATCAAAAGTACATTTATATGAAAATAATAATTATATATAATTTTTAAACCATGTAAATAGTACCAAAAAAATACACGGTCATAAAAAAAACATAAAAATTATAATAATAAGAGGACTTTTGTGAAAAAAATTAGCCAAAATTTACATTCCAAGAAATAATATAGAATTCGTAATTATAACATAAAAGATATACTAGTTTGAAAGAATTACATCCCTAAAATAAAATGAGATTCTATACAAACGCTATAGTAAAAATCTTGTCATACCCAGTTATAATCCCCCAGTATAGAATTCATAATTATAACATAAAAGAGGTACTACTTTTGGACCATTTTTCTTGCAATAAAGGGTTTTGATGAGGTTTGGACCAAAAAATACGCTTATATATTGTATTCAATCAAAGTGTATGAGAAAAAGTATTCATGTGCTCATTTGCACATGTGGATGACAAACAGTAAACTTATAGCCATCTCCAATTTGTACACAAAGAAGTAAAAATAATTTGATAAAAAACTTCAACGTGAACACACATACAGTTTACATTAGTAATTGAATATGAAAATTATAATATTATATCTTATATGAAAATACGTTTGGCTCTGATACCAAATGATAGAAAATATATTTTATTCGTAATATATATTTTTTTTAAATCATAACCCATAAAATAACGTAATTCATATAAAATAACAAATAATGATTGAAAACTTATAATTCTGAATTGCAGACATCTTTAGACGGAAGCGATGCAAGAGTATTGATCTTCAGAAGTTTTTCTCAGTCCTATTGATGGCGAATTATGGCGTTTTCCACTCAACCTCTAATTTTCTGTTATTTTCTTAATGGACGATTAGGGAGATTAAAAGAAATAAGACCAAATGAACAGAACTAAGTATATATAAACACCGAGGCAACCTCTAGGATCATGTACAACGAATTTGGACAACTAAATTTTTCATCAAAAATACAGATGTACATGTATGCACTCTTTAGATGTACTTTTTAGATACATCCATTAATTAATTATTCATAAGATTAATAATATATTACAGATAAAAAAATCAAAAACTTTAAATCGGACTCGATATTGCTTAGACTGGCATGTTTTCTTTTGGAAGTAAACGATACGAGCTTTATTAAGAAGCATATATGAGGAAAGAAAAGCAAGAGTGACACCACGGATGTAAATGGATCGTAAATTATTAGATTTTATCTTTGATTCAATTCAAAAAATAACAAAAATAATTTGATATGTTTTTATATCTGAAGGCATCTATATTTATATTCATATTCAAACAATTTATGAGAATAAGATTTAACTATTACATATCTGTATTTGATCGTTTAACTATTGTTCAACAATATCTGATATCATCTAAAAGTATATGTATCTGATATTATTTGGTTTTATCTGTATACTGTATTCTATCTCATTATATATTTTTTATTAGATTTTTAAATTTAATTTGTATTACTATATTATTTTTTATTATTATTCATTGATATATTTGAGCTGCTCATATAAAAAAATAGTATTAAATTTTTATAATTAATGATTCTATCAAAAAATAGTATGCAACTATTTTTCAAGCATATATGATATTTTTATTTAATATCCGAAATATATTCGTATCCGTTCAATATCCGATTCATATTCAGATATCCGTCAAATATCCAATCTGTATCCATATTTGTATTTGTATTTGAAAAATTATAAAAGATGAAGATATGATAAGACCATCCATTCGTATTTAATTCATTTGCACTCCTAAGTGATAGTTACAATTGCCGATTTTATTATAATTACTCACTCTAAGAATTTCATTTTGAAGAAGGGGTAAAGTAATAAATTTAGTACCCACAAATAGATTAATAATGCACTAAACAAAGAAATTATATAAAAATGATATTGAGTTTTCATGGAGAAATAAGATATTATGATATTTTGATAGGATATTAGTAATTTGAGAATTTTTAATAGATATAATAACAACAATAATTTTTATCTCAAATAAATGGAAATATATTAGAAATGAAACTCAATTTAAAATCATAAATAATAATAATAGTTAAATAGTACTAATGATATTAATACTAAAAAAATAATTATAATAATAAATGTAATCCTAAGTTTTGAACTGTAAACCATGAATCTTAGAACCTACAACTAAGAATTTAAGAACCTAAATCTTATAACTGTGTTGTTGGATTCTAATTCATAAATTATAGTTCTAGTGCGTGAATCATTACTTTGCAAACACTTCTATCCAAAATAAGTTTTTTAGATATATTTTGTTATTTCAAGTTTTTTTTACTGTTTCATCTCATGTCGATTTTAGTTGAACTATGTCTCTTCTTATATTTTGATGGCGACTTAGAATCTCACTTTGTATCGGTATCTTAGAAAGTTTTCATTAGACATAACTAAACCATCACATACGGTATTAGACCAACTTCTTTTCAATTAGTATTGCCCCATCTTTATCTCATATATCATCATTTGATCCAGGAGCGGATGTAAGATTTTGGTCGGGAGGGAGGGACAATTATCGGATTATAATAGCTTATCGGGTTTATCCCCCGAACTCACATACATCCGCCCTTAATTTGATCTCTTCGTATGACCATAAATTCAGCTCAATATTCGCATGTCTACTACATTTATCTTTTTTGGATATTTTATCCTTTAGTAGCTCAGCGTATTGTTCTATAAATCATCGTACTCGCACACCGGATTGCAATCATATAAAATTTGTATTTTAATTTATCTTTGATCACATAGAATATTATAAATAAATATAAAAAAAACTTTAAAATGAAATTTATAGATGTATTTTTCTACCTTTAGATTGATGATCATTAAAATTTCATATAATTTCATTATCGTTTGATAGTCCATCAAAGACCGTTAAATTGAAACCATTATAAATTATATGAAAATTTGATGGTCTTTGATGAACTATCAAACGATAATGAAATTATATTAAATTTGAATGACCATCAATCTAAACGTAAAATAACACATCGATAATTTTTTTTATTTTTTATTTTTTTTATATTTATTTAGAGGACCAAAATGATCAAAATAACCCATTATCAACTATCCCTTCTCTTATTTTATTGCTAACGTCTCCATCGATCCATGCATATTTAAACCGGGCGCACGAAATATATTCCGGGACTCCGACCTTTCCTTCCCTCCATCTCTCGTTCCGTGCTCTTTTTCTCCTCGCATCCCTACAAAGGCTACAATACAATTTTCGTTTCTCTATTTTTATAACTTTATTCTCACTTCTCTTGGATCCTTTCCTCTCTCCGCACCACACACACCACACACTCAAAACCTTTTATAGCCTTCTACTATGTCTCCCAACTTCTACATGTCTTTAGCGCCTTTGGTGGTCCTTGTTTCGCTCGCTCTCCTCCTCTCCCCACGCTCTTATTCCACCTCTCTATCACACTTCGATGAAGATATTCCTCTCAGCCAACCCCTCCTATCGCCATTTCCTCCACCTCCTTATAAAATTAACAGGACTTGTGTCACCACCTCTGGTAGCGTTACAAACAATGGATGGAAAGAAGAGATTCTACATGCTGCAAAGAGTGAAGAGGCCGTTAAATGGGTCACAACGGCTAGACGATCCATACATGAATACCCTGAATTGGCATATGAAGAGTACAAGACAAGCCAGCTGGTAAGGGACCGGCTTGACGAAATCGGAATTGGGTATAGGTACCCATTAGCTCGTACCGGGGTTGTGGCAACAATTGGTACTGGTAGGCCTCCAATTGTTGCTCTGAGAGCTGACATGGATGCACTCCCAATTCAGGTAATTTAAGCAAAGAAAGCTCCTTATGCATTTTTTTAAGTTGAGGTCTAATTTACTTTGTTAAACTGTTTAGATGTGGATAAGATTTCTGACGCCTCCAGTTAAAGGAGTAAAAAGATAAAAGAAAAATCTATTTACCGCAAAGTCAACTTTTGCGTTCTCTATCTAATTATAAATTCTTAAACTGTAGTAGAAGACACGAAATTATACTTTTCTATAATTGCCTTTGTGTTAGGAAACGTGTAAATTAAGTTGTAGTTCGCTTAGTTACCTCTAGTAAGTGGTACAGGATATTATGTTTCCAAACAAGTTAATTGTAGAATAAAGGGCACATAAGCTTTCTCATTTTCTTGGATTCTAATAGGCACCTTAATTTTTTGAATAACTGAGACAAAAAAATAATAATAAAAAAAAGGAAGCTGAAGGAAAGAAATAGAGGATGCTCATGTAAATTTGTGGACCTTTTTTTGTCTTTCCATAGTAAATTTCTGTATTCTGCTTGTATCTGATGAAAAGCCAGTAGTAGCTGATGCTGGAGTTCCTCTTTCCTTTTGTTTCCTTTAAATGGATAAAGACCGCTCATAATTTACTTGAGATGTTAAAGGTCTAAAATATGGGGCTCTGACCAATTCCTTGTGTGGACCCGATTGCACAAGCAACGACAATGAAAAATAATCTTATCGTTTCCATTTAAATTAGCCATTTCATATTCCAAGATGGAGCCATTTGCAATTGTCGTATTGCATTTAGTCATTATGCTGCAGTTCATTCTTTGTCTTGCCATACTCTTAGAAGATGGCTGCAGTCAATTAATGTTGTTTAGCATATTTAGAAGGATATGTTTGTCAGCACGTGTTTTTGTTCCATACCCAACAACAGAATATAGATATTTATTCAATTCACACGTGATAATCTCGGTATCTAGTTCGTGCTTGTATAATTTAGTATGAAATAGTTTAGTGGTGGTCCAGTGAGAGTAATTGTTCTTTGAATGGTAACAGGGAATACATTCTGTAAGCGATCTTTTCATGTTTTTGGATTTTTGCATAGTTTGCAACTTTCTTCTGTTCTTGCTTTTTGTTTTGTTCCTATTATTTTAACAGCTTGTTCCAACACTTGTCATATTTGTACTGGTACTATTGAACCTCCCTAGTTTTTTTTTTAAAAAAAAAAACTACATAGATTAAAGTTCACTGGCATTTTAATATTCAGGTGCATTTTTGATGCATCAGATATAGTGCTTCCTGATGTATATTATTTTTTTCTAAATTAGTGGCAATAATTGGACTTTTGGTACAGACCCATGTGTCTCAGGTACCTTTAATCAGGAAAAGAGAAGCTTATTTTTGTTGATCTGTAAAACATTCGTAGTTGCACAGTTTGCAATGCTTCAGATGAGTTGTGTCCTTCTTGTCAGAGGCTTCAATACCACATAAAGGATGTCCCTGCCTTCTGTTGTAGACATCCTCATTTAGCACATGCTTAATATCTTTTTTATTTTCTATTTTAGTAATAAGTTGGTATTATTTTTTGTGCATTTTTCTAATTTAGGAATTGGTCGAATGGAAATTCAAAAGCAAGGTTGAAGGTCAGATGCATGCTTGTGGACATGATGCCCATGTAGCTATGCTACTTGGCGCGGCTAGAATACTAAAGGCTCGTGAGCATTTACTAAAGGTTTGTTTCATTTTTTTTCTTTCCAAATCATGATGATTCACCATGTTTTGCAGGTTAGTTTGCACAGCTCATAGCAAGTTGTACCAAACTCCTCTAAATGATAAGCCCAGTTAGGCTCTGATTCAATTCATATAAGAAAGTGCTATTTTTTTTTCTGAAATCCTGATCATGTATCATATTTTTCAATTAATTTAGGGAACTGTTAAGCTGCTATTCCAGCCTGCAGAAGAAGCAGGAATAGGTGCAAAAAGAATGATAGAAGATGGGGCTTTAGAAGGAGTAGAGGCTATTTTTGCAGCTCATGTATCCAGTCAGGAACAGACCTCGGTTATCGGGTCAAGACCTGGTCCTCTGCTTGCTGGGTGTGGTTTCTTTAAAGCCATTATCCAGGTAGCAAATCTTGACCTGACAAAGGTGGGAACCATATTGGCAGCCTCTACTGTCGTTATCAGTTTGCAAAACCTTGTCTCTCGTGAAGCTGACCCCTTGGATTCTCAGGTGCCTTTTTAATTGGTATACTGTAGTTATAATCTACCCTTTTTCTGGTGGTTTATCTGTAGCTGTTACTTTTTGTTATGTGTTGAAGAATCTGTTCACTGATGAGACCAGTAATTTGTTCTGTAGCAATGAATAGCATAAACGAAACCTAAAAACTCTACCAAATGTCTTTCACCCTGGTTGAAGTTTCCAAGAAATAGTTCCTTTGAATGAGCTGTGTTCAGTGGTTTCTTTTGTTTGTGTTTTTTGTAAATTTAATTTGTTCTTTATTGTTGGCAATTTTTGTCATTTAGGTTATCATTTCTTCTTTTCCTTCTTTCCGGTCCAATGTCATTGATACATTGGTTTGTCTTTTCACTTAATGACTTGGCTATCATATTGAATCAAAGACTTGATTAGTACAGTAACTGATTACGCTAGATAAAAGGTAAATGTGATACTGACATATATCAGCATCATCTTATCAGATTACATATAACACTCATCTGTACCAGTTAATTCATAATTTTGCTAGCACAAACCATCTGATAATACCACATCGTAATCTACTTGTCTTGCTCTTGTTTCTCTTCTTACTTTTTGTTTCAAATTTGTTAGTTATTTCACACACTTGTTTGGATATTTGTTCCAGGTAGTCTCAGTCGGGATGATCAATGCAATCGGTCATCGTGGCGTGATTCCAGAATCAGTAGTGCTTGGTGGCACTTTTAGGGCATTTTCTAATAACAGCTTTTACCACCTCCGTCAGAGAATAGAAGAGGTATAAATATAAAAATATGGCATGCATGTCAAACAAGTTAAAACTGAAATAATGTGATATTAAACAAACAAAATAAAATTGATGTAATGATTTTAAACCGAGAACTAGGCTGAGTATTGTTCTCAACCAGTAGCCAACAATTGCCTGGGTACTACGCTGAGTACAGTTCTCAATTTAGCATTAAAGAAGTTTTCTTAGCCTTTTGGGTTTTCATAAAGCTTGACCAAGGTTTGATGTTAAGGATAGCAACAAAAATAAGAATATTAAAGATAACAGTCCAATGCTGTTGTTTCTTTTGTTAAAAACACCCAGATACTAGAAGTTGAATTGAATTTATAATAAAGCAACCAAACAGCCTATTATTATCTCTAAATCAGCCAATCCTTTGCATCAGTTCATTAAAGTTTCACATGCAACATATGAATCCTTTATTGTCAGGTTTTAGTTTCATTTGATGTTTGAAATAGTTGTTAGAAATGAAACCAAATGTTCAGCATATCAAGACATGTCAGGTACTTTGATAGGCCAAACTAATACAGATCAAGGTCTGATACTTCATACTTTGGGCATACCAATGACTTAAAAATTTACAATGTCTTAATAATTAGTGCTAACAAGCTTGCTAAATAATGAATAATAGTATTACAAGTTTATGACTATTATCATAATCACTTTCAGGTTATAGTCACACAGTCTAGAGTTTATGGCTGTGATGCATCGGTAGATTTCTTTGAAGATGAAAGTTTTTACCCTCCAACTTTAAATGACAAGTTTATGTACGAGCACGTGAAAAATGTGGCAGTTGATTTGTTGGGTCCAGGAAATTACAACGAGGCTCCTCCGGTCATGGGCTCAGAGGATTTCACCTTTTACTCTCAGGTTATACCATCTGCATTCTACTACATTGGTGTGAAAAATGAGAGTTTAGGCTCGGTGCACTTGGGTCACTCGCCTTATTTCATGATTGATGAAGATGTGCTGCCAGTAGGTGCAGCCTTTCATGCAGCAGTGGCTGAGAGGTATATAGCTGAGAATAAAAGAGCAGGGTCTTGAGTTTAGTAATTTAGTTTTAGAAGAGGTGAAAAGGCAACTAGCAAAAGTCCCTTCTTACCCATTCTTTATTTTTATTTCTTCTTTTTGCCATTCTCTGGTTTTCTTTTGTCTCTTCCCTTTATTCTTCAATATTTAATATATTCTTTTTGCAAACTATAATTCGTGTATATATATAGATGTAGAACAACTATATTCTGAGGATTCATCGTCCATTACTACTACTAGCTATATACCCGCGCGTTGCAGCAGAATTTTTTATTTAAACATTAAAATATTATAAGATAAAAAAAATCACATTTATTTAATATTAAATTATAAATTCACCAAATTATAGAGAAAATATATAATAAAGATAATATTTAATCTCGGATGATATTTTTGCACAATATGAGTTAATGATTCATGATTTTTATGGCAAGAAAAGTAAATTATTCTAATATATATTATCACCATTAATTTCTTACCAAATATACACAAGGTTGCTAAATAAAAAAATAAAAATTATGAAAATAATAGTATATAAGGGAAAGAAATGGAGAGAAAGAGGGGATCAATGGACGCGATCACATACGTTCGATCAACCAACAATAAATATTGTCCGTCTAATTGAGAGATAAAATGAGTATAATAAAAAATTACCATGACAAAAAATGGACCCTCCAATTCTTAGATGTTTTATATAATAGTATAGATTCTTAGCATATGAATTACCTCAGCCTCAGAGACTCATGTCTCGTAATTTTATTTCCCTTGTTTGTTTGTCAATGTTTGCTTTTGGGGATTTTAAATTTTCTGCGTTAATTTTGTAGAACAACTATCGTCTGAGTTAATTTTGTCGGTTCATCTCACAACTCATAATTATGGATCTGGCCCAATTTAAATTAAAGAAGCCAATTACAAATGGGCCAGTTGTTGCAGCATATATGATATATGATACTGGAATTAGAGAACAACTTTTGGTGATAACGAAATGGATCACTATGTTTTTCAATACTTTCGTAATACCCTAGAAGTTTTGGAATACATCGACCCATAATACAAGAAGTTATGGAATATTACCAAATAAGGCTGGAATTGAGATACAAGTTTTGGAATATACCGAATAAGGCTGGAATTCTCAATTCCAGCCTACCTCGGTCATGAAAACTAAGGCAGCCGGCCATATTAATATTAGGAGAAGGATAATATACATAAAGAAATTGAACCAATTTATTTATTTTGATGAAGTAGGCTTTGCCTACTTAGATATTTTTATTGAAGAAAACCAAAAAGGTCAATATTTACAATGATTACACAAAAAATTGTTTCAGTTCAATTTAAAATATGAAGTTCAATTATTTGAAACCTGAAAAGAAGATCAGAGCTGAGATGGGAAGTTTTGACCATAGTACAATAGCTTTTTGTACCTTTCAATCTCAGATTTGGAAATTGGAATGGTGGTTAGTTTGAAAATTTAAATTAGATCAGTAGCAACCGAACAATTACAATATTTATGCATATTTTACAAGGTTATATACAATAAGTTATTCTCTTTTACAAATTGAAGTTCTCAGCTGAAGGCAAGAGCATCTCCATGACCTGTACAAGATCAATAAAACAGAGCTGCTTATCTCCTTGTAAAATCTTGATTTAATCACAGCCAGTTGACTGCGTCGTTTGGAGAGATCCTGGCCATCCGATATGTAATAAGTAGCGATTTACATTTTAACTATTGTTCTCCCTCTCGAGAATTTTTTAATAATTATAAACATTTTTTCTACTTTTGGGATAAATTTTATCTTGCAAAAACTCCCATAAAAACTTGTTTTTTTTTTCCGTTGTTTTTATCCCCTGGATGTCATGGAGCAAACAGGATCTTGTATTTTCCTCAAAAAAAAAAAAAAAACAGGATCTTATATTTTATTATTTTTTCTTTTTTTTATTTTCTCCTACATGTGGTTAGTTTAATCTTTAATGATCCACCTAAAGATGGAGAAGCAAAGCTTTGCCCCTTATTATCACTGTATTCCTTTGAGAGAAAGCTGACAAATTTCCCACGACATAAATAATTGACAGACCTGAAAAAGCAGGTATGAGAGAAAGAGAGACGCCGAGATCTGCTTTTCTTCTCTTCCTTTCTTTTCTTTTATCTTTTTTTACCACTGTTAGCTCACATGGGGAGGATGATGGACCCTGATCAAGCTGTACCAAAACACAAATAAGCATTTTGGTACCATTGCCTTTCAAGTCTCAACCTTGAGAGAAAGGGGGAAAAAATAAACAAATAGGGTTTTGGCACCATCAGTGGAGCGTGTCAATGTCATAAAAAGGTTGTAAACCTTTAAATGCCTACGGGCCTTTCTCAAAAAAAAATGACCTTGGTTGCTAGTTAGGGATCCAATGGAATAATGTGTGGAAAGTTGGTGATGTTGTTCATGTGCCAGACCCACATGGCATGTGACTGCCACTTTCATGTTTTGATGTGCCCAGAGTCAGAATTTTCATATAAAAAATGAATATGTAAATTATAGTATTAAAGCATTATAATTGATAAGTTGAATAATTAATATAACTCATAAAATAAAAATATATGATAAAATTTAACTCTAATATATAATTTTTGTGCGATTGAGTGAAAGAGGGGACGGGCACCCCTAGTCCCCAGTCTAGGCTCCTGGTGCACACAATGGCAATTTTGTACAATCTAACAGAGATTTTTATGTTGAGATTTGAGAACCTTTTAAGCTGGCACTTATGCAGATTATTTTCTTTTAGCAATCTTAACCAGCATATGATTAAGCACAGCAACATGCAATATAGGAATCTTCAGAGAGAGCACAACAAAATTGTTAGGTTTACCTTGGACTTTCTGCACGTGAGTGTTGGCATATTTTGTACGCTTTCACATGACATAATAGACAAGATTTAGTTACATGTAACCATCTAATAAAAGTTGTTTAGGTGGAACAATGAAGAAAACAAACACTGAATCAAAAGATGGACATAAACATGCGTTACATGCCCGATTGATCATGCCTTGCCAAACCTAAATGTGAAAATTGTATTCACACAGGATCTGTATAGTTGGAAACTAGGGATCATTGATCATCACCTCATTGGACCGAAAATAATCTGATCAAGACCAACAAGACCACGGATGCAATAATTCAAAATCATATTAATTCCCCGAATTTTAATTAAAAACAGTAAATTAAATAGCTAATTTATTTTACAATTTTTATTATAAACAGAACTTATCGATAAATCATTATTGAATCATTTAACCTTTTAGTAACAATGGTTGTTATGTGCTTTCTTTTCTTGTTAATTGTCAAACTTCTATTATATTTGGCACTTGAATTATATATATTTCTTTTGTTTGATTCTTACAAAAAATAATTAGGTTCCATCAACAAAGGTCAAAATTTACATAATCTCATTTTATTAATTATGTTAGAATTTTATCCAATACAGATGGTCAGTGAGATTGTCGCTATCGCTAAGATTGCGAGTTCAAACCTCAACAAATGTTGTGGAGAGAACATTAATACCTTAAAAAAATTAGATATCTGACCTCATATAAGGAGAGAACATTAACACCTTAAAAGAATTAGGTGTCCGACCTCTAATATAAGGAGGGACTACAATAAAAAAAATCACATAAAAAAGAAAAAGAAAAAATATAGTAATATTGTTCAACTTATGACTTGGTTCTATATCATTTTTCATGTAATTTCAATATTATTTGATACTATTAAAAATGAACCATGGAAATTTCTTGTCATTTTATGTACAATAAAACTTTTACTAAATTTCATCATTTTTTACGTTTATGATATATGTACAAAGCAAAGTTATATTTGTTGCTTGATTTTAAAAAAATAAGTTACCTTTTGACTTGAGTTGCCGTTTTCTCATGGGGGATCCAGCTCCTCGGAACGACATCTCCTGCAGAGCAAAAAAAAACTCTTCAGGTGGAATGTTTTTAATCTGATCCGTTTAATCTGCATCAAAATTTATGTTTAAATTTTTCTACAACCGTTGTGATTAAAATGAGCCGTTATGATTAACGTTTGAAAACTCTCCCCGGAAAATACTCTCCGGAGGATAGTTACCCCCAGCTCCTCTACAGTGCATTATATATGCTGCCCAAGTCCAACGCACCAGATTTTATAGTATAAATTTCAATAAAAAAAACATAAATGATGATGAAATTCTGTTCACTGTTAACGTTGTAAATTATACAGTGTTGTAGCCTGTAGCTCGTACGGATCATCATGCTACTTGCCTACTTCCCTAACTGTGACGAGAGCTACAGATAGCCAAACAGTGATTACAGCTACAGTGCAAGTTTATAACCTGTCTGAACCATACAAATAAAACTAAACGACCTTCAAATTAAGACTAAACAGGAACAGTCTGAGGTGGGGGTCAAAAGCCCGTTGCTTATTGAAGGTCATTTCAGATTGGCACATGTGATTGTACTTTATAGCAATCTGGTCATGACCTTCATTCATAGCAATCAACGAGCGTAAATATTAGTATATTACGGAAACGGATCATAGTTAGGCAATGGCAGCTGCCGTTGTCACTGTGGACAGTGAGACCCATCAAAAAAAAAAACATTTCTATTAGCTAGATATGGATCGTTTAGATTCAATAACAGCAGGCTGTCATGGAAATCTATGGCAGCAGATAAGGATCCAGGATCCAGTATATTACTATGTAAAGTAAGAACAAAACACAAGCAATAGACTAGCTTAGAAATCCTGAATCAAGTCGCAATACACACACATGAGGTGAATCCAACCCATCACGAAGTATCAAAGCTATAACAACTAATTAATACTAAATTTATAACTAATTAAGCAACAGAAAGTATAGATTTATTTAGTGGCTATGAGGGCAAAATGTGACAATATAGCTGGCCCCGCTCGAGCATGTCAGAATGGAACTGGGATCGTCATATGCGTATGAATAGGCTTTCGGGCATGCGCTCTTGAATAACCGGGAGTATGATGTCGGCTTGCATTGCTGCGGGCCACCGAAGCTCCCTGTGCAACAGTATTGTTGTGCACCAAATGCCGCACAAGCGCTCTTGCATGCCACCACTCTGAATGTTTTCAAGAAATGAGGATATCAGATCAGAAAAGTACAAAAGATCATAAGGGGAGGTTGAAATAGGAGAATCTATTATTAGCTTTTCTTAATTTCAAAAGGAGTTTTGTGTTTTGAATTATGGGAATTTGCTGAATTTTGTTGTTGAGAGTCAACTCTCTGATTAAAAAATATCTGTAGGGCTCTTGATAAAAGATTTTTTTGTTAATTTTGCAGTATGTCACTGCCCTTTTTGACCAATGTTGTAATCACGCACAAAAAGAGGTACACAGTCTAATTGAATACAATTATAATCCAAATCCTGTTTCCTATGTTATAACAATGAGACCTATGTTAACGTAGTAGGCATCTTATTAGAAAACAAAAGTATGTAAAGCAATGATGTGGAGTGTACAATTTGTAAATTAGTATGTACTAAACATCTTGGCAATAAAAAAGCTCATAGTTTTTCCCAATCATCCCTTTAATCCTTCAGAAAACAGAATTTTGTGAATGTAAATCCTAAAGAATCTATACCTGTTACCAGCTGCACCATCCCTAACAGCCATCCCTGCAGGACACATCTTGTTCAAGTCACTCACACACCCGGCGGTGATGCATTTCTCGCTTGAGTGAAATGGTGTCATTGAAATTGGCAGATTATATCTGCAAATAGCACAAAATTAGATTCAAATCATGGAACTCAACACACACATGAAAGCGTGAATAGACCAAAATGGTATTATCAGGAGTAAAATTAAGAGTGTTCAAATTAAAGTGACACATCAAGAACTCATTTTTACAAACAAAATAATGTTATACTATGTAAAAATGTGTGTGTGCATTTCTTATTTTGATAAATAAAAAGACTCTTTGTGCACTAGTTTTCCGATACTACTTTTTCCCAGAAGAAAACATATTACATAACCGTTATGCTAAACTTTTTTCTCTGTTTCTTTGAAAAGCGAAACGATTTGCATATACCAAATAACACAACACATTTTTCCCTTTATTAATCAAACCCTCTGAAAACCGCATCATATATACATCCATACCCGTCAACGAGAGACACGTCATAGAAATCCTGCGATGTCGCGGACTGAGAGAGCGTGATCTCGGCCAACGTGGCGGGAGGGGCCCCACCGATGCCATTGCAATACAGCTGTCCGCCACAATCGCCAGTGGCGCACTTACCAGTGGAGGTGGCAGGGTTGAACTGACAGCCCTGTCGGCCCCACACCCGGCCCGACCAGCCGGAAGGCAGCCTGAGAGAGGTGGCCTGGCCCGGTCTTAGCTCCAGACCGCCACTGCCCAGGATAGGGTGGCCAGCGCCGGGCTGGATCCCGGGCCAGACGGTCTCGCCGCATTTATTAAACAAGGCGAGAGTGGCGGCGCGTGCATTGCAGGAGAGGAGAAGGAAGATGATGGAGAGGAAGAAGAGAGCGTGGTGTCTTCTTGCCATTGGTTGGCGCTGGAGACCTCTCTCTCTCTCTGTCGATGGGGCTACAGAGTCAGAGTGTGAGTGTGAGTGTGTGCAGTGAGCTGATGACTATTTAATGCAGTTATGGTACCTGGTTTGGTGGGTGTGAATGTGAATGTGAATGTGAATGTGAATGAGAGATGAGATGATAAATGGATTTGACTGAATGAATGAATAATAAACTGTGTTCTGTCTGAGTCTGTGCTAATTGGAGGATAGTGAGGACGCTGTTAAAGTATGTATAATCAATTTCGTCTGGTTTGCTCAATTGCGTAGTGTGGAAACGCCAAAAAGCATTTCACGGAAATTGGTACTGTTCTCTCAGCCTAATAATTGGGTTTAAGTGCATGCTCCAATCTTAGCAGTGTAGAGTAGAGAATTTGAAAGAGAGAAACAAAGCTCACCAATTGTTTCAGATTTTTTAATTAATTATTTAAATAATTATATTTTTAATAATCAGAGTGATTAAATTAAAATTTTAAACAGCACGTCATTGTCAGTGACGTTGTGCAAACACGTCACTCGGACTGACGCGATTAAGCAAATATGTCACTAGAAATAACGTCTTTCATTTTTTTTATATTATCATCTGATCCATCTTCAATGCATCTTTAAAATCCAATGCAACATTTGAGAAGTCAGTGGGAGAACGCGTCACTCCCACTGGTCGCGGTTCTTTTTTTAATAACTGAAAATTAAAAAGAATTAAAGATGTCACTATCAGTTCCGTGTACTGTCATTCATATTTTTAAAATTTTAATTTAATCACTCTTTTTATTAAAAATATAATTATTTAAATAATCATGAAGATTCCTTTTTATTTAGAAAACAAGGTTCAGTTCTTGATTTTTTAGATTATTTACAGTAAGATGGTTTCTTATAGAAATTGTTTGATATCAACTGAACTCAAATTTGTGCTATAAAAACATTTTGAACTTACATCGATCTACCAAAAATTTAGAGAATTTTTTATAATAACAATTGACGTCTGAACCTATATTTACTGTAGTTGTCTGATTCAGCAGGTATAAGTTCGTGCGCGTGAAAATGCATTAGTTATGGTTTATTTATCATTTTCAGTAATTTTATGTGTGCAACCGATATTAGTTTTTGTTAATAACATAAAAAAAAATTGCGTTAACAAAACCATAAAGAGAAAAGCATAATAAATTTGCGTTAGTCGTAGTCTCATCGGAAGATTCTACAATGGATCGAAATAATTTTAGACCATTAAATTTTGTATATTAGATGGTTAAGATAAATTTATTTTGATGTGATTAAAGGATGAAGGTTGATGAGTAAAAAATATTGTCATTGCTTAATAAAATAATAGAACACCTTCTGATCCAAAGAGAATTAATCTCATTTATTATATTTCGGTTTTACTTATTTTACAATCACAAATGAGATTTAAATGTCCAATAGTATGAACATCTGTAGTAGAAGTCTAGAACACATTTACTCGTAAAAGAATGATGTATAAAGTACGCTGAATATGTTCAATGCGACAATGCAGGACATAATTTTTGTACATGTGAAACAGTGAAAAACCACTTATAATTTATCCGTCGTTATTAGTCTACCAAACCTATGGAATAGCACAATAACAATTATCACTTTTTTGTATTTTTTTTTACTTTTCCATCATATTGGCATCGCTGTTATTTTCTGTTACGGAATCATTATGGATATTTTTGTTCACTTTATCACAAAAATATATTTCCTTTTGTTTTGCAGTGAAAACGGAAAAACCGTCAACCTAATTCGACGAATCATTTTTAACAGAGTATTGAAATTTTTTGTTTCGTAGGGGTTGAAAAATTCAATATCAATACAGGACAACAAATACTCGCACATGATTTATAATGAGACAGAAACGGTTTGATTATAATTATTTTGAAAATTTAAATTTTAATAATAAGAATGATAAAATTAGGTTGACAATGCAGGATAATAATCTGCAGTGAGATTGACGCATTTACACATCATCACTGGCAGTGTTGCGCTACCGTTTGTATTCTTAAAATTTTAATTTTATCACCCTTATTATTAAAATTATAATTATATGAATAAAAATTTACGAAGGGCCTGTCATAGCGCCCAATAATTCACATTTATTTACTTTTAATTCGGGAACTTGCATTTTTGGAAAACTTACTTTGCTCCTGGCTAAAGAGACATGAAGGCAGTGATAGATCTTAGTGAGGACAAAGGGTGGCGGCCTCTTTAAAAATTAATATATCTATTAAAAATGTATGATATTTTATAGTGTAATTATGATAATTATTTATTTCAACTCTTACAAAAGTTAGAACATATTGTCTCAAATATATAAAAAAATATTATCCTCTCATAATTTTGATTCAAACTCCGTCATTATATGGAGCCCTTTTTTTTAATCAATAAGAGTATCTCCAATGAGAGTTTCTATTTCTATGTGTCATTGTTAATTTTAGTATTGGAGAGACAATTTCTAATTTAGAAACTTTAATCATAGTTTCTAATTTAGTAACTCATTTCTAATTGCCACGTCATATTAGCAACTCATTTAATTTAGTATTGGAGATTATTTTTGTTTAATCTATTTATTTATTTTTTCTATTTTCATTAAATGACTTGGCATAAATAAAATTTAGAGATGGTTTCTATATTGGAGAGTGTTAATTTTAATTAACAATTTCTCTAATTAAACATGATATGACAATAATAAAAGATTTAGAATCAGTTGCTGCATTAGAGATGTTCTAACAGCCTATAAAATGCTACTAGGCCACTACCGTTTAGGTAATGTAATTATTTATTTAAACGATGACAAGTATTCTAACTTCCAACTTCCAAGTCAAAACCAAACAATAGGCCTAAATTCGGAACGAAAAAAATTCTCTTAGAAAAGCAGGCTTACGACTTGTTCGGCTGGATAAAGGAATGGATATGGATGTGAATTTTAAGCTGATTTTATCGTAGACGGTGGAAAAAAAATCAACTAAGAGATATTTTTTTTCCCGCGATGAACAGTAACTATCCGAACAGGCCCTTATTGTTTAACAATTAGCCGGGCACAACAAAAGGTGATTTGACTTGTTCATTCGATTTGGCGAGTTTGGTATTTTCAACGTGTTTCATTTAAGGGATAGTATTTAATTAGAAAACAGATGAATAATTAATTAAAGTTGCTTTAAAAACGACGCCTTTTGTTTTCGTTTAGCATGAAACGCATTCCAAAATTAAAAAGATCCCGACAGGATTCCATATGGGCTCATGGGCCAATTTAATATATTTTAAGGGCTTTGTATGTACTAATATTCTTTTCCAAAGGCTATTTGTTTTTAATTATTTCTCTGAGAGGCTTAGCCATGTAGTTTAAATTATGTTTTTATTTAAAAATAGAGCATCCAATATTAATTATCCTACAAACTAAGCTTCAGTAGAAACTGGTGGTAGATATATATAACATTTCAATTTTCTGATTGTTCCGAAACGATGACATGTGACTTAAAAAAAACATTTTGTACAGTAACCAAACTTTTATTAAATAAATGGTCCCTCCTTATAATTTAGATGAGTTATTTATGAAATGTGATGCAAACTAAAATCATATTATTCATCCCTTAAATAATTTGAAATATTAAATGTTTGAATTTAGTGATGCTTGAGTGAATAAATAATTGTCAGATATCAAAATATAAGTATTTTATAAAAAAATTGAAACTTTTATTTCACCAGCTCTAGTTCATTTTCAGGAGCAAAAGATATTACAAAAATACAAAAATAATATCCTACTATCCAATCTAATAAACTAAGCCTAAACCATATCAACTAAAGTCCTATCAACTACACACTACAAAAATACCCTCTCATTTGATTGTTAATAACATATATACCATATAATCAATGAATTCAATATTATTAAAACTACCTTTGCAGCAACAATTGATAGTTCTAAATGTTTCAATACATACTTCAACAATCCACAAATTAAAGCATACAAACTCATATAAGCAAAAATAGTATCAACGTGAATCAAAATAGCTCATTATATTAATCATTTTCCAACTCAAAATATAAAATAGTCTAACGTTATTTCTCTTAAAGCTCACACCTACTAGTTGTCCAATAATACCACATACCAATTTTTTGAGATAATAAAGTATGATAATTAAAATACATATCTTCATGAAAAATTAATTTATTTCTATAAAGCCAAACTTGCCAAAACACTGCAGCAAACATTTTTTTATAGTATACCCTTGATTCTGAATTTAAAACCAAAGTACTATACCACAATCCTCACTCGATTGTAAATTTACCTTGAATTTGGCCTATTAATTAAACATCAACCAAAACTGAAAAGTAATAGTACAAGAAAGAAGCAAATGATTAACATATTCAATGTGTTTTGCTTTTAAAAAAAATCGCCCCTCCATCCTCTTTCCCACAAGTTATCTCTTTTTTAAAATTCTATTATTCGACAAGAAATATAGATTAGACTTTTTTTTTCTAAATTTTGATATTAATTTCGTTTATTGTTATGAAGGTTAAATTAAAAAAATAATTAAAAAAGAAGGTTAACTCAATTATAAAATCATTAAACAATTGTGATTGGAAACTAGAATGCATTGATCTCTTTCGTCGGTTAATTGGTACATACCGTACATTGGGATGGCATTGAGCCGTTGACTGAATTAGAAAATGCATCACCAAAGCTCAAAAAAAGTGTCGACATCTTTGGTCGGGAAGGCTATGGATGAGGAGGAGGTAGCTAGGATCTACATCTATATATATATAATATAGCCACGTAATTATAAACTAAAATAATGAATATAATTAATTAATTAATTATACAAATTCTCAGGGAAACTGAAGAAGTGAATAATAGCAGCAAAACTAGAATTTAATATTTTAATTCTCTCAAATTTTCCTTAACAAACAAGTCAAACCACCCATGAAACAAAAGTTACAAAACCTTTGTTCATTGTTTTTAATTCTGATTTTTTTTTTCTTTTTTTTTGTAGTTAATCCCGTAGGAAACCTGTTAATTATCCGGGCACAGCACGAAACAAACTAAAGAAGTGAAATAACAGGATAAGAGAGTTCGAGAAACATTATCAAGGTTATTTTTTACTCGTGAAAAAAGAGAGGAATTTGTAGTTGTCATTTTTTTTTTGGTATTCCAATTGTCAAAGCTCAAATTTTGAGTCCATGTGACTGTCAAATGATGATGTGCCCATAGCCTATATGTGAAATTAATTTGAGGGACCTTTACTCTCTTATTCGGTTGATAACACCATTATCCAATTCTCAAATTGGTCCTTCAAAACGTGTGCGAATAAAAAAACAAAAAGTTATGTAACTTAAATTTATATTTCCAGTGAATTAGTTACGGTTATAAACACTTAGCATATTTCTTTAGGATATATAAATATAATTTAATATACAATTGACAGTTTG
The DNA here is from genome assembly GCA_037127355.1 of Schoenoplectus tabernaemontani. NCBI lineage: Eukaryota > Viridiplantae > Streptophyta > Magnoliopsida > Poales > Cyperaceae > Schoenoplectus > Schoenoplectus tabernaemontani. The sequence goes on along the minus strand of CM073755.1, from coordinate 15,407,483 downwards.
TTTCAATAATATTTTCTCAGATCAATTTAAAATGAAGAACATAATTTATATTATGTTCTTGGAAACAAGGATCACATGCTAACAAATTGTCATATATTCGGAGTATGATTTAGTTGTGAATTTTGAACGATGATAGATTAAATCATGTGATGGATGTCGAATACAAATCAAGTATTTATACGATTTCAGGTTTTAAATTGTGTGAGCGTAGAATGGAGAAAATAGCAGAGCGGAGAGAGAGGGACACACACTGTGAGATTCCCTGATAAGGTGGTTGTCGTGTTGTTTGTGTGTGTCAGAAGATAATTTCGATGCTTTCTTTTTCCCTCTTTCTCTTTGCTTCCTTGCATGAAGCCATGAATGCACGTGATCATGGATGTGCGCGCTCGCCACCTGCCACCGTTCTAGCGTAGGTGCACCATCAGTTAGTGTTTTGCAAAGGTGTGACCCGGTTCAAATCCGGGCGGTTCATGGATCGGGACGGTCCACGGTTCCGCACGGTTCATACGAGATGGTTTTAGGCGTTTCAAACTCAGAAAAATCAAATCCGTTCCACCGTTGGTCCCTCGGGTGTCGGACCCCCACTGAACGGTCCGGTCCGAATTTTTTTTTTTACAAATTGGAAAAAATAATAATTTATTATAATATTTTTTAACCAATTTGAATTCTATCATTGTTTCTACGATTAGCGATTGGAGAAAGTGAAAAGTCGAGCATTTCTATATCTTTTATCTCACGATAAATCTTTTGAGAAAAAAAATATAAAAAAAGATGAGATAGAGAAAAAGATAAATATTAAAATGAATTAAATTAAAAAAAATAGATAATTCACCTTGAATATGTGATAAATATGAAGAAGTAACTTATGTGTATACGGTATATATGAGCACGATAGTTTGATAGTTACCATGAAGAAAAAGACATTAAGGAATGATTTTAACATCTTAAGTTTGTCCCATTCTTCCTCGGAGATAAAGATAAACAAATGAATCCCCTCGGTTGAGTTATTCAAGCTTTCGGTTATAGCGTGTTTGTAAGGAAAATAACGATCGAAACATCATATAGGTCGAGTTTCAACGGGTATCTACATCCCATGATACTCTTAACTTGCTCAAACCCAATCGGACACACAAGGCGTGAAATTTTATTTTCTTATATTATTTAAAAAAAATATGGTGAAGACTATTTTTAAATTTCACAATTAATGTATTAACACTTTGTGTTTTGATATTTGCCTTAACGGTAAGGTGGAGAATATGACAAACACATTTTTGATTAAATATTTTGTCGTCCATAATAGGGTTTAGTGATCAAGTAAAATAATCAATTGACTCTATATTATTACTAGCGTTATCGAATGAAATATAAAAATATTTTCTAAATCTCTTTTTAATTTAAATTTTGTAAAACACTAATAATAGATTGATAAATAATTTATGCAGTATGCGAAAATTCCATGATACGAAAACTTAAAACTTTTTTTATAAAATCCAATTTCATCAATATAATGGACAGTGACACAAGAGTAACCAAGACCGTGTTTACCGGTCGTCCAAATATCGGAGGTAATTAAAACCTTATAGTTGACATGTCCAAAATTTTCTAATAAATCATTCTTACTTTCGTTATATTGTCTTTTAATCTCGGCTACCATTTTTTTTGGTGAAATTTCTTATATAATGATTGGCCACAACCCCAAATAACCAACCGGGCAAAACTTAAGTAATTACCCATACTTATTGGTTGTTCTTTTTGGGCAATATATCGGATAAACTCACTCAATATTTTTTTTCATCGTATCTTTAGTGAGTTCTCCTACAATCCGTGTTTATAACGCTTTGGACTGAACGAGGGTCTGGTTGATCTTGTGGTTCTTCATTTTTTGCCACATATTTATCAGCATATTTTTAAATGCACTTAGACCGTTTAGTTTAGAATATATGTAAAAATCTTTGTAATTTTTTATTTTGCATCTTCCACTGAGTATGACATTGCTCACATCTTTTGTTTGTTCATAAAAATGCCACCAATGTGCATCGTAGGAGGGGTAAGCTGTCTTCCTCTTATTTTCAGATGGTCCCGTTTTCATTGGTGATGGGGGGTACACTTGAGGTTGGAGTTTCTGCGGCAGAGGAGGGTGCGGTCCGAACTTGCGATGGAGATTGTTCGGTTATTTCGAGGGAACTTGTGGCATATTGAGGGTGATGCAGTATAGTAATTGTAGAAGTTTGTTGAGATTGATAGTTAAGATCTTACGATATATAAGTTGATTGAGGGTGGAGTGGGAAGTTTGCATGTCGTGGATAATATGGAGCATTAGTTTGTAGATAATATTGTGAGGGATTTGTATTATCAACTACATCTTCATCCAAAATATCCACACTTAATCGGTGCATAAAATCATCCAAAGGATTAGAAAGATTTGTCATTTCTATAAAAAAATAAAGAATCAAATTTGATGAAAAAATAATATAAAAAAATATTTACTTAAAAAATAAATTAACATTCTAAATAAAATTCTAACAAAAAACCGAATTTCACATAACAAATAATTTACAAAAAAAAATCAACATTCTAATAAATATCTACTTATAAAATAAATTTAATATTCTAAAAAAAGTTCTAACAAAAAAATGAATTTAACATAATAAATAAATTTCTACTTAAAAAATAAATTTAACATTCTAAAATAAATTCTAACAAAAATAAATAAATTTAACATTAAATCTAATATTCTAAATCTAACAACATAAAACTAAAATGTAATATTTTAATAAAATAATGAATTTCTACAAATAAAAAAATTATAAATAAAAAAATAGATTTTTACAAATAAACTAATTTCTATAAATTTCAAATAAAAAATTACGAATAAAATCTAACAATATAAACTAATTTATACAAATAAAAATTATAACTAATTAAAATTGAAAACTAACCTTGAAGGGAAATATTATCGCAACGATGAAATTAAAAAATGGCGAATATCAAATATTATTTTTCTACCTTCTTCGATTAGTTAATTTTTCAACGGACTAATAATAATTAATAATTCTAAACTATTTTTTTATTTTTTGGAATAAGAAAAATAAATTTGAGAATTTGAGATTAAATGGAAATTTGAGAATGTGATAGTTTGAGAAGAGAGGGAGAATGAAATTTTGATATGTTTTGAGATGAAAATGGGTGATATTTATAGATATTTTTTGGAGGGAAAAATTCAGATTTTTTTAATTTATTTATATATATTTTTATTTTTTCTGCAAAGTTTGAAAAAAAAAATAATTTTTTTTTGAAATTTTAATAGTTGGGGTATATTTGAGGGGGGAGGGTAGCACATTTTATTTGAATAAGGGGCTATTGGATGGGATGGGGGGCGGTCCTGGTCGGGTGCGGGGTCCGGTCCGGACGGGTAGGGGGGGGGACGGTCCAATCCACGGGTCCGCACGGGATAGGTCTACACGGTCGATTTCGGGTGAAGTGAGAATCGGCACACCATCATTGGACCGGACCAAGACAAGACATTGGACGGACACAAATTCGGCCATATTCGGTCCAATCCGGTCAGTGTATTAAAAATACCCGACCGGTCGACCCGACCCGTCCGACCCGTGGCCGCGACCCGCCCCGACCCGTCCCGTGCTCAAACCCGTCGACCCGTGACCCGTTAGAACCGACGGTCTAGCACGGCGCGGCAAAAAATTTGAAAAAAACCCGTCTTAGACCCGACCCGTTTTAGACCCGTCCCGACCCGACCCGACCCGCCAAACCCGGATAACCCGTGCCCGACCCGCCCCGACCCGACCCGGAAACCGGAAACCCGGAATAAAACCCGTCCGACCCGACCCACTTTACCCGTCCAACCCGACCCGTCCGACCCGTTAAACCCGTCGTAATTCAAAAAATTCAAAAAAATTCAAAAAAATTCAAAAAAAATCGGAAAAAATCAGAAAAAATAAAAAATCATAATTCAAATTTTTTTCCTATAAATACCACCCCATTTCATCTCATATCCTCACACAAACAACTTCACTCTATCTCTCTTCTCAATTCTCCAAACCAAACTCTCTCTCGTTAATTCGTTAATCTTTTGATATTAGCAATTCTCTAATTATATTATTATAGTAATTTTGTTACATTATCCAGAAAAAAATTAAAAATATTTATATTAGTGTTATTTAGTTATTATTGTCAATTTAGCAATTCGTTATATTATTTATCGTTAATTCGCCTTAAAGTTTCGCTTTCGACAATCTTTCGATTCCGACAAAAAAAAGGTTAGTTATTACTTATTAGTATATATTATATTTTATAATTAGTAATTTATAATTAGTTTATATTTTTTAGTAATTAGTTTTTTAAATAAATATTTGCACTCTTTTTTTGTCATTCGTTTCTTTTAATTCGTTTTTATTACATTCTTTATTTTTTTGTAATTACTTATATTTTTAATTTATAATAATTAGTTATTTTTTATAAAATATTATTTAATGATTAAGTTTTTTAAATAAATATTTACATTCTTTAATTTTTTTATCATTAGTTTATTTTAATTAGTTTTTTTTGTTATATTCTTTATTTTTTGTTACATTATTTATTTATCATTGTTTTTCTATTATATTCTTTTTTTTGTTACATTGTTTTTTATCATTATTTTTTGTCAATTTAGCATTCATTATATTTTTTTAATATTTTTTTAGCAATATCAAATAGCTCCCAATCCCTCTCAAGCCGAAGAAATGGCACATCGATTGAGCGTTGAAATTTTTGGTGAAGAAATGCCACGTTCTAACCCTCCGAACCCATACTATCAACAAAATTCTAACCCTCCGCATCCTTATTATCAACAAATTCCATCACAACAATATTATCCATCACAACCACATGTTGATCCTAATTACAACCCGCAAATCACTTCCTTTAGTGCCGGACAAGGTTCGACCTCATTTCCGTCAAGTTCTCAATATCCGTCAAGTTCTAATCAATATCCGCCAAGTTCCCAATATAATATCCGTCAAGTTCTAATCAATATCCGTCAAGTTCTAATCAATACCCGCAAATCACTCGTATGCTTGAAAGATTGGTTTGATGCAGAACAACGTAATCAACATGCACCCGTAGAACAATCATCCGGTGAATTTATGACAGAAGCAGATGGAGACTCGTATGGTATGCCCGAAAATGAGCTATGGTATATGAACTCGAATATTTAGATGGTATTTTTAAACACTTATATTTTATATTTTTTCCCCTATTTTTAAATTTTTTCTAGCATTTACAATCCTTATTTGATTTTTTTCAATAAACTTTACTAACGAATAAAAAGTTAGAACTCCGCCTATGTATTACATAGCCGGGTCCCCAAGCCCTAATAAAGGAGGAGGGTAACTTTATTTATAATTATTTTCGATTTTCTAAAATTTATTTAATTTTATTTGATTATTTTTGAACTTTGAAAAAAAATGACAAAAAAATAAAATAATTTTATTATATCATTTAAAATTTTATTTCAATTATTTTAAGTCATATCATTTAAGATTTTATTTAATTTTTCAATAATTATTTTCGATTTTTTATAATTTATTTCAATTTTTGTTAATTATTTTCAAACTTTGAAAAAAAATGACAACAAAATAAAATAATTTTTTTATATCATTTAAAAATTTATTTCAATTTATTTTAAGTCATATCATTTAATTTTTCAATAATTATTTTCGGTTTTTATAATTTTTTATAATTTATTTGATTATTTTTGAATTTTGAAAAAAAAAGACAAAATAAATAAAATAAAATTTATTGGTCAAGAATATAAGTTTTTATTTTTTTTAATATTTTTAGTGTTTATTTTTGATTTTTTCGGATTTTTTTAGAATTTATTTGGATTTTTCAGAATTTAAAAAAAAAAAAAAATTTTTGACCCGCCGACCCGTCCCACCCGTCCCGACCCGCCCCGGCGTTGGACCCGCCCCGTCCCGACCCGCCGACCCGTCCAACCCGACGGGTCTAGGACGGGTCGCGGCCAAACCCCCCGAATTGGACCCGTGCTAACCCGCCCCGCCGTAACCCGTTGACCCGTCCCGACCCGTCCCGTCAAAACCCGCCGACCCGCCATAACCCGTCCCGACCCGACCCGACCCGTCCCGATTTTAATACACTAGTCACAGGTCAGTCCGAGACGGATTGGACTGACCGATCAATACTCTACCATCAGTCCATAATGTCTATTACACAACTAAGAAATTGTCAGATATGTTTGAATCGTGCGACAATTAGTATAATGATTTGAGAACAATAAATAAAATAATAATTATTCTGAATGATAAAAATATTATTTAAATTATTTTTTAGAATAAATAACTGTTCTGAAGTATGAAAATAATAGTTATTCTAACTTAGCTCGAAACAACATAATAATAAATATTTTATTGTTCTGAAATAATAATTTTGAGTTTAGATAGTCCGTTGCTATTTTAATTCTCAAAATAGAGAATTATTTCATATTCTGTATGCATTCAAACGACATGTTGTTACTATTTTCACGTGATGCAAATATGCAATGTAAGTAAACACTTGTGCAACAATTTTTCTTTAAAACAAAATGTAACTGAATATTTTGAAAGATAAAAAGTTTCTCTATCACCCAATTTTTTAAGAAATTATGTTATATTATTTTTTATTTTTTATTTAAATATTAAATTCATTTATTTAATATTTTATTTATTTATATAAATATTTGATTCATATATATATAAATAAATTTTTGCTTCTTGAAAATTTTCTTTTCTATTTTTCACATAATTTTTTCTCTCTTCTTTCTTTTATTATTGTCATTCATTTTTTCCCACATAATTTTATTTTTCGTGACTTTTTATTTCTCTTACTATTTTATTAATAATTTATATAAATATATGAGTGTCGTTCTAATTACATTGTTCACTTATATAAATATTTGACTAACTTATATAAATACCGAAGTCATTATTTTCTCCCACATGACTTTTTTTCAGAGACTTTTCTCTCTTGCTTTTTTCAGTGACATCTAATTACCTGATTATCAAATCTAAATACTTGATTCTCTTATATAAATATCTACTCGCTTATATAAAAATCTATGTTATTTTTTATTTTTTGAGATTTTTTTCTTTCTTCTTTCATTTGTTTTTTTTTACTTTCACAATATTTTTCCTATATTTCTATTTTTATCAACAGTCATTGATTTTTTTCTCTTCTATGACATTATTTCTCGGGACTATCTCTTTCTTACTATTCTTTAGTGACAATCTTTAACCCGAGTCTCATATCTAATTACCTCATTCATTTATATAAATATTTAACTCACTTACATAAATATCCGATTTAATTATCTAACCCACTTATGTAGATAGATGTTTTTTTTTATAAAAAATAGAAGAAATTGTTGTAAATATAGAGAATTTCTTTTTGGAGGATTTGCTTTGAAATCGTTAGTTGATTCCATTTTGAAATGGATGTTTTTATAGTTCGGTTTTATATTTGTGACAATATTCGGTTATAATTTTTTGAAATGATTTCTTAAATACAGAGCAAAATTGAAAAAGAAGAAGTAAATTTACAAATCTGTTGTTGAACTTTTGATGATTTAATAATTAAGTTTCATACAATTTCAATTTCACTCGATAATGCATCAATAGTCGTTAACTGAGACCACCAAAATCACGTGGTGTTTGGAGTTGACAAAAATGTATGCAAAAAATTTCATCCATATAGAACATGCATACAAATTTGACAGACCTTAAATTTATATTTTGAAATCTTGTCGTTATTGAAGTCCAAATTTCAACTGATTCCTACTTAGTCTTCTGGATTTAAATGGTCTAATTTTGGTGAAATGGTTTTTGATTTTCAGAAATCTTGAAAACATAAGTGTCCGATTACCACACTTGTGTTAAAATTCATTGCTATACTAGTAAATGTATCCGTTTTCGCATAATTTTATATTTATAATATTTTTTTTACCAATAATTAATATTTTAAAAGTAAAAAAGATGCGTAAGTGATATATATAGAGATGATTTTTATTTTATGTTATATTTTTAGAAGGCGTAAAAGAAGTAAAAAAAATTATACTAATAGATATTCCATTTAATAGAAATAAGTTTTGCAATATTCATGTATTTTTTAAATATGAAAAGTATTGTCTATATATCATCCAGCCAAACTCTAGATTTCCTATTTAAAATTAAAAAAATAAAGAGGAGAGAATACTGAAAAATCAGTCATCTCTATTATTTTTATTGTAATTTTTAATTTCAACCACACGGATAAGTGAAGTGTATTTTGATCAATAAAAAAAATTTAAATTTTTTCAAAATTATTGGACTCTGTTTCTTAGCTCTTTTTAATACATAAGATATGCATTTGATGAACTATTAGTTATTAGCCAGAGGAGACTTTTTTTTTCTTCAGTCATCCGGATTCGTCAAACATCAAAGCATCAGAAAAATACAAGTTTAAACATGGAAATAGTAAGTATAAATACCTCGTTGTACTTGAGCATTTCATTATTGAACTTTAAATTAATATTTTATGGGAAGGGATAGCTTGATAATGGTTATCTTGAATTCTTGACAATCTTGATAATGAACTTTTAATAAATATGAAAAAAATTTTAAAAAAAATAATTATGGATATGTTCTTCTACTTATAGATTGATGGTGATACAAATTTTATGCAATTTCATTATCGTCTGATAGTCCATCAAAGACCGTCAAATTATAACCGTTGTAACTTATATAAAATTTTGATGGTCTTTGATGGAGTATCAAACGATAATAAAATTATATTAAATTTAAATCACCATCAATCTATAAGTAGAAGAATATATTAATAAGAATTTTTTATTTTTAAGATTTATTTTAGTATTTATTTGAAAATTCATTGTTAAGATTGTCAAAGTAACCCATTTTCAAGTGATCCCCACCCATATTTTATTGTACAAGTTTGTATACGTTTCAAAATTTTCAATAGACTGAAGCAAGATAGGTCAGTAATTCCAAAGTTAAGATTCACTTCCTGACTAAAATATTCACTCCATATTTCAATAGATTGACATAAATTTTGAAGAAAATAGAAGACGCTTTAAGTATGTCTTTTTGTATTATTTATTGTTCCATTAAATTTTGTTTTATATGAAACATCATTAAAAAATATTATATGATGAACCACGAAGCTCGTACAAAATTTCATCATTCATCGTGTGAATAATATATAAAGTACAATTTTCAAATTAATTACTTATCACCATTTTATAAATTTAAGCTATTTTTAGTACTTGACAGATTCCTCACATTTTATAAATTATTAAAAAAAGAATTTATAAAAATTTATTAAATGATGAGGAATATATTGATTTGAAAACTATTTAAAATAGCTAAAATTAATTACACTCAAGAAATTTTACTCAGAAAATTAATTTGGACTGTATTGCACGAAATAAAACAACATAAATACACCGTGAACAATACAAAACTTTTTTTTTCCTCAGTTACTTTTGTGTCGAGGAATATATGACAGGTAGGTTTGAAAGGCACCAAATGGAGAGATGGACGCAAATTTAAAGAGGGAGAAAAAGGCAGATTAGATGAAGGCGACAAACAAGAGAAGAACACACGCAAAATTTAAGAGTTGATAAGTTGGGACTGGTCGAGGCAGGTCAAAAGGCATATGTAAGTTCATTCCTTACAAACAACTAATGAAGTTGTAATACGATTATTATATTTTAAAAAAAAACGAGTCAATTAAATCAGTCTTTGCTGGCTTAATAACATAAACGATCAACTTAGATTGTGCTCCCGAATTTTAAAGAAAAGAGATGGAAAGGAAAGACAAAAGTAGGAATGGAATAGAGAGTTAACATTTGAACCTTCAAAATAAAGATGAAAGGTTTTGTTCAAACTAAATAGAAAGAATTTTCTCATTTACCATCTCTGACCCTCTTTTATCCGCTAAAGTAAAATCTGAGAGCAAGGTCTCTTCATCTTTTTTTCTCCCTCTTCCATCCTTTCATCTCTATTCACTATTTTTAGAACAGAGCTTTAGAGAATCAAACTGTAAATATATCTGATTCTGATTTTGTTTGGTCCGTTCATCCGGTCATGTCCAAATTTTATAAAAGTGCTATATACTGTCAACCCAACATAATTTGTGATTTTGAATGGAGAAAAGATATAAAAGAACAGGTTACGTTTAATCTTTCCTCTTCTGATATTTAATCAAATCATGATGATATGACTAGAATCTCATATTTTTTTAATTTTAATCGAAAAAAAATCCTAATCAAATCCAAAACCAACTTAACGATTTTGGAAAAGATCTCTTAATCAAATCGAAAATATTCGAACAACTAAATTCGGTTGCATTGCATATCATTAGTCTTACAAAAAAAGATTGTATATCAAACTAAATGCGGTTTGTGTATTATTGTATATATCTCAGAAACACTAAATGGATATGAATAATTATACACTTTACTTCTTTTAGAAATGATAAAACTTATGTCGACATGAATAATTATACACTTCAAATACTTAAAAATTCAAAAAATAGAAAGTTTTGTGTGTATCTCATGATATTTTAATATAATTTTTTTTAAGCAACATAAATAAAAAATTGAAGATAAATAGTATATGTAAATATTCAAAAAAGTTTTCAACAGTTTCATATGTGACATCAATAAATGTATTGTTGACTTCATATTTAATTAATGTTAAAAAAACGCATCTTTGACTTGAAAAGGGCCTGGACATTTTTTGAAGGTGACTACGCTCCGAATTTAAAACCATGCGTGATTACATTCAATAAAAACCGAAATGCAACTTCATTGTACTGTAACTCTGTACTTCAAATGGCGTCTATCATATCAAGATGCAACCTCTCTACACTCCTCAAACTCCTCAAGCACTTCACATCACTTCAACCTCTTCTAAAGCTTCTACTTCTCTTTGACATGCAAGACTCGGCCACCCTTCTACTCAAACAACATTCAAAGTCATCCATTCCAATAAATTGCCATGTGTTAGAGAACATTTTATCTTTTATACTGATTATATTCAAGCTAAGGCGCATGTTTTGCCTTTTTCTCCTTCAGTTTCTAGTTCAAAAGGTCCCTTAGAGTTAGTACATAGTGACTTATGGGGACCTAGTCCGATTGTATCTTCCAAAAGTTATAAATACTATGTGACTTTTCTTGATGACTATTCTCGCTTCACGTGGATTTATTTTCTTAAATGCAAGAGTGATACTTTACAAACTTTTACATTATTCAAAGCACAAGTTGAAAATTTATTGAACACAACAATCAAAAATTTGAGATCCGATAGTGGTGGTGAATTTATGCCAATTGCTAAGGCCTTTCCTCAACTTGTACATCAAATTAGTTGCCCTCACACACCACAACAAAACGGGACAGCTGAAAGAAAACATCGTCAAATTATTGAGTTATCTCTTGCTACAATGTCTCACTCCTCCATCCCTATACGGTATTGGGATGAGATATTTAATAGCATTGTTTATCTCATTAATAGATTACCTTCTCAAAATTTAATTCCTTACAAAACCTTGTTTCAAAAAGAAATTGATTACAATTTCTTGAGGGTGTTGGGTTGTCTTTGCTACCCTTTGACCAGGCCATACAATAAACATAAGCTCGAATTAAGATCTCAACCATGTGTCTTCATCGGATATGCTACCAATCAGAAAGGTTATCGATGTTTACATATACCCACAGGGCGTGTTTATACATCCAGAAATGTCCAATTCATTGAACATGAATTTCCTTTTGCAAAGTTTTCTATGCCTATTCAGACATTAACTCACAAGAACAGATATCGGCACCTCTCTCCATACTATTATCCTCCCGAACAAACCAACATAATCGACCGTCCAAATGACCTACCGCGCACTTCAAATGATGCATCGCAGACGCACGCTCATATTGTGCCTGAACCGGCCCATAATGCTGCTAATGTTGATCCTACCCAGCCTTCAACCGCCAACAACTCTCCATCTTTGGTTTTCAAACAAAGGATGAGGGATGCACCACATGTGCTGCCTTTGAATCTACCTCCAAATTCCAACGCTGTCCCCTCACACACCATGGTGACAAGAACGAAGGATCGAACCTATAAAAAAAGAGCATACCCAGAATTCGTTTCCTTTCATGTCTTGTCTAACTCCAACCCTACATCCTTCCATCAAGCAAACAAATCACCACAATGGCGCACGGCCATGGCAGAGGAGATCAATGCCCTGGCAAAGAATAATACTTGGACTTTGGTACCCCTACCACCCGACAAGAGAGTAATAGAATGCAAATGGGTCTTCAAAACAAAACAAAATGCTGATGGCACCATTGAAAGACATAAGGCTCGCTTGGTTGCGAAGGGGTTCAATCAAATTTTTGGGGTAGACTTTGAAGAGACATACAAATTCTCGTGGCGCCCAACAACAATAAGAGTTACCATGTCTCTTGCTTTGACATTCAATTGGCCTATAAGGCAATTAGATGTGTCCAATGCATTTTTAAACAGTGATTTAAATGAAAGAGTCTATATGAATCAGCCTCCAGGCTTTATCGATCCCAACAATCCAGGACACTGGTGTGTCATTACACAAATCCCTCTATGGACTTCGACAAGCTCCAAGAGCATGGTTTGCAAAATCGAGCTCAACTCTCCTTGCATTTGGATTTAAACCATGTACCTATGATCCTTCCATGTTCATTGCTCACCATCATGGTCAAATTCTCATTCTCTTGGTATATGTCATGATATAACCGTTATCGGTTCAGATCCTACTCAAGTAGATCGGTGTATCTATCAACTCAAATCCAGGTTTGCCATCCGAGACCTTGGCCTTCTACACTTCTTCCTCGGCATTGAAGCCACACACAACAAAAATGGGTTATGTCTTACTCAAACTAAATATCTCACAGATTTACTCAAGCGAGTGAACATGATGAATTGCAAACCCATTTTATCTCCCATGGCTTCTAGCACCTCCTTTTCTCCATCGATTCTACACCTTGCAAGGATCCACATTTGTATGCGAAGTGTGCTTGGTGCTTTACAATATGCTACTTTAACCGGACCGATTTATCTTTCATTTGTCAACAAACTCTCTCAATATATGCATTCCCCTAGTGAAGAGCATTGGACAAATTGCTAAACGGTTCTTCGTTACATTGCTGGTACACTTCATTATGGGTTAAAATTTAACAGAAGTTCTTCTTCCCAAATTCATGCGTTCTCGATTCTTCGATTGGCCGGTGTGACACCTCGACGGACGATCTACATCCGGATACTCGTGTTTTCTTAGGCAAAAACCTGATCTCGTGGTGTGCTAAGAAACAACCCACAGTTTCTCGCTCAAGTACCGAAGTCGAATATAGAAGCTTGGCGCTTTGCGGTCAAAGAAGTGATGTGGTTAAAACACTTACTAAAGGAGCTCTGTTTATCCCAAACAAAGAACCAATTTTATGGTGCGATAATATAGGTGCAACCTTCTTAGCATCTAATCCCCAATTCCATGCCCGTACTAAACACATCGAAATTGATTATCATTTTGTTCGGAAAGAGTTCATCCCAACCAATTGCAAGTTAAGTTTGTGTGTTCCAAAGACCACCGGTGGTGGCTTTCACTAAGCCATTGCCTTTGCCACATTTTGAATTTTTACGTTCCAAGCTGAATGTGATCCAGATCAGTTCAGCTTGAGGGGGGCGTATTGAGTATACAGATGGTTACAGGATAATTGGGCCACAAACAACAGCGACATGACGCCTCCACAAGAACAAGATTATTCAAGATTTAGATTAGTTACAGCTGTAGTAGGTTCTAGAGATGTTGTAACAAACTTCTGGAAATTAGTTACAAGGGTAATTACCCTATATAAGAATATGTATCATTACAATGAATCAATAGAATTGCAATTCAATCAATCTATTCTCTCTTTCTATTTTGTTCTAAGTTCTTTCAATGTTTATTTGACCCAACAGAGAAGGTGATGTTTTGGCCGCATGTGATTAGCCAATTATGCATAGTTTTACAATGTTGTTTTGTACCAAACGAATTTCTCTCGCTATCTGCCTTTTCAAAACAGAAAAGGAAAACCTTGCTCAGGGTATGTTTGCATTCACTCAGTGGCGGATCTAGGATTTTGATTGGGGGGGCAATTATCGGATTATAATGGTTTATCAGGTTCAAATTCATTAATTAATCTACTAAATAAAAAAATAATAATTTAATATATATACTTAGCTAATAAATTTTTTATTAAATAATAACATTTTATATATTAAAATAACAATAAAATAAAGCTCAAAGTAATAGATAATCAAATTGATGAAGAAAGTTTTCGACTAAGGAACTTTATATTTTGATATCTTTGCATAATTATTTCATTATGCAATTAAATATTTTTTCTCAATAAAAATAACCGTTCGGGGGGGGGGGGGGCAAAAAAAATTTCCAGGGGGTGCACGTGCCGAAAACATTACCGAAAAACACTATTTTTCAAAATCCAGGGGGGCACGTGCCCCCCGTGGATATACTTGGGTCCGCCCCTGCATTCACTGTTCTGAGAATTGAAATAGTAACGGATGATTCAAACATAAAATCATTGTTTCTAAATAATGAGAATAATTATTATTTTGTTGTTCCGAGTGATGGTTGAAATAGTTGTTATTCTCATATTTTTATCATTTAAAATAATTATTATTATCAACAAACAATCTAAATAATATTTTTACTATTTAAAACAACACTACTTTTTTATTATTTTCATATTAATCTAAATTTTTTTATTATCCTCATGTATTATTTTTAAATCATCTATTGTTACACTATTCTCTGCAGATTCAAACATAACCTCGAATCAACAGTGACCACTCCATGAGCATCAGTTTTCTATTTAACTTTTTTATCTACAGAGCACACCATGTGGCCACATGTTAGGCCACGCTACGCCCCTTGGGTACGGCACCTCACCGATTCGTTCCATGTATCGCATAACATGTCTAATTGTGTGTTATTGAATTTTTTATTTGACAATTATCATGAGTATTGATGTAAATTATGTCCGTACAATCTAATTCCGTCGCTTTTTAAATCTATCCAAATTTCTTTTATGATTACTGTTTAATTTCCATGCAATAAAGAAGGTACCAAACACCATTTCACTATTGGGGAAGAACTCTGAAATACCTTTTCATTATGACACTCCAGAGGAAGAGCATAAAAAATTGGGCTGAAAATAAAGAAGAACATAAACTTTTTTTTAATAAATATCACGCACGGAGACAAATAAAAAGGACAACTTCACCAAATATGAACTGCATACCGAACGCAATATGAAATTATGAACTGGTAATAAAAGAGGTGCAAGTGAGAGCAACTTTACTTCAAACTTTTCGAGTAAAATAGAGAGGTCAAATCAGTGTAAAAGGCTAAAAGCAGCCGACAATAAAGGGTTATAATACATGTTTACAGTGGTACAAGCACCCCACTACAGAGACCCACACTACGGCTCTTACGCAATGGTTCACAACTAGCTTCGCAACTAGTTCCTAAGCATTATGCACCAACATTTCCAACAGGGACAGAGTGCCAGACATTAATTGATTTTGTCAACTCCACTTTGCCACTGACAATTAAACATTAATTACAGGGGTTAGGGGTTTCACATCTCTCATGCAGGCACACCTCGATCGTCGAGTTTATATAGGACTGTGTATAGTCAGAGACTCAGAGCGCATCATATTAATGTATTTTTTTTAGCATTTAGATCATAGTACTCAAGATAAAAAGAGGTGAAGCCCGCCTTTTTTTATTTTACAATATTTTTAACACATCCGTCAAGATAGAAAAGAGGAAAAGATGAAAAAAGGAAAATCTTTATTTGTTCAACAGTATTTTTAAAATAAAATCACATTAAACACGTTAGATCAGCTATTCACAAAAAAAATGATTTGGAGGACTGAAATACAAATACGTTCTTACTTCTTACAATAACCTACCTCCTATCATTATTATCTAAATTCAGATAAATACGACAGATACCTGAACAGGTGCAATCTAAAACCTCCTAACAACCCAATACTCCAAGATATTTACTCATGGGTGGGGCAAGCTCTTCTATTCTAGTTCATGGTTTCTCTTGCAACTCACCATTGGAGAGCACAGGACACACTGTACAGTGTACATCATGTATATAACCCACCTGATAACATAATGATTCTAACAAACAAACTAGTGCTTCATACTTATTCTACAATTTATAGATCCTTTATTTATTCTTCAGTAGACAAATAAAAGAAAGTACCAGTAGCTAGGCCAGGCCTTTGGTAAAGCCAGATAGAGAATTTTTTCATCCGACCCACCTGGCTAGGTGGTTCTTAGATCCAGGCATGCAAAGCAGCCAGTTATTGCTATAAAATGTCATGTACCAACCCCCTTGGTCCTTGCCTTTTGTTACCAGTCAGAGTAATCAGACTGTTCTATATCTCTATTTCCAAATAAAACCAATTGACCTCAGTGGCAGTCGAGCAAAGCAGCAGTTCCATTAATTTTTTTTTTTAACATATGCAAGTAGACCACAAACACCCTTCAACCCCCTTAGGCCGTCCAGGGCATTGCTGGGACTATCACCCTTGGTCTCTGGGAACCAAGGCAGCCTAATGCACTGCACCAAGTTGCTGGTGCAGCAGTTGCACTTTCAAGAAACCTATACACATCATTTACTGATTTACACTTCTTTCTTGCTGTTGAAGTTCCCTAGCAAATATCCACCAGACCAAATGATAAGGGTATCTTGTATATATCATTACTATGACAAAAGTGAGAGAAAAGGCCAATTGTTACCAATGTGCAAAAGGCGACAATGCATGCACAACAGATGAAGGTCACCACTAGCTTTTATAAAGAAACTTGAAATCAAAGCAAGAAAAAATGAGAACAAACAACAAAAATGAATACTGTTTGAATGATATACAGATACAATGAATCAAAAATGTATGGCAGAAGAAAGTCATAGATACCAGATACCATGAATCAAACATGTATGGCAGAAGAAAGTCATAGATACCAGATGTCATGTACTACGCAAATTCATTGAGAGACAAATTAAGCAACTAATCCTCATTTTCTTTTTTCCTTGTTCAACAGAAAATATTGTTGCTACAAAGATTGATTGAAAAACTACTAAATTTATGTACTAAAGTGACAGCTATCCTAAAAGGTTGTGCAGGTTGTTTCACAACATTGAACATACAACTGATACAGGAATTTAGAATAGTAAGGAACCTTTAGCAGTTTTCTACCACACGGGAGTAAATTGAGAAATAGTTGGAAGAAAATACTCCAGGGGGAGCTCCAGAAGAGGGTAAAGTGAGGGGACAGAGGAGAAGAGGGGTAACCCACCCTGCCCAAACTCTTTTGCTTCACAAAATTTGGATAGGAAGTGAAGGGAACTCTAGCAGGGCCACTGTTACTTCCTCTTTCCTACAGAACAACCTTATTGTTTCGTCTTCGAGTTTCAGCTGTGGTTGATTTCTTGATTTACCAATATGGATTGGATTTGTGGTCAATGAAATCAGATATTACCACTCCAGAGGCAAAATATCACCTTGACTCTAGAATGATTGATCATTGAGATAAAAATACCATAATGTCTTCTATGAAAAAGGAGAAGAAACCATGAACAGATGTGAGATTCACCTTCCCACTTCCACCCATCCTAACCTCTTCCGTTCCCTTTACCTGTTCTCGCCTTTGCTCTTCCCACCCATCCCATCCCCTTCCTTTCCCTCCATCTCCTCCTATGTCTCTAACATTGAGTCAAGTTGATTATGGTTGTAGAAGTCGAGGAAGAATTAAGTTAGTATGGATTAGATGGAGTCCTTAGCATCTAATCTATATTCTTTACTAGTATCATTTTACACTTTGAATTTGCATCTATTTAGAGAACAATTTATTTTCCCATCATAAAACAAAATACCAGAAACTTGCACTTTGATTTGATCACATTAATCCAAATTCCTTCCTATTTACACAAAAGGAGAATGGCAAAATACCACAAGATCACATATGATATCACATCAATATTGAATATCATCAAATGCCCGTGTCATGACACAACATTAGAAATCCTAATTATCAAACCTGAGAGAGGAAAGAACCACTTATCCTTCCTCAGAGAAATATAAACCCTCTCCAATTATTGGAACCCATGCAATCCCCATCATCACCTCCATCATCATCTGGCGGAGGAAAGTTCAGATCGAAAGGCCTAGATGATGACGCCACGTCACCATCCCGATCATACACCACCGATTCAGAAGAGCCACAACAGCTACCGCTGATCCGCTTCTCTTCGCGTTGATCTTCCAACCGAATTCCAACACGTGGCGGCCTGGGAACCGCAGCGCCGATGAAAGACTCGACTGTGCTACTGTGGCTGCTGGTAGCGGTTCGGATCTTGTTATCAGATCCCGATCCAGATCCGGACGGGAAGTTGGTTCGAGCGTGTACCCCCCTCAAGGCTCGCGCGGCGGAGTCGTACGCACGTGCTGCAGCCTCCGCCGAGTCGAAGGTACCAAGCCATAGAGGAGTTTTTCGGGTCGGGTCTCGGATCTCAGCGGCATACCTGCCCGATGGACGCTTGCGAACTCCTCTGTAACGGATCTCCGGTACCGGTGGCGGCGGTGTAGGCGCGGAAACTGGTACGGTGTGCTTGGATTTACGCATCAGCGGAGCGTTTGTGTGTATCTCTTTACAGAGGGGCAACTGGTAAGGAACCAAGGAAGGGGGGAGAAGGAAGTAGGGAGAAGAAGGGTTTGTGTCGGAAAGCCTGATCGTCTAATCTCTAATGGTGGTTGGCTTGATTTGAGTTTTTTGTCATGCTACATTTCCATGTAGTTTATTGTAGTTATTAAATCCTCAATTAATTTTTCGGTGGTTTGGGCCTTTGGGGATTGATCTGATCTTTGTTTGTTTTGTTTTTTTCCTCTCGTTGCTTGCATCTGATCTACCACCTCCACCTGCAACTCTCCTCTGCTGTGCCCACTTGGAGTAAATTATAAAGATACTGATTCTCTGAGGCGCGTAGTGAACAACGCAATGGGAAAAGTATCCTCTAATTTTAATTTTGAGTAACTGTAATAAAATTTGGACCGTCCATTTCGGATCACAAAAGTCAAAGATAATTGTAGAATTGAAATCCAAAATTTGAATTTGAGGTCGGAGCCTCTATTAAAATTGAGGTCTAAATTTTGAATTACAATGTGAATTTCAACACAATATGAGCTAATAATTTTTAAGCTCACTACGTTTTGAAAAGACTCCAACTGTATACTATTTTATAATTTAAAAAAGAGTTATATGAGTGAGATCATTGTGCTTCATGTACATGGGTGGTACTTCAGATTTAAATTTCTAATTTTAAATTAAATATGACCAATTTAAATAGCTCAATCTAATCTTCATATAAAAAAATATTGGCAAATAAAATTTTATATATTTTTTAATTGGTTTGCTTTTTTTGAATGGAAAAAATAATTATTTTTGGACGAAGCAAAACTCTCAAATTGAGTCTCTCTATTAAAAAAATAACAAATTAAATAAAAAATATATAATTTAATTTGCTAATACATTTTCATATGAAGATTAAATTAAACGGTTCAGACTATCACATTTAGTTTGAAATTAGAAATTTAAGACTCAAATGCACTAGCCATTGTGCTCCTCACTCTTTAAAAAAAACAAATGAGTAAAATTTTGTCGTTAGTTGATATTAGAGTTGCTTAACGGTTTTTTATAATAATCAAATTATTATTTAGTAGGCTGAAATTATCAACGGATAGCAGCTACTTGTTTTCAGCAAGTGTTGAATTTATTGACAACAAGCCATATTATGTAGCTAGCATATTTGTACAAACATTCACATTTATCTTTATATTTATGTCGCTAACTTAACAAATAAATGTATGTTATGTTTAAAATTTTAAGCACTCAATCATTTTAAATAAAGAAAAGGGTTATGATGCCGCATGTTTTGTATGCTACAAATATCATCAACTTATTTTTTAATTTATATTTTTAATTTTATTATTCAAAATTTGAATTCAAATCATTTAATTTGTTTATTTTTATAATAAATGTATACTCCTAAAATACTATGATTTTTAAAACTCATTTGATACTAGATCAAATGGTAGCAAAATAAATTAATATAGATAATTATGATTGCTTAATTTTTATATATTCATTTTGTTCTCATTTGATCTAGCATCAAACAAGACTCCAAAAATTATAAAATTTTAGAAGAATATATCTATTATAAAAATTATCAAGATCAACAATTTGGATTCAACGTTGAATATTAAAATTTATAATATAATTAAAAGATGAATTCGTGACTTTGTGGCACACAAAATTTATGACATTAGAACTCTAATCTTAAATAAATATTCAATTCATATATTGTTAACTCGCTAGCATATTAGTGATATTTGCAAGATAAATGGACAACAGTCAATTCGCAAAAAGAATAAATTATGCTTAAAAAATCAATAATAAAGCAAATTAAGAGTCAAAATATTATATTTCAAAAGAAATAAAAAACAACGATGATCAAATACACACTTGGTCTTATGTAGCTGCCATAGGGGATTCCAGGCTGATCAACTTGAAAGCATAATTGATTTCGGTAGGGCCCGGAGTATTTCCGTACAAAAAATAGATAACGCGGTAGAAAATGACTGATGGATCCGTTTGGTGATGCTACGACTCATGGCGATAAATGAAGATTTACTCGGACAAAGTGCTCTTAGGCTCGTCTAGTCATGTTTCCTTCTAGAGCAAAAAAAAAAAAAAGGCAATAGCAAGGACAAAGTGGGGATAAGGTTGGGATGAAGCAAAATTTTGGAATTATATTTTTCCATTTTGAAATTTAAATGTAGCTTCTTAATTTTCCTTTTCAAGAATCATAATCAAAATAAGAGCTGTCAAGTTCCTAATTTCTTCATGTACGGCATACAAATTTGACAGAAAAAACAAACATTATTCTTTTTCTTACATGGATCATTTAATTTCATCCTAATTCCAAAATATATAATGGATGCTAGTTTTTTTTTAACTCTCTATCAAAAAAAAAAAAAAATCCAATGTCCATCCAAAGAAAAGTTGCACAAAAATCATATTAAAAAGTCTGGCTACTATTTTATCCAACGAATTGTGGCTTGGCAATGCTCCAAGTTCAGTGATGCAAGCGTCGGATTGTGGACAGTACAATTGTTGCAACAGTGCACCACCATCCATCCATCCATCTCATTTGTCATTCGGTAGTTGTTTTTGTATAAGTTTCGAATTTAATAATTGAGGCACCAAACCAGCTATCATGTACCAACACCTTACTACAGTTTTTTTTATATAATAATTATATTATTAATAATAAGAGTGATAAAATAAAATTTAAAATTTACTAATGATAGCGCGTCACTGACAATGATGGCGTAGAAGCAAATGCGTCGATAATGATGGCGTTTTTAAGCAAAAACATCAACGATCACTTTGTAAACGCGCGTCATCGACAATGGCGTCTTTGATGATTGATCGACAGTAGTATTGTTGATCCAACGATAATGGATCATGATCATGATGAGTAAGAGCAAACGCGCTTCAGTGCAAATGTTTGATTTACACTGTTTTATATAAAGACGTCACTAATAATAACGCGTTTGCTCCGCACCACTACCAGGTGACGTGCCGTCATTGACAGATTTTAATTTTTTTTTTTATCATTCTTATTATTAATAATATAATTATTATATACAAAAAAAAAACTGGCCGTACTACCATACGAAAATACCAGTAGAACGAAACCACCGTTTTTGTAGCCCTGGTTTTCCGGATTTTGGTCAGCGTTTGTGGGTTTGGTCGAGAATCAAGACAGACTAAGTTTAAGTTTTCCTCTAAAATGTCATCTGAAGCAATTCTGTTTTTGAAAAGAAAAAAAAAACTATTTCCCGCCCAGTAATATGTTGATCGAAAGGAATAATTAGAAATGATTTGGTCGCATTTAGGAAAAGCTGGAATGCTATTATATTGCTCCTTAATCCTTCTCCACTCTCTCAGGTTCTTAATTGGAAGGAAAGTATCACTATATACCCCGTTGTACCCATCATATCCGACTCATGTGTGGTTGTAGATCCTAAACAATAAAAAAGAAAACTCAATCATACATCAACTCCCCCATTTAAATAAAAAAGAATAATTTGAACTGTGAAAATAGGTGATTCAACTCAAGGCAAGACTAATTACATGATAAATAAAAGATATTTCTTTCAGATAAAGGAAGTTTTTCTCTACATGAAGAATTGTCCAAGCAGCAATATAGCCTGGAGATCTAATGTGGCAAAGGTCGGCATGTTCCTTTTCTTGTTCAATGGATTGATCAAGCATCAAGACTACTACTTTTGCAGACTCAATTTGAAGTTCTCAAGCCTTGTCCAAAATCACTACCCTGTGTGATCAAAGTCAAAACATGGATTTTCAGCAAAAAGGGATAAGAAAGGGAAGAGTAGGACTCAAGCCGTTGTTATGCATTTTATCACTTTTATTTTATTAGAATTATTTAAATAATCTTAATTTTAATAATAAGAGTGATAAAATCAAAATTTTAAGAATACGAATAAAAAAACTGAAAAAACTGAAAGACGAATAAAAAAAACACAAATAGCGTCTTTCCTTTTTTTTAATTTTCAGTTTTTTTTCTTAAAAAAAAACTGAAATACGCCAATGGGAATGACGTTTTTCCAACTGGCGACAAAATCCAACGCAAACTCTAAGTTTTTTTTTTAAAAATGAAAGACGCCACTCCCAGTGACATCTTTGCACAAATGCGGCAGTCCCACTGGCGCGTTTACACAACGCCACTAGTAGTGACACGCTGTCATTCATATTCTTAAAATTTCGATTGTATCACTCTTATTATTAAAATTAAGATTATTTGAATAGTTATTATAAAAAAAATTAAGATTATTTGAATAGTTATTATAAAAAAAACTGTGCATTCTATTGCAGAGATAGTTTTAGAGTGTTTATATTAATTTTTTTGAAGTTTGCTAAAAAGTATATTGGAAAAACACAAACCTGAATGTTAGGACTTCTGGTATTACTTCAGGATTCAAAAGAATGTTTGGTGGAGATATAATTTATATTTTTCTTGAAATGGATGAGCCATTCAGTGATGAGATAAGCCCGATAAGAAACCACACAAGGTAAGCCAGCCAGCATCAGTTCCATCACAGCCGAACCTGAAGTGCATAAAGCTGTTTTACTTGCCTGCGTCAGATGATCAAATCTCACAAATAAGAAGAAACATATTATATTGGCCAGTTGGGGTCACGAGGACCATTTTAAATTCAATCTTTCCTAGATAGAATCATCTCTTTCAGGTGTGGAGATCAACAGCTCTTACTCAGGTACTTTATTGTTTCATCACATTCATAGATATACTTTTCATAATCAAGATTTTCGAAAAAGCAAAAAGAGTTACATTTTCCATGCTTCGAAAGCGCAAAAGTAATTTGGTAACGTGACAAAGTTCCTTTTGGGCCAGTTATCAGGACACGTAAAAGGGCTTGTCAGAAAGAATACCGAAGGTATTCACTTCCCATCTTTCTTTGACATCACCTTATCTTTTATGTGTGGAGATCAACAGCTCTTACTCAGGTACTTTATTGCTTCATCACATTCTTAGATATATACTTTTCATAATCGAAAGTTTTCAAAAAGAAAACGTAAAGAAAACATAAAGAAAGTTTAAATCTAATTTAACTTTTTTAGTCGAGAGAGCCGAACCAAGAAAATTCAATTTTATTTGGTTTGGACTATAAGCTGCAAATCTAAGAATTAAACCGATACGGGGTATATGCATCTTATTTGCATAAGATATAACCTTTTAGAAAATCAATCAGCGGGAGAGTCTTTGCTCTGATACCACTGTTGGGTTTTGGAATGCCCAAATCTCATTAATGCTCAACCTACGGAAAGACCGTAGAACAAAAATTTTACTTCTACTTAAGTTAGGGATTAAAGTATGTCGGATAATTACCGAGAGATACATACATTTAATCCTTTACAAAAGATGATAAAATATTATTTTACTTCTAACTTAAAGTTAGGGTTAAAGTGATATGTCGGATGATTACCGAGAGATACACACCTCTTTAAACCTTTATTGATCTACTCCATGATTGATTTCTAAAATATTAATCTACTTAACAATTAAATAGATTAATATAAGATGTTATACCTCGCTTCCAAATTTCAATTGGAATGAAAATCGGCTTGTCTCGGAGCACCAAACTTCTGATGCCTCTGTAGGTTATCCACCAGGACTGACCAGAGAGCGATTTATTTCTTTTGCCAGAAATACCGTAAACCGCGGTTTCTCGCAAAAATACTATTCACCCGAGAAAAAGACGAAATAGTACTATTCATGACTCACAGTAATTATGTTTCACAAATGTGCAGAAATACCGCAACTTTCGTAAAAATACTATTCACCGATCCCATGAATTCTGAAACAACCGTATACCGAGAGAGAGAAAGTAGAACTGATTTGGTGTAAGTTTCTCTCTCACCCTACCCCTCTATTTATAGAAAATATGAGATTAACAAATTGCCAAAATACCCTCATGAATAGTAGGGAGGTTCCAATGTGAAAAGACCAAAATACCCTTAAAGTTCATCCAATTTACCAAAACGCCATTGGGCTTTTTGGTCAAATTACTGAAATACCCTTGGGCTTTTGGCCAAATTACTAAAATACCCTTGGGCTTTTGTCCAAATTATTAAAATACCCTTGGCGGCATGGGCTTTTCATTAGCCTTTTTGGGCTTTTCAGATTTTAGGCTTTTTCAATTTTGGGCTTTTCTGATTTTGGGGTTTTAATTATTAATTAAGGCTTTAATTATAAATGGGCTTTGGCCCATAATTCAAATCCATAATTAACATTTAAAATCCAAATCAAATATATATAATTGTCATCTACAATTATATTTTTTTCAGTTATTGTTTCGGTGAATTTATACGACGTGTCCAACACGTTATAAATTCAATCTGATTTTTGCTTCTTGTCATCTCTATGACAAATATAATTATATCATATATAATTAATTATAACTATCTTATTATTAATTATAAATAATTTATAATTAATCAATAAGATTCTCCGATTAACTTCTATACGGTGTGACCCGACAAGATCCGTGTTATGTTGGTAAATAGAGTTAAAACTGTTTTAACTTCTATAACCATAGGAGGCATCTGGCAGAATGCACTATGACCATCCAATTACACAGATGATGATGTACTGTACAATATCATGATCAAGTAAACTATTTACTTGTGTTTAATTCTTTTGTCTCATAGCTATCAGATCAGTTTCAAGATAGGTATGTGTCATCCTTGTAAACTTAATCTTTTATTGATCCTGAGTAAATTATTAAATATAATTACTCTTGTAATTATACTGCTAGCAGATAATCTTACTCTATCAAGGGGCCCAAAGATGATATAACTCGTATAGAAATACGAGGGACAATAGTACTTTTGGCAAACCATCTCTTCCTCCGCATAAGTTATGTATACTGAAGAGCTACCTTTACGGATAACGTTTGGTAGAAATCACACGCATACATATCTTATGTAGGAAAGATGAATACCTCATACTTTAGAATTTAATACTGAACGAAAACATTAATGACACGAACACAATTCCATTTAATGTTTCATTCGGGGTCTATCAAATACGATGTTCATGGAAAATCTATCTATGTGATTAAAATGACAACTCTTTGTCTATGGTCTGTAAAACTTGACCATCATTTAATCCACATACTAACCTGATAACGGTTAATTAGTATTCTTGCTAATTACCTTGGTTAGTGATTTTTAAGAGCATATTCTATATTATGAAGTTTCACAATTCCAGTCATCAACTCGGAATGATTCATAAATTCAATAATACTCAAGGAAATAAAATATTGTTTAAATATCCAATTCATGAACAAAGCTTTATATAACCAATTTATCGTATTATTGACTTCAAGATTATTACAAACTAACAATCTTCCACTTAACCTTGGAGTCAATCATATTGAGCTCTGCCTTATACAAATCTCTTTATTCTATAAATCTCTAAGATTTAAAGAAAAATCTCATAGCCAATCTCCTATGTGTCTCAAAGCTATAGAAGATATGTGCAACTAGTGCTTGGCTTGAGGTAAAGATCTTGTAAGTGGATCAGCTGTGTTGCCGACTGTGTCAATTTTACAAATCTTTACGTCGCCTCTATTTATGATTTTTCATATGAGGTGATAACGTCTGTGTAACCACTTACCACGAGCTCCGAGTCAACACCGTAGATGAGAAACATATTCTTAGTTTTTCTTAAGTACTTAAGGATATTCTTTGCAGCATTCCAGTGCTCCTAGTCTGGATTAGCCTGATATCTACTCATCACACTCCAAGCGTACGAGACATCAGGGCGAGTGCACAACATGACGTACATGATAGAACCAATAGCCGAAGCATATGATTCTCTACTCATTATGCTTTGCTCATCAGTTGTCAAATGACACTGAGTCTTGCTAAGCTGTGCACCATGATTCATTGATAGAAATTCTTTCTTGAAATTCTACATGCTGAACCGATTCAACACTTTATCAATGTATGTGCTTTGACTTAATCTAATAAATCTTTTAGATCTATCTCTATAGATATCTATGCCTAGTATATAGACAGTCTCGCCCAAATCTTCCATTGAGAACACTTTCTTTAATGAATATTTGACTAATTACAATAAGGGAATATCATTTCCCATTTAGAGTATATCGTCCATATAGAGGATTAAAAAAGCGATGACACTCCCACTAGTTTTTCTGTATACACAAGGTTCTTCTTCGCATCTGACGAAGTCAAACTGTTTGACTTCTTCGTAAAATCAAAGATTCCAACTCCGTAATGCTTGCTTCAATCCATAAATGGATTTGAGAAGCTTGCATACCTTCCTAGCATTCTTTGGATTCTCAAAACCTGTGGGCTGTATCATATACATGTCCTCTTCCAAATTTCCATTTAGGAAGGCGGTTTTGACAGAGAGGACACGAGCAGTGAGGCTTGGGTGGTGACAGAAGAGAAACAATCGAGGGAAAAAGGGGCATCGAGTGAGTCGCCGAGAGAAGGGGTTGAGCACTGGCATTGAGGGGAACTCGGGAAAGAAGGCTTTCTGCCTCGATTGAGTGTTTTGCATGGGAGAGAGCAAGGGGCGGCAGTGAGAGGGGATTCATGAGAGTGAGGTAAGAGAGTTCGGTACTAGGCTGAGAAATGAAGAGGGGGGAGGGAATTTATGTTGCTCGGTGTAGAAGGCACTGATAGAGGCGAGATTGAGCGGTGGCATTTGTGCGCTTGGATCCGTGACAGGGCGAAGGGGTCATGGTGCGAGGGGCGCTGCCAACGCTGAGGGGGACGAGAGCCGAAGGTGTTGGGGGTTTGTATGATGTCGCTAGGGTAGAAAGCAAGGGCAGCTGCTCTCATCTCCTTCTGACTTGAGCCAAGGAGTGAGAGAGTGATGAGGGTTAGGGGTTATAGGGAGACGGGGTGAAGGGAAATGAAGGGGTAAAGGAAAGGCGTTGTCGCCAGGGGAAAAGAAAGAAAAAGGAGGGGGGTCGGGTGACAGCCGACAGAGAGAGTAAATGTGAGGGGACGGGTCAAGCGGCTGGGGGAGAGGGGAAGAGAGAGAAAATGAGGAATTGGATTTTCTGAGAAATAAATATGTAGTCTTTTGTGTAGCCTTCACATTTTTAAGGCTTCATTTATAATTATTAATTTATATCGAGAGACACTTAATCAATTTTAACTGATTAAATAGTTCATCTGAATAATAAATGGGTTACTAATTTGGACCTATCAAATAGATTTGTATTTCTTAATTTACACCTTAACTTTTAATATCATCAATTGTATATCTCATTAATCAACTATTTTTATTTTAAGCTTATATTTTAATCTTTAAAAATTCAGGTGCTAACCGATATCTTCATGACAAATTTTATTTGTCATAGTTTAAGTTGGTAAAGATATTTTATGTAGCTTATTTGATTCAAACTTAAATTCTTACGATTTATATATATATATATATATATAGAGTAGAGATACCGTGAGCTTAAGCTCACGGAGGCCTTCCGTGAGCTTAACTCAAAAAATATATTAAATCATCTCAAAATTTTAATTTATCATTCTCATTAAATTCTTTATATGCAAATCTCATGGGATGCAAAAATTTGGAGCGTTTTGAGCTTTTTAAGTTATGGTTTTTAATTTTTGAAAATCAGCTCTAAAAATAATAATAATATATTCAATACTTGAACATCATTTTCAAAAATTAAAAACGGCGACTTAAAAAGCTCAAAACGCTCCAAATTTTTGCATCCCATGAGATTTTCATATAAAGAATTTAATGAGAATGATAAATTAAAATTTCGAGATGATTTAATATGTTTTTTGAGTTAAGCTCACGGAAGGCCTCCGTGAGCTTAAGCTCACGCTATCTCCACTCTATATATATATATAGAAGGGGGTTATGGTGCTTTCCAAAGTACAAAAAGCGTTGTTTTAGTTATTAAATTTGATATCACTGAATTTATATTTTTATAGCTTTTTAATTTGATCCTTAGGTTTTGTTATTCGATATCAATCTCATTTATCTTTATTTATTCCCTTATCTATTTATTTCATTAATTATGTGTATTCCCTTGATTGTTAAATTAAATTATTTGTTAATTTATTTTAATTATAATTATTACTAAATTAAATTTCATGGTTTAACACCATGGACATCAAAAAAATTATAATTGGATACCTTATCATCTTGTATATATAGAATTTGGAGTACCAAAACATAAGGCCAAGTATAAAGTTATGCTTATTCATGATTTTGATAGCGACAAAGGTGACTCAGGCGACTCTTCTCCAGCATCCCAGTTCAGATTAAACTACTTGATCAAACAATCTTCAAATAGAAAAGAAAAGAAAATAATTAAACAAATGAAATATAATAATAGTCATGATTCATAATTCACAGAATTGATGAAAAAATTAGGTATTTGTTTTGTGTCATTTGACATGGCCGGGGTGCAGAGAGAGTGATAGGGTCGTGTGTGTGACAGTGTGAGAAAATTGGAGAGTGAGGACATTTTATGTATTTATTTAATTATTATATTTTTTATATTAGAACTAGATTGTATATTGTATTGGAGTGATAAAATTAAAAACTAATTGAGTTTGAAGTGACATTTAACTAAATTAAAACTTTAGAATGGTATTTTTTTAAAACTCTCAATTTTGAAGTGACATTTAACCAATTTTGTTAGTCAAGCACACAACCGATTCAATTAAATAAAAAATGATCGAATGAAAAACTAATTTAGTAAAACCTAAGTAATTTTTTAATTGATTAGGCCAGAATTAAGTTAAAATACTGAAAAAACAGAAAAGAAAAGGAACACTAAAAGTATTCAGCAAAATATTAAATCTAATACAACAAAGCTTTTAATCTCAAATAAATTGTGATAAGTTAGAAATGAAATTCAAACCAAAAAATATAAAGATCAGAGTTTAGATATCTCAAATATAAAAAAATCAATGATAGTAACAATGATAATAAAAAATATTATATCTAACAAAAAAAATTATATTCAAGACATTATGAAGAGAAATTAGATAAAATAATTAAATGTAAAGAAAGTTAAAGAAATAAAAGTCTCTCGTTTTAAAATGTTTCGCAGAATCATTAAATTATTATTGTAGGTTATTGAAAGACATGATATCAATATTTAAATAATAATATGTTCTTCGAAACCACAAACGATAACTAAATATGAAGGAAAGAACAAAGCGCGCAAATCTCAACTCCGATTTGCGAGTTCATTAATCCTTGTTTCATAACATAAAAAACACAAAGAAATATATTTGATCAAAAAGAAAAAAACTTATAAAAACAATAAAATAGACTTCAAGCATCTCTTCCAAATCTTTATTGGCAAAAATAAAAGAGAAAAACAGCCCAACATATCTAAAAGGCGAAGATAAAAATTTGTAAATAAATAAATTATGAAAGATGTTATGGAAATATTGTCGTCGATACAAACTTTCTTATACACATTACATAAGTTATTATCAATATTATGAACTTAATTGTGTATTTTTCTGCATACTACTAATGTTATTCATCTTAAAGTTAATATAAATAATCTTTAAATTAAATACAAATAGAATTGTATAAAATAAGTATCACTTCCTGGAAGGACTCGACGCGTGGCAACAACCGCATATGTACGATTCCAAAGAATCAGACATATACAAGGCTTGATTTAATATATATATATATATATATATATATATTATAGAGAAATGATTTAATATAAAAAGAAGGAATTAATATTTTTTTTAGAGAAAATAAATGAAATAGATAAAAGAAATAGCAAAACAGTATTCAAACATTGGAAAGAATCATAAATTACTTTATGAACAAGAATTTCATAAACGTGCACCATGCACGTATTAGCCGGACATATACATCAAATGATCAGATTTTGTGTTTTCTCATGTAATATTCAAAACTACACATCTTAGTCTTCTCCTCGACCTCTAAGGCGTTAATGCTGCATGACGGGTTTGGACCGTTTAATAATATTATGTGAGATGAATCTCAGCTAGATTTAGTCAAATATTGTTAACTTATAAAATTTAAATAATTTTATTAAAGTAAATTAGTATCAGATTATAATTTAAAACAATGATTTAACACAATTATGAAGATTATAATTAAAAGAAAACAATAATTTAACACAGTTGCAAATACGTAACGCAGATGATTAAAGACAACGCGTCTCCCCTCAAAGGTTAATTCCAATACCATTAGAACAAATCATTATGTCAACGCATAAAATATAAAATGATTATAAAATTAAAACATAACTCACATCTTTTTTTGAAATAAAGATGAAAATAAAATTTATTATCTAAAATATCCATAAGAAATTCTTAATTGAATTTTAAACCCACATTCTCCCATGAAAAAATAATATTACTTTGATCGCCAGACAACATGAATTTCATCTTTAATTAATTCACTGCTCATTTTTCTTCATAACCTTTTGGTAAATCGTATTTTCTTACCCTACCACATTAAGAAAATGTGCCGTACTTAACAGCTAAATGAAATAGAACAAACTTAGGCAAAATTCGGTGAAAGTTGGACTTTGGAATCTGGGCCTCATTGACATTCCTTCCAGAAGTCTATAAGACTATATGGGTTTTGAAAAGTTCGGAGGACTAAAGTGAAAACATGCATCCCCAACCGACGCGAAAATTCAACAGCTCCCTCCATTTCCGGCTTTTCAGGGGGGTGTTGCCAATTTTTTTTTTTTTTTTCAAATAAACCTGGAATATAGTTTACGCAATCATTTACCGATTAATATCGGTATGGAATGGTATAGAAGCGTATGATCCGCGTACACCAACTAGTTGACCTTCTTAATGCTTATCACTTATCACAGCATCTCGGATAGAAATTTATTTTTGTGTCATTGTTTATTTTTAATTTTAGCATTGAAAAGATATTTTCTAATTTAACGACTCATTTTTAATTATCACATCAGATTAACAACTCATTTAATTTAGTATTGAAGATTATTTTTTACTAAATCTATTTTTTTTTTATTTTCACTAAATGACTGGACATAAATAAAATCCAGAGATGATTTATACATTGGAAAGTATTAATTTTAATTAATAATTTCTCTAATTAAATTTAACATGACAGTAATAAAAAATTTAGAACCGATTACTATATTAAAAATGCTCTTAGCCTCTGCCCCAATTCGATTGAAAAAAAAAATTGACACTTCTCTCAAAACCCAAAAAATAAGGAGAAGAAATAGAGAAATTCAAGACCCTCCTCTTTCAAAAAGCAAACTACAATATCAGTAATCAATCCCATCCGGCTATACTTTGGAGTTTGGACTCACTTGTGTACTAACAGACAAAATTAGTCACTGAACGTGGGGTCCACGATCCGAGTATCCGACGAGGATTCCTTTTTAAACCAAGTGACTATAGAACTAATCCCAAATTCTTTACTTCCAAATCTTGAAACGCTCTCGTTTCAAAACTCGCTGACCCCCTTTTGAAGCTAAACTCTCCGCTCCCAGCTCCACCCCTCCTGCTTACTCTCTCTCTCTCTTAATCAGAGTTCTTGATCGTATCGATTTCGTATAATGGAAATCGGATCGATCAGTTCGTGCTCCAAAGAGCATCAAAAGATCTACCAGGAATGGTTCTCGTACGCTGATTCAGGTTTTTTGTCCTGCCATTCTTTTTCTCTCGATTTGATGTTTTTTCGCCTTATTTCGTCTCCATTATTTATTTTAACTTTCTTTGATGTTTTAGATGGAGACGGACGCATCACGGGGCCAGATGCGATAAAGTTCTTCTCTTTGTCGAAGCTATCCCGTCCCGAGCTGAAGCAGGTGCTAGTTTTCCTATGCTGCATTAGCTTAGGGCCTAGGATGATGATATTTATTTTGTTCAGCTACCAGTGCCATTCCAAGCTATTAAATCCATCAAATAGTCCAAAAGCGAAGAAGAGGCACTTTAATTTTAGTGACTTCTTGGTCTTGACCCGTATTGTGCTTGCAGTACAGCTCTGATTGTAGGATGTTGCAATTTAGTAACTTAATTGTTTTTTAATCTAAATAAATCAGCCTTTACAATAATTGAAAGTT
Source organism: Schoenoplectus tabernaemontani (assembly GCA_037127355.1). NCBI lineage: Eukaryota > Viridiplantae > Streptophyta > Magnoliopsida > Poales > Cyperaceae > Schoenoplectus > Schoenoplectus tabernaemontani. The sequence continues at coordinate 15,374,601 of CM073755.1, read as the reverse complement.
CAATGCTGTTGTGCAAATTCCTATCTGTTACTGTTATAGACTTTTTTATGCTCTTAGGTTATGTTCGTATAGCATCAATTAATTATCAAACACTCAAACTCAGCATCCAAGGGATGAACTCCCCCATTTTGGTTTCAGTTCCTGTTTGGACATGGACTATACAATATTTCACAATGGCAAGTCCACCAATACAAAGATATACTATCTGAATTGAGTTCCATTGAACAGCTATCTCTTCTAAACCTGATGAAGAGATCCTTATGTAGTTTTGAACAAAGAGCAGTGATAATTGCACCCTTTATATAAACCTCTTATTTGAAGAAATTATGCATTTGACGCTTAATATATTAATATATATGGATACCATCTTCTAATTGTACCTGGTCGTGTGAGAATCAATTTTGAATGATAATAGCTTTCCTATACATTTTGAAGGTATGGGCACTTGCTGATACAAAGAGACAGGGTTTCCTTGGTTTTGGTGAATTTGTTACATCCATGCAGGTGAAGGTTTTATTTTTTTTTATTTTCTATAAATACTTTTTTTAAATCATAAATAAAATAAGATGTAAGCATGAAATTTTATTGTAATCAGAACCAAGTGGTACTTTAGAGGCTGTTGTTTGGTACCATGTGGTTCAAATATTTTTTGTTTGATCTTCAAAATATTTGGGGAGTATATTATTAATGTTAAGATCTAGAACCTCAATATCTGCTGAGACTTGAGGTGCAGTTCCTTACAAATTACCAGTAAGATAATAATTATTCAAATGCTAAGACCAATGAAAATGAGCTAAGAGTTTGACTGGCATAAAATCAATCAAGTCAGTGCACGTCTCTGTAATTAAGTAACATCTTATTTCTCATCGTGCCATAAAGTGATTTTTTTATTACTGTGCTCATTTCAGCTTGTTGCACTAGCGCAAGTAGGAAATGAACTTTCACCAGATATTCTTAGAAGTTCAGGTAATTGCAACTACTTGCATTTTTTTCTCAATTATGTTCTTAAAAAATAGTACAAACATGGACATCACTTAACCACATTTTTCACAGATTTGACTAGCTTAAGTCCACCACAGATGGAAGGTTTGGATGCTCTAATTGCAGTAAGTCCATCTATCTGCTTGTTTATTATTAGTACAATCTGTTGAGATTTTTTGGAATTGGGTTAACTTGTTTGAATAATGGGCTTGCAGAAATCTAAGCCTTTGGCAAAGAGAACCAGTTTGGAGTTTAATGGTAAGTAGGCATATTTTGTTTGCAAAGAAGTTGAATTAAAAACAAGGACTCAATTACTTTCTTATTTTGTGCAGGTGGGGTTCAAATTCAGCCTGCCTCACCAGCATCAAGTCAGTGGTTCAGCTCAAAGTCGTCAAAAAAGGTACTTGCATAAAAGTTTTTTGTTAAAAGGTTACTAAAAACTGTATTCTCTGTGCATATGAACATACTTCTCTCAAGTAATCTTTTTTTTTCACCTTCAATGCAAAGATACCTCTCACTGCGGTTACTTCAGTGGTAGACGGCTTAAAGAGATTATATATTGAGAAGTTGAAGCCATTAGAGGTTACATACCACTTCAATGATTTTGTCTCTCCCTTGTTGGTATGGAACATTTCCTCCTATTGTGAATTCCTTCTGGTTATTTATTCCTAGAGGCTTTTGGTGTCTTTTCTTTTCTTTTTTTTTTTTTAAAAAAAAATTATATGCTCTTTTAAGAAGCCGAATCATCACATCCCAAGAGAGATGCAAAATTGTCATTTCTCTGTGTTCTTGTTCTTAAAATGAAAGGCCTTAAAGTTTGCATTTATTCAGGGACACATAATAAGAGTGATTCACAAGATATCTACTAACTGTTTTTGGTGATGACTGATGAACATCTGTTTTGTTTCCTTGTTGATTGGTGACCAACTAGCTTTTTTTCCTTGAGACTCCCTTACCGTGTCGCTGATTTTTGTAATTTTAACAGACAAATAGTGATTTTGATGCAACACCAATGGTAATGCTTCTCGGCCAATATTCCACAGGGAAAACGACCTTCATCAAGCACCTACTTAGAACTGGCTATCCAGGTTAACTCATTTTTTCCCACTTTTATTTCCATTGTTTGTTTCTAATTCCTTTTGTCATCTTCTTTTGGTACTTCTATGAATACATTTGGCTAAATGTCTGACATCAAAAAATGCAGGTGCACATATTGGACCAGAACCGACAACGGACAGATTTGTTGTTGTCATGGTAAACCATAATTTTATTTGTGTAATTGTCTTCATTCATAACTTGCAAGGCCAAGCATAAATATATTTCCCTATCACTATGAAGTTTTCTTTTGTCAGGAGTGTTAAGAAAAAAGTACTCACACCCTTTTCCCCAATAATTATAGGTGACAACATATTTTGAAAATACATATTATTTTTTTCTTTTACTTATTTTGCAGTCAGGCTCAGATGAAAGAACAGTTCCAGGTAACACCATTGCAGTTCAAGCTGACATGCCATTTAGTGGTCTGACATCATTCGGCACTGCATTTCTATCCAAATTTGAATGCTCTCAAATGCCTCATCCTGTAAGATAGTTCTGTTGCAATTTAATCTTATGTATTTACTAATTTGCCAATCATTTCTATAACCTGATCTCGTCTCTCACTTTGTACCGATAATGGTACTTATTAGACGGCTTATTTACCTCCATTGGCAAACCTTGATGTTAAAATTAGTGGATACAAGCCAATAACAGATGTACCAAAAATTAATTACCCTATAACCGAAAAGATAGTCATAAAATAATTTGGATGATGCACCTCCAAACCTGCTCTTGTTTTCAACTGCTTCAAGGAAACCTTGAATTGAAAATAAAATACAGAACTGCTTTAACAATCCTTGATTAACCACTTAAAAAAACAACCCTTGATTAAAAGCAATTGAACATTTTCTTTTCTTATTTCTGAAGTCTAAGCAAAATGTGTTGCATCCAATCCATTCTTTTCTCTTTATTTTGTGAAGCTATTAGAGCACATAACATTTGTGGATACACCTGGAGTTCTCTCTGGTGAGAAGCAAAGGACCCAACGCAGCTACGACTTTACAGGCGTCACGTCCTGGTTTGCTGCCAAATGCGATCTCATCCTTCTCCTGTTTGACCCCCACAAGCTGGATATCAGTGATGAGTTCAAGCGGGTTATCGGATCTCTCCGTGGACATGATGATAAAATCCGGGTTGTGCTAAATAAGGCTGATCAAGTTGATACACAACAGGTAATAGCGATCTGTACTTTAACCTCAAGTTTTTCCAGTAACATCTAATGTAGAAGTTGTTACTTGTATAAAAGATAATTTTGCTAGAACTTGTTATTTGTACACACAATTAACTTTGTTTCGTGAATCGCCATGTGGAAATTTATTTATTCATTTAGTATTGCTTAATAATGAAGACATTGTGGTAGTAATTGAGAAGTTGTATATATATATATATATTTTTATTTAGAGATCTGGACCAACTCTGTTTTTGTAAGTTTTTCATAACATATCTTAATTTTAGTGTTTATATTTGGAACTTCAAGTAATAGATTTCATCTTATTGTTTCCCTTTCCAGATTTGTTAGTACCTGGTTTTGACATAGTCAAGCATGTCAGATCTGCTGCTATCATTTTTTTTCCTTTCAGCTCTAATAATACTAATTCATCTTGGTCTCCTGTTGTACAGCTCATGAGGGTTTATGGTGCATTGATGTGGTCTTTGGGCAAAGTTTTAAACACTCCAGAGGTTATGCGGGTCTATATTGGGTAAATTTGCATGCTCAATTTTGTTTATTATCTTGCCATTAGCACTATTTCTGGCTTGGTTTTTTTGTACTCAATTCTTGTTCTTGTCTTTAAACTGAAATTTAGTTCTTTAAATCATATCTACTTAATGTATTTGTGGGATTTATGTTTAACAGATCATTCAATGATAAGCCGGTAAATGAAAATGCTGTGGGCCCACTTGGTAAGGAGCTTTTTGAGAGGGAGCAAGATGATCTCCTTGCTGATCTGAAGGATATCCCTAAAAAGGCTTGTGACCGCCGGGTAATTAATTATATCTACTTTATTGAGACAAATGTATGCTTTCAGGAATATCATGTTAGTATTTATTCACACGTTGAAAGTTAATACTGATGCTTCTGGTGTGTGGAGCGGTTGTTTAATACAGCCTTTTGTTAAGAGTTCAGACAGACATGTAAAGAACAACAGAAGCAAGGAGAGGTCCTATCCTGGAAAAGGAAAAAAACACACGGCACCAACTTTACATTGCTGCATTAAGCTGCAAATAAAAGCAGCAGTAGATTTATGAGAGATTTATGGTTCTTGTATACTAAATGAGATGTCTATTGACAGCCATTTTCATGCCTTATGGAATACAATAACAAAATGCAGATAAATGAGTTTGTGAAGCGTGCCAGAGCTGCAAAGATACATGCATACATAGTGAGTCACCTTAAGAAGGAGATGCCGACCATGATGGGCAAGGCTAAGGCTCAGCAGCGCCTCATTGACAACCTTGAAGGTGAATTTGTGAAGGTAATGCACCTAATTTCTGGTTTTTACTAATATTACCAGCTTTTTAATGAAAAACGATGTTCCATCACAACATTTTTATCTGTGTACTTTAGAACTACTTTTTGGGCACATATTTGCCCCTTCGTTGAGCGCTGCAGAAACACCTACAATTTTAATTCCCTTCTGATTTTACTTGAACACATTCCATACTTATTGAGTTTATATTTATTTTCTACTTAAAGAGTAAACTTTATGTTCCCTGCCCTCTGACAGTTGAATTTCATTTTGGACCTTTTAATAAACAGATTCAAAGGGAACACCATCTCCCACCTGGTGACTTCCCAAATGTAGACCACTTCAGAGATGTATTGAGTGGTTATAGCATAGACAAATTCGACAAGTTGAAACCCAAAATGATTCAAGCCGTAGATGACATGCTAGGCTATGACATACCGGAGCTATTGAAGAATTTCAGAAACCCTTATGAGTGAAGAAATGAATTAAAAAAGGAAAAAAGATCGTTGCTTTCTTGTGAAGAAGCTAGGAAGAGATACTGTGCGGCTCACTGACTCTTGACTTGAGCTAAGAGCCGCTGAGGATGTAGATTTTATGTGAAAATCTCGAGAGCTATTATGTGATTCTGTGAAATTACCTTGCAGTATGCTATTCCTTCGTATTTTTGAGCTTTTGGTATATGTTTAAATACCAAATAATGAAAGGGTTTCTAATGCCTTCTCATAGATTCTTATCCTATATTGTTGTTTTCCTACATATAAAGCCTATTATGCAGATTTTAGTAATAATAAGTTTTATTAAATTAATATTATTAAAAATAAGAGTGAGAAATGTAAAATTTCAAATATACGAATGGCAGCGCGCCACTGCCAGTGGCGTGTTTCGTCCAAACCCCGCGCAAGTGACTGCGCATTTTGTATATATAAAAAGCAAACGCGCCACTGATAGTGGCGCGTTTCGTAAAAATAAGGAAACGCGCCACTGCCAGTGGCGCGTTTGCTAAAAATAATGAAACGCGCCACTGCCAGTGGTGCGTTTCAAACGCGCAATGAACGCGCTACTGTCAGTGGCGCGCTACCATTTATATATTTGAAATTTTATGTTTCTCACTCTTATTTTTAATAATATTAATTTACTAAAACTTATTATTACTAAAATCTGCCTATTATGGTTAACATTTCTGCCGCAGCTGCATTTGGATTTTGTTCTTGGATTAAACACCTATGGCCTATCGGGTTTCTAGTTTCATTAGAACTCTCAAACCTCCAATACAAACGTTTTAGCTATGCAATCCAGGTTATTGAATCATTTAAAAGTGAGACGGGCAATTATTAAAACAAAAGTGCCCTTCATCTCGGCGGGATGAAATTCTTGTGTCAGACAATATTCACTACTAAGCTAGTTATTTCCTTATGATTTTCTTTGGTCCAGTGTTAATCGTATTCAGAAAACTTTGCACCTTGTCTTGATCGTACATCATGATTAGACTTTCATGAACCCAATAGATGCCTTTAATCAGCACGACCGTTTTCGAAATGAAATGGTTTAGATCTGGCAGGCTGGACCTTGGCACGAATAGCACCATCATCCACCTCGGTAGCACAACAAAAGTAGAATTCCACTATTCAACATTATGTAAAACACCACAATACAAGAAGCATCAAAGTTTAACAAAAGAAAAGGAAAAGCACAAAAAGAATAATGCAATCCATGTGCAAAGAGCAAGAGTTGCTTTTCCAATATGAAATGATGGAAAAACATCACATAAGAATCAGAATACATAAAGAGGAGAGTGCCAAGTTGTTCATGAATTATTAAGCCAAATTGTAATTCAGAGTACACTTTCCATCATACTAGTGTAAATGAAATCATCTAGCTAGCTGGCACGACAATAGCCTGAAAAAAAAATCATAGAAAACAGAGAAATAAAGAGCTGAGAAATTGTATAAAACATTCTAGCGGTGGCATCGAATACCATTAAATCTCCACCCTCCATTGAAATCTATATCTATGGTTAGATTACATTTTTCTCTTTATATTTCCTTGCTATTAACTTTCATTAAATTCAACTGTAAATAGAAAGTAAATAATCTAGAAACAATGAACTAGTATACCAGAAAGTTCAGAGTACACTTTCCACCATACTAGTGTATATTAGTAACAAAGTAGTACCTCTTCTTTCTTTCCACCAAAGACTTTAGAAGCACCATAGATTAGAAAGAACCAACCACTCAAGCTTGCCAGTACAAACTGCATTTTACCGAATTTATACATTAAAAATTAATATCAGAGCATTCAACACATGTACAAATAGAGTTGTGGGAGCAATTACATTAATGAAAGAGTTAAAATTCCTCACATTAAAATCCTCACCTTTTGTGTTTTTATACATTTTAATGTCATAGATGAGCATGAAGCTTTACAAAACAAATTCAAAAGGCAAGGTCAATAGTGTTTTAATTCTTCTAAGTTCTAAGAACAATGAAGGCTTAAAATTGAATTAATTTGGACTATACCAATAGTTCAATATAAGAAAGCATATGATTATTTGTTGAATTTTATCTCAGTTGAGAGATGAAATATAAATACACATGATGAAACTTACATGTTCTTCTTTCCATTTAGAAGGGCTCAATGGATCTTCCCAGATATTCACCTTAGCAGGTCCATGATGATCTATGAAATAAGATTAGCAAATTGTTTGAAAGATGAAACAGCTAAAAAATATTATTAGATAGTTAGATAATTGGTAAGAGGGAGACCCTTACACAGAAGATTCATCTACAAAATAATTCTGCTTAACAACGTAAGCCAATAATCAAAAGATTCAAGAATTATCAAACAAAGTAACTGAAAGCTGTTGACAGCATAAAGTTTTTCTGCAGTGCTGAAGAATAATCAGTGCAGAAACAGTGTTCTTCAGCTGAGTAGTTAATGTTTATCAAAGGTGAATAAAAAGAACTTGATATTGGATAATCTTCGCATAGTCCAATCTTGCCTAGTGGTTTTACATATATCAAGCAAAGTGGAGGAACCTATTTCATGCTATTGATAAAAATACAAAAAATGAACATCACAAATTATGGGTCTGCTGAATTTACTATTAACTGAGAGGTCCTAAAATCTTGAAATAAAAAGAAATATTGCCAGTGAATATAAACCAGAAACAAATAATTTTTTTCTTCTCCATAAACAGCACAATCAAATGAAAACTTTTTGTGATAGCATGTAGGAATTAATTTGATCGATAACAATGGATTTCTATCAGATTTATATTCTGATTGATCCACAAGAGAAATGTAGCCCAATCTAGTTTAGTGGTTAAATTATATCAAATATTGAGGTTCCAACCTTATCTCAACGTTTTACAAAATTGTTATTATAAAATAATGTGAAACTTAAAAAGATAGAATAAAAAAGTAAGCTAACTGAGATAAAGGATATTTCAGTTCAAATTCAGAAGAGATGAATTTTTATAAAATTGTACTAATGTAAATAATTTCATTGATTCTTGATGCCTATCAAACAAAGTAGGAATTTGACAATCTTCCATTGCAACACAAATCACACTAGGGAGCTGTATTTGTCATTTGAAAATTGTACTAATGATCAGCCAATTTACAATTTACATGGTCCTGGTAAAAGGCCGATCCAAAGAAAAATCAACAAAGGAAGAAGAAGGAAGATAAATAATTTCATTGATTTCTTGATGCCTATCAAACAAAGTTTTTTTTTTTTCGTTTGTGTCAAAAAAAAAAAAAAACCGGACAATTTCCATTGCAACACAAATTACACTAGGGAGCTGTATTTGTCATTTGAATTTCAGATTTTTTTTATTGTAAAATTTTAAAAGGAAGTGAATGATGGGGGCACTAAAGTTAGAGGTATTCGAACACAAATATGAAGATTGTAAACTCAGATGATTATTGAGCAGATTAAGAATAATTGAATTACAATTTAAAATTATCAGACCTACAGGACTCTAAATTCTCGCACCATGCTAAGGAAAGAGAACACATTCATCAATGACAGTTTCCTTCAGATTGATCACACAATTAACCAGTATTCCCTAAAATCATAAGATAGGAACGAAACATAAGATTTTTACTTGATCTCTTATTCCCCAAACAAACTTGAGAGCCAACATAGAAAAAGAACAAAGAAAATGAGGAAATTCAGCACATAACTAGTCAACGTAATCAATTCTCCAAATCAGTGATTGGAAACACATTAGGTTACAGATAAATTATCCCGATAAAAGACACAAAATTACACTGAGATAAGAGGAATTCGGGGTACCTGCGGCGCTGGCGAGAGAGCGTCGGGGCGTTAATCTCGCTGAGAAAGACGAAGAGGAGATACGCGATAGAGTAGAAGAGATGGCGAATCGAGCTGCCATGGTTGTTGGATTGATCCCTTGTTTCTGCTAAATTAAAATCTATCGCTTTGTTCTCGCCAATTTTTTATCAGTTCAGTGTCTGCTGGACGATTTTGCACAATAGTCCTTATTAGAGTAAATATATGTAATATATAATAAAAAAATATGAAGGTCCGCTTAGCTTGCATATTTGCGCTTTGCTATGTTCTCGGGACTCGTGTAACAATTTTTATTCAGGGGAAGGATGAATTGGTCATTTTGATAATTTTGATAATGAATTTTTAAATAAATATTCTAAAAAATTATAAAAATATAAAAAAATTATAGATAATTTTTTTAATTAATAATGTTTTAAATTTTATATAATTTTATTATCATTTGATAATTCATTAAATATCATCAAAATTTTATATAATTTGCAACGATTTCAATTTAATAATTTTCGATAGACTATCAAACGGTAATTAAATTATATGAAATTTAAAACTATCAGGCCATAAGTAAAATAACATGTCTATTTTTTTTTCTATTTTTAAAATTTTTATAATATTTATTTAAGAGTTTATTGTCAAGATTGTCAAAATAATCCATTGTTAAGGAATTCTCCCCTTTTAATTAGTCACAATTGAGGTAGTAATTTTTTTTTTTTAATTTAAAGAAGTAACATTCTTTTTGTTATCGTGCAATTTAGTACTTGTAAGTAACCTTGGTATTCAATCCAGTTCAATTCTTGAGAACTCAAGGCAATCTTTACAGCACTTGAACAGGTTATTATGCTCTATGTACACGATAGAGGAGAAGGAAACTACGACATGCTTGATACATATTCTATTTTCACCTTTTTCTTTTTTCTTTTTATCTTGATGTGAAATTTATTCTCATTAAAGTGTATGGTTTCAATTCTAGCAAAGTTATTGTCGCTATTGACATATCTTAGCTTCCCCCCCCCTATCTTATTCAGATTGTTGGGATTAATGTGTAACATAACTTGTTGTTACGTGATTTCAAGATAAATTATCAGTCTAAAATCCATCAATTCAAGTTCCTATTTTAAAACGGCCAGTCTTCTAATTATCAAACAAATGTCTATATTTTAAATCGCTTAGTAGATGATTGATTTGAAATTACACCAAATTCAATGTAACGTTGGTAATCATAAAAGAAGATATCCGTAATTTTATTGTGTTGCTAAATATTATATTATTCATAACTATTGTACAATAAACAAATTGTTTTAGTATTACATGTCTCTTTTCTATTATTACATGTGTTGTACAAAGTCAATGGTTGTTTCTTTAAATTCTGTAACCTTAACCAGAGAAGAATCTTTTCCATGACTGCCACGGAAGAAAACCGCCTGCAAACAAAAATAAATATAAAGGAAAATGCATATTATAACTTCATTAATTTCCCTTATGACAAGAGTAAAAGAGAATGAATAAATAAATAAATAAATTGCCTTGTCAAAGATATCAGATGGAATGCTTTTGTAGTTCATACTGATAGATAATAAATACACCAGTACCACTACCAGAACCAACTCATCCTTTAATTTTCTCTTTTCCTAAGTTTTTACTGTACTAGAAATGCCTATTGGATTGCATTTTCTAACTTGTATGATTGCATCTAGCCATGACCATACTAAAACCTGATCAGACCACTAAGGCAGTGAGACCCTGAATTGCAAATCTCAATTGAGAGCATGAGAAGAAACTGAGAAGTACCACAGCCTTGGCATCGCACATAAATTTTGTCTCTGAGCACCAGGCCTGAACCTCCACACACTTCACACTTCTTCTGCGCAATCTGCACCACAAATATGATTGGATTTGAGTATAAGAAGTAAGATGAATCTTAATGAAACTAATATATACAGATATTTACATCAACAAGTGCTTGCCTCCAATCTATAGCTGTTTTGAAAGTAGAAGTAAGAATACAATTTGTACTGGCGAAATTTACTGATTGCAAACAACATGTACACCTATAAGATTTATCCCAAAAAAAAGACATAAGATTTGAATTTCAATCCTGACTTACAATCCTCTTGCTGAACTCAATTCCTGCCACCAGAAATGGAATGGCTCCGGCTGCAATTGCACAAAAGACAGACGACAAGTCCCCAATCATCAATAAACTGAAATTAGACGACATTTTCTGGACGAAGATGAAAAATGACATATGAAAAAGAAGAAAAGTACCTAGTGCTCCGACCGTGATTTGCCACGTGATTTGCACGGGCGCGAGGTCGGCTGCCGCGCCTTCAATCGCCTGGGTTCTGGTGCGTGTACTGACATACCTGGCCCCGCCAACCAGAGGGGGTCTCTGTCTCTGGATCCCACATCCAAGGAAATAGGGTTTGTGGAGACGGGGAACGGAGAGAGCCAGTGAGGCGCTCTCCATCTTTCTTCTCTAATCAGTGCAATCCAATCACTGGCACTGCGAGCTTCTCTATCTGCGTGTCAGTGTAGTGGAGGAGGGAGCTTTTTGCAAAATTGAAACAAAAATAAATACACAAGTCAAACTGTCGAAATGTAAACTGAGAAAGTTTAAGATGCTTTTGTTTGCACTCAGGCAACATGCGATGCAACCACTGAGCCACATATTATCTGTTTGCTTTAAATTCGGACAAAACTCATCACCTCTTCCACACGTTTCGGAATCCGGATTAACTTCACAGACAAATTCAGTGCCTCCTTAAAACTCATACAAATTTTATCACTTACGTCAAGTAATTTATTATTTATATTAAAAACTTTATTATGCAACTTATTTTTTTATAACAATATTATTATTCATATTAAATAAATTATTATTTATGTTAGCAATATTTGAATTGAATAATAGAAGTATAATATAAAATAAGATGCATAATAAAATCATTAACGTGAATGATAACTCATTTAACGTGAATAGTAAAGCATGTATAGGTTTTGGTATCTTTATAATATTTTCCTTTATTAATTGTATATATTTTTTTATTGGAGGGTGCTACTTTCATGTCAAAGATTCAATTATTCATCGTTCAGAGAATATTTCTCCTCAATATAAAAAATTTTCCTTATTCATAACTTTTTATTTTGTTTTAATTAAATGCTGCTACAAATTAAGAAAGTTAATATGCAATAGTTAGCTCTCTTATATGCACAGCTCAGCACTGCAGGATATATTAACATATAATACATTGGATAGGGTGACTTTATATTTCAATGTATTATATTGAGTTAGACTATTGTGAAAACGTTTGTATTTCGGCCGATACAAAAATCATTAAAAAAATATATTTTAAAGTCTTCAAAATTTTGATTTATGGTTCTCATTAAATTCTTCATATGAAAATCTTGTAAGATACAAAAATTTGGGGTGTTTTGAGTTTTCTAATTCACTGTTTTAAATTTTAAAAAATAGTTCTAAAATAATAATAAAATATTCAATGTTTGTGCTAATTTTTTAAAAATTCAAAACAATGACTTAAAAAACTCAAAATGCCCAAATTTTATATCACATAAGGTTTTTGTATGAAAAATTAATGAGAATCATAAATAAAAAAATTTAAAGACTTTAAAGTATTTTTTTGATTTGTTTTCACATCAGCTGAAAAATAAATGTTTTCACAATAATCTAACTCTATTATATTTAAAAAGACCTTTTCAAAACTGCAAATTTTCTTTTGCGAGAACTGCAAGTTATTCTTTGTGCGCTGCACATTGTTTTTTGATTTTATTTTCATTTAAATTAAGTAGGGGTTTGGAAAGATAGAAAACCCGCTTGATCAGTTAAGGCTGCGTTGAGCCTATTTTACCAATCAAGCAGGATGGTATTGACAATTGGGTTCACTGTTCGTGCTAGCTTATTAGTACATATGGGGCTCAACATTATCGGAATTAGAACAGTGAGTGCAGAATCTTATTTATTTGATTGATCAAGATTCGTGCAAATCAGATGTATACTTTGTAAATTCAACAGCTTGTTCATAACATAGCAGGCCCTATTATGCGGCCGAAAAAAAAACCACACTTAACACTAATCAAGGTAGCGGTTTGCGTTGCTGAGACCATTGGGATCACTTTTAAAAAAAAAAGGGCATTATGCAAGAAACAATCTATCATCACTGAATATCAAATACAGGCAACTTAGATGTTATTCCAACTCCAAATGTCTATTTAGATAATAAAAGAAAGCAACTAGGTACAACTAGGTATAACAATCAGCAAGGAAACCAAAAATCCATCAAGAAAAAAAAACTGCGCATAAATAACAAAAGAAAAAGAAAAAAGAAAACAGTCAAGCAATACTATAAATCCAAATATAGCCGAAAGATCTAGAGCTAGAATTTCATCCAGTTTTTCCATCTAACCAGCAGGCTTTTCACAAAGGCGATCAACCAGTTGACGTGTTAAGCACATTATCCACATGAACACATTGAATGAGTAGGTTACACATTAAGAATTTAATAACACTAGGAAAATTTCTAGGAAAATTTAAGCTGTCAAAATTATTTTGTTAAATCTTTTAACAAAATAATCCAAACAAAAAAGAGCTCCTCCTCAACTGTTGATTATGATGTCAAACAAAATTTCCACTCTTCTCACAAAGTGTTATGAAGAATAAATGCATTCTTACAAGGGTCGGTAATGCAAATTACCACTTGCCCAACCAGCCTTGTTTCTTCTGCCCTTGCATGCGTCTTTGCAAAACCAAAACAATCAAAGAAAACAATTTTATCAAAGCTACAGAAAAAAGAAATTTCAAAATTGAGATAAATTTTAGAAACAAAGGATTATGACATGGAATTACAATGTGCAAATATATCCCTAACATGCACACTGCAGACTCACTACCAAGGCATACCTAATTACAGCAGTAGTAAGTGGTTCAGTAAAGATCCCATGCAACAAAATCTAAAACAATCATCAATATTCTTTATTACCATTGTAATTTATTTTCACCAAATTATCCTCTCTCTATCCATGTTAGTTCAGGTTCGATCATCATCTTATGGCTTACTAAAGGGAAGATATATGGTACATCTGTATGAATGAAAAATTAATAATATGCACCTCTGATGTTCCTTTGATCGCTCAATGAACTCTTTGGGAATATCATGGCCCTGGTACGATTGCAGAACAGCCCTTATATCTGCTGGTCTATGTAGAGCTACATCTGTCATTACATATTAATGTAAGGATATCATAATTTGTAAGCACCAATTAACTTCTCAAGCAATAATAAATGGAAGCAGACAATACAATGTAACTCCAGCCAGTGAGACATAATTACAATCAGTATGTACCAGCATCAGTATTAATGTTTACTCTAAAGCATTTTGGACATGTCTTGATTCAAACCTCAATAAGGTTAGGTTAAACTCAGTTACAGAGGTAAAACAGGGAAAATAAGTGACAAGAAAGCATACTGAACTAAATTGGCATTCCAAAAGTTGACATAATTGCAAGCTGGTATTTTTCATTTTTGTTAGCATGGAAGATCTGGTACTGGGATAAACTGGCTCAAAACAGCAACCATTAAAGCCAGAATAACAAACAAGAAAAAAAAACTAGAACAAAGAAACTTGCATTCAAGAAACGGAAGCAAATCCAAGAGTTCTGTGTCGAGATTATTATCCATCTTCCAAGGTTTGACCTGTACAGCATTTTCAGGCTGGAGACATGATTCAAGTGCATGTCCACTTATATATATTATCCTTGAAGGATCTCTGTTCAGCTTTGATAAATCCTATAAAACACATAAGAAAGAAGTTGCAACGAAATACATTTTAATTTTTGACAGATTTTCCGCTTTAGGAAGAAATTTCTGGGGACAAAGTCAGAGCAGTATTTATTAGAACAAAAGCATTTGACAAGTACATAAGATTCCACCATATGTAACTACATGCATCAGACAAAATACTATGAGCTGAAACTTTCATCTTCCATATGGAAATTCTGACATACCACAATATAAAAAATTTAACAAAAGTAACACCTATTTACAAATTAGTTTGATGATTTTTTGAAAAAGAAAAGCAATTTCAATCAAATAAAAATGTTTATGCATTCTGACATACCCGATAATGTTTTCCATCAATGTACTTGGTTGCTGGCCTTGAAAGTCTATATCTAATGCAGCCCTTTTGGTCCAAACGATCTATTACTGGATCAACAAACTGAAGAAGATACAACACATATTAAACTGATATGTTAAAATGGGTAGGAATAATTACACTTCTTGTAAAATTTTACCATGGGCAATTGATCAGAGTACACAACAATCTCATAAAATTTCGCAAGGCGCTCCAAAAATGCTTCCAATCCGGGCCTTTTGAATGTCCTCCATCCTCTCTCACGCTAAAACAAATACCTTTTGTTACGTAAATGAATCTAGATAGAAACAAAATAAGTATTTGTGGTTTTTTTGTGTCTGCATTTTTGTGTGTGTGTGTGAGAGAGAGAGAACCTTCCAATCAGAGTAAATAAGGGTCTCTTGTAGGTCGAGAACAAGTGTGAAAACATGCTGTTCCTGTGGGTGTAAATCTGGAAGAAGTTTCTCTGATAAGGGTTCTGTAAAGCCCTAGCAAAAAAAAAAAAAAGAACAAGAACAAGAATAATGGTTGAACTTATTAAAGATGTCCAAAAAGAACACTTGCATGTGCACGTATATGCACTCAAAATATAACTACAAGTGGAAAGACACATACCTTAACTTCCTCCTCAATCTTAGCTCTTGTCTTTAGATAAAATTCAATTGGAGTAACTGCAACTGCAAACAAAATGAAAAAAAAACATATCTTACTATGAGAAATACTAACATTTAAAAAAAAAAATAAAGAATGTTACCTTTTATACTGTATCAGCAATATGCAATTCGAAATGTGCAAATTATGCTAATTTTAATACACTTACTTGACCAAAGTTGTGTCTTGAGAAAGGCCAGTGGTTTCTGCAAGGATGAAAAAATACATTATTCACTGAGATAGAGAATGCAGATATACTACTGTAAAGAACTCACAGAATGTAGAGGTCAGATAATTTCAGCTCCTATCTATTGAACTCTTTGAGTTAAATGCTTGGTTATTTTGTGTTCAATTTCTACATAAATGGGCTCTAGATTATATATTCTACTAGTAAAAAGAGTAGAGATCAGTCATTCCCCATCCAGAAGTCTACAGTTCATGGTACTCGATACCAGTACAATACTCTACAAGCCAGGTTAACAATGGAATGACATATTTTGTACCTCATAGGAGGTTGAGTCGGAATATTTCTCTGCTGCAAAATCAGCTTTCTTTCTGAAATCTCTTGTCATGTACTCCAATTCGTCCAGAGAATAAGCTGAAATTTACAGCAGTTATTGCACAGTCAAATTGATGAAACTAAGGCTTGTGAGTGATCCATGTCAGACCTCGTTTGTGCTAATGTCATCTCTAACAGTTGCAAAAATAAGTACTACAGCTACGAATTATCTCCAATATGCAGGAATCTTGATCTGTAACCACTAACCAGCACAATTCCAGTCTAATAATAAAGAAGTCCAGAGGAGATAGAGAAGAACCATATGAATAGTAACCGACGGCACCAGCAGCTCCAGTCAAAGCCGTGAAAGCCCCAAATTTGAACCATCCGAAAGGCTTCTTCCCTCCAGCCGATTCCTCCAGTACAGGAGGCTCAGCTTCAATCTTCTTCTCACCAGATGCATTAGCTTCGGAGGATGCTGCACCTAGTGCCGCCGCCAAGGCCGGATCTTTTGCGGCGGCGTCGGAGAAGGCTCTGGCGCTGCGAGGGTTAGCAGCGAGGAGGCGAGAGAGAGCTCGCGCTCGCATGATCCGACACATTAGATGGCTCATCTCCACTTTTGCGAGTGAACTGTAGTAGGAAATTTGTTAGTGGAGGAGTAGAGGGTTTTTGGACAAAAAAGAGGGTTTAAGCCGACAACGGAGAGGGAAAGAGGACCAAGAAGGCAAGAACCCAAGTCGGCGTCGAGAGGAAGGGAAACGAAATAAGAAATGGGAATCTCGAGTTCGGATCCGCATCTGTTGAATGTTGTACTTGGGTCTACCTCCAATTAGAGTATTTTCCAAAAAAGAAAAAAAAATGGTCACTTTCTACTCTTTTCTTCTGGCATGCAATCCGTAGCTGGTTTCTTGAAAATTTTCATTTCTACAGTCATAAAAGTTGAAACATCAGTAATTTAGAAATCTTCTTTCACATCAGTTATGTTTCCTTCTCTGAAATTTTCATTCTACTAATGTAATAAAAATAATTAGTTTTTAAACTTACTTGGAAGGATCACTTACTTGATAATGATTATTTTAACAATCTTGATAATAAAATGTTCAAATAAATTAAAAAAAAACTTGAAGAAATCTTTAAAATAAAAATATTTATATACAGGTTGTTTAATAGTTCATTAAAGTCCCATTAAATTACAACTATTGTAAATTATATAAGATTTTGATGGACTAATAGACTACAGAATATATAACATTTAAATTACATGAATTGAAACATTATCAATTTATGAGTTCAGTAACAAAAATATATAATTTTTACTATTTTTTTTGAATTTATTTAAAATCTCATTGTCAAAATAACAACGGTCAACGGGTCAAATGATCCATCCTTTTTTTTACAGTTGCAGCCTTGCTGGAATAATGATGTTTATGTTATTTGTTAAGAAATTGCATCATTTGTGAAATTGTAAAAATATATGTGGCATGGCAATGGCATCATTTGAGTGCTCTACATTTATGCGATTAAAATTGTTAACGTTGCATGGATATGTTAATAAACAGTGGATGAGATTTGATGCGCTCATGTGCAGTTTACAGAATGGCAATCAAAGTGGCATGTCAATGGGCCAATGGCATGCATGAGATGAGATGAATGTGCGGCCTCCTGACACGTTCCACCTTTCTGCGGTCATGTTGTACAAACGTTTCGTATGGCGTTCTCTTAAATCTTAATTCTCTCTCTCTCTCTCTGTTTTTCCCCCTAATAGTTCTATAAGGATCCGTTTGGCAAATCAAGGAATAGCTTTGGAAGAGTGGTAATTTTGGAAGAGTGATAGAATAGTATTTTTTTTGGAAGAGTGGTAGAAGAATGGTATTCTTGACTATTCGGAAGAGCGAAAATATCGTTTGGCAGTTGTTACTCAGAATAGTTAAAATATGAATAATTATGATACTAATAATGATGATGATAATAATAATAATAATAATAATAATAGTAAAATAATAATCATAATAGTAAGATAATAATAAGAATAAAGTAATAAAATATAATAATAATAAATGATAATATTATAATAGTAATATAATAAAAATATAAACATAATCATAATATAGTAATATAATAATAAAAAATTATAATTACAATCATAATTATAATAATATAATAATAATAAGTAATCATAATTTTAATAATATAATCATAATATAATAATCATAATCATGATAATAATAATAATTATAGTCATAATCATAATAATATAACCATAATCATAATCATAATAATATAACAATAAAAATATAATCATAATCATAAAAATAATTATAAATAATTATAATTATAATAATATAATAATAAATTAATCATAAATATAATCAACATATAATAATATAATACAACATAATAAAATAATAATAAAGTAATAAAAAATAATCATAATAAATAATAATATTATAATAGTAATATAATAAAAATATAAACATAATCATAATATAGTAATATAATAATAAAAATTATAATTACAATCATAATTATAATATAATAATAATAATAATAATAAGTAATCATAATTTTAATAATATAATCATAATATAATCATAATCATAATCATGATAATAATAATTAGAGTCATAATCATAATAATATAACCATAATCATAATCATAATAATATAATCATAAAAATATAATCATAATCATAAAAATAATTATAATTATAATAATATAATAATAAATTAACCATAACTATAATAAACATATAATAATATAATACAACATAATAAAATAATAATAAAGTAATAAAAAATAATCATAAGAAATAATAATATTATAATAGTAATAAAATAAAAATATAAACATAATCATAATATAGTAATATAATAATAAAAAATTATAATTACAATCATAATTATAATAATATAATAATAATAAGTAATCATAAATTTAATAATATAATCATAATCATAATCATGATAATAATAATTATAGTCATAATCATAATAATATAACCATAATCATAATCATAATAATATAATAATAAAAATATAATCATAATCATAAAAATAATTATAAATAAATATAATGATAATAATATAATAATAAATTAATCATCACTATAATCAACATATAATAATATAATACAACATAATAAAATAATAATAAGTAATAATAATTATAATCATAATCATCATAATATAATAATATAATAATAAATAATCTTGATCATAATAATATAATAATAAAATAATTATATTTATATTCATAATATAATAATATAATATTAAAATTATATTTATAATAATAATAAATAATATAATAATACTAATGGTAACGATAATATAATAACAATAATGATAATAATAATTTAATAATAATAATATAATGATAATAATAATAAATAACAATCATAATATTAATAGAATAATAAATTATAATCATAAATATAATATAATAATACTAAATCTTAATCATAATTATAATATAATAATATAATATAATATAATCAAACAATAATCGCTATTCCGATTTGAATTAATCCCATATTCCACCTATAAGTTGGTATACGGATTAACACTATTCCGCACTCTTCTACTTAGTCTAAAATTCGTTTGGCAAAATTAATTCGTCGGAATAGCTATTCTATTCCAACTTTTTTCTATTCCATTGAGTGCCAAACACTCCCTAAAAGAAGATGAAAACTAGAAATGTTTTGTATGGCGTTCTCTTAATTCTCTCTCTCTCTCTCTCTCTGTTTTTCCCCTATACTAGAAGTTCTATAAAAGAAGATGAAAACTTGAAGGATTGAAAAATATTAAATTCAACAATTATTTCCACTTTCTCAATCGTTCGGGGCTTCTTTTCTTCGCTCCTCTTCAATATTCTTTTCGAAAAAGGATCGCCAAAAGTCTTTTTCAATTTCTATTTTTTTGCCAGCTAAGCTTCCAGATTGGTTTTGAACTTTTTATTCCTATCAAAACATCTCGGTAGCAATGACAATACTACTGTTTACTGAGATTGAGAACAAAAGAAGAAACGAAATTAAGAAAAGAAATGCTTATAACAGAGTAATTTCTGGCTGCTCCCGGTGTACAAGCTCCGAAGCCATTGATCCAACTCTCCAGTCCCGTAGTCCATACTCAATTAAAGCTAGAGCAACAGTGCTCCCGGAGCAGCCAAAAAACATCCCAAATTTGATATTTCCATCCTCTTCAATTTCAGGTCTAATGTGACGATATCAATTATCCCCTTTATACAGCAGGTTTTAAATCTACCTAGCCGCTACCAGTTACACTACTAGCAACAACAGAAATCCACAACAAACCTAGCTTGCTTTACATCTCTTGCTCGAACGAGATGCCCGGCGGTTTTCTGGTGACAAACTCCAGTATCTCCTCTCCGGTCGCTGAATCGCCGGAGGTTGGCAATGGAGAGAGCCACATTACAAGAGCCACAGCAACAAGGAAGAATGCCGTGGAGAGAAGCAACGGCCAGAAGTAAGAGATAACGACGGAGAAACTGGGCCGCACTGCGAGGACAGAGAGAACCGCTCCGGCAATCGCTGCTCCTGTGAAGAGGCGGAGACGGATCTCTGGTGGCAGAGATGTGATTTTATCATGGATGGCCATTGGAGGGCTTGAAGTTGGAAAATTAATCCGAATCTGACTAGAATTTAGCTTGGAGGTTTAAAGAGAGAGAGAGACGTAGAAAACTTATCAAGCGGGGGAGAGATATAGTGGGAAGGAAAAAGGAAGGCGCTGGAGGTGGCAAAGAATTAAGATTCCATCCTCGTTTATTTGTGGCATCCGTGAGATGGGTTGATGATGAAGGGCTGTACATAGTGATAAGTTTATGGTTCGGAAATTATTCGGGAGGTTAAAAGTTCATGATTCAATTATAATTTAGATATAATTTAAGAATAATTTATTTTATAATTTATATGCTAAAAAATAATATATATAAAAATATTAAGAAATGATATATATATATATATATATATATATATATATATTATTATTCTATGCTTTAAATCCAGAGTTATATAGCATATTCAATAAAAAAAAATTGATGAGCATCAGATTTGACGAGAGAGAAAAAAGTGACTTGATATTATTTATGAAATATTATTAGTGTTTTAAATGGCATAGTAGGATATGATATGATTTTTTCTATTTTCATTATGAGATAGCTAGATAATAGATAGTAAGGTCACAACTGTTCGAAAAAAAAATGTGACTTAAATTGTAGTAAAAATATTGATTACTTTCCTATAAGATTTACGGTTTTGAGATATCTTTGATATGAATGAAAGTCAAACTAACCAAAATTTGAAATAAACATATTGTAAAATTCATTTTATTCGTATATAATATGTGTATTAACTAAATAATATGTAAATCATCAAAATATTCATTGTTTTGTTTGTGAGGAGATGAATTCAAATAATTCATCAATAAATCACAAAATATTTGCGATTTTTATTACTATGAGGCTGTATATTTGTATGTGGGTACTTGACCCGCTTCGACAAAGAGTACACGCTTTTGGAATGAAAAGGTCGGAGAAGATTCTCTGTGTGCGTAGCAGAGAGGTCTTTTGGTTTCTTTTGGGTGAAGGACTGAAGGTGTGCTTTCTGCTTGTTTGGTAGCAGATCTGATAAGGAAAGAGTAGGGAAAAATATTTTAAGTTGAAGAAACGATCATCATCTCCCATTCACTTGTCAACTAGTCGTCTCCGATCGGAGTTGGCAACTGTGGGAAATGTATCTGCTCTTCCGTACATCTAATGATAACCGTTTAGACATATCCAACGGTTGAAATCTGCTACTTTAGATCTCTGTCGTAGAAACTATAGTAACAGATATGGATCCAGCAACATCGCACAGTGTAAAATTAAAGTTGATAGAACATTATTATTTTTTACCAATCTTCTAAATAATAAGCTATACTATTTTTAGACTTAAAACATTATTTTATAATATAAAATTATGCTAACTCAATTATGACCGCTATAATGATAATAGTGATCTGCTAAAAGCATATAGTACGCGATGCAAATAGCGTCTGCTATGTTGCCCCAAAGGTTTTTCAGTCATTTTCTTTTTATATTGTATGTTCATATTTTATTTTCTTATTATCAATAATTAGATTCGTTTACAAGATCAAACTAAGATATTTTAATTAATATAAAAAATATTTTATTCAAATAAATAAATATGTGTTTCAATGTATTTACTGAAGAATAGAAATGACATTAAGAGAAAGTTATGAATACACATATTTGAGATATTTTTAGTACAAGATAAAACTTAATTTATGACATTTCAAGTAATTCTTGATTAAAAAACAATATGTAATTTGATATTTGAACTAATGTGTGTAGCGAATAGTATACAAGTATAGTTTGCAATATAATAAAAATTTAAACCGATACCAAGAACCTCGTCTCTATATCGTCAAAATCGCTATTTCAAACCTTGATTTTTTATTTTTTTTTACAATTTTACCCATGTCATGTTGAATTTCTTCAGTGTTAATCATGGAAGTAAACGCAGTAATGGTAACATATTTGGACCCTAGAGATCTCAAAGCCAAGCCAACAACAATTCTAAGCTTTATTCATTAATTATTAAGTTTTTTTTTTCACACAGACAATGTAAAAGAAATTGTACGATATCCAATCGTGACAAAAGCAAATAGGCTAACATAAATTCCTCAACATGATTCCAACAAATTAAGGATAATGCAGTTCCCTACATGCATGACAATTGACAATTCTAATTAGGAACTGACACAAAGTTCAATCTGACTAATACAAAATTAAAGCAATAAAAAAAGATAAGTCTTTCACACATGTATCCCCTCATTTACCCAAATTCACCTTGCCCAAGCCGCTAGCAAGGCTTCCTGTAGCCTCCGTAGACGGGTTGTGCGCATCCCATGCCTCAATCCATGTAACCATGGCATCAGAGAGTTTGGCAAAGTATGGATCGACTGCACCCAACTTCTCCTTCACCTGCTCGGCAAGAGCAATGTAGCATTTTTGTATGGTGGTGCAGTCCTTTGGGAGGACGACCGACTGGAAGAACGGGATGATGTCCTCCTGCCAAAAGATGCCATTGTATTCCTTCTTTAGATTCACGAACGGATTGCTCGCCTTGCTGTGCCATATGTACGGCAGGCCGGTTTTTACCCCCAGGTTCAGGTGGTCACATATCACCTGTTTTGATAATTCACATTACTCATTGCTGAAAATAATACGCCCTTGACATTTGTAAAAAAAAACAACTAAATATATACACATATTCAAGGAAATTCAATTCAATATCGTTTTCAAATTGTATCAGCTAAAACAAAAGTGGTTCGGAGCTCCTCCAACTATTCTATTGGAAAATTGCAAGAAATAATATTCTTAAAACAAGAAATTCTCAAAAGAAATTGCAAGAAATAAAGAGGTGTTGGTATAGTGACGGAGGCAATTCTCTTTGCGTGAAGGAGGTAGCACAATTGAAATCTAGATGAGAGATTTTTATGAACATTTATAGATGAGAAATTCTTTATGAACATTTAAAGTTGATAGCTTACTCCTATTTTATCTCAAAAAAATAAAGAGGTGAAATTGATAGATATATTTTTTCATTACCTTGACACACCATCCGGCCCACATGTCATCATACCGTCCAATGGGCTGTCCATGGCCCATCAGACCAAAGTACATGGCTGGGCCTATGAGCTCCCTATTAAAAGCTAGATTCATGCCACACATGGGGAACAGAGTCCCTTTTGGCACAGTCATCACGGCATCAACATACCTGATAAATTGATTAAAGAATAGAAAAAAGTGGAGCCTCATTTTGTTAACATATCCAGTAGAATAAAGGTGTCTACTACCACAAGAAAAAGAAAGATTTCTGAGAAAATAATAATAATAATTAATAAACCTTTTGTATGATGTATTTGGAATGAATTTGTTTGCAATTTCCTGATAAATTAGTAAAAAAATAACATGAATTCTGTGTGATTTCTCAAAATTATGACAATAAGTGTACCTAGCGTTTCTTTCATGAGGCTTGACAAGCTGAGTCGGTGCATCATAGTCAGGAATGTTGAGCCAGAGGCCGTGAGAGACTGCTGTCGGCACGCCGTCCCGGAGGCTAAATGGGTACCCCCTAACAAAGTCGGCTCCGTCTCGGTATGGGTCATACAAGGTGTTGAAGAAGTGAGGTGTAGATGGGGTAAGGAGGTTTTTGATGTGCTGCTCCAGAGCATTGATGTCCTGACCAGTGGGGTCTTTTGCAACCTATGCAGTTAACAGAGAGAGAGAGAGATTATATGTAAGTAATTATCTTTGGTATACCTGACCTGTATGGGGATGAGCATTGAGCTGCCTAATATTTCTGTTATTTTTAAGGAAAAGTGAAGATGAAATGGTGGTAATTAATTAATTAATTTGCATGTTCACGAACTGGTATTGGTTAATATGCGTAGGATCAAAATTAAGATCCAGATTGCAGAGTGCATCATGCTTCCTCTCTTTAATCTTTTTCTTCTTATTTATAGACAGGGTTTTTAATTAATTTAATGGTCCATGTGGGGTGAAGTGCAGTAACGATGAAGACATGAAGTACTTGGTACAATAAAAGTTATCTTATGAGATCTACCTACCAGTAGGTCCAACCAGACTACCAGAGAAAGCATGAAATGTTTAGGAAAATGTTGTTGCAAATATCCAATCCAACCACGCAGTAATCATGACCAGAGACAGAATGCGTGAAAAGTATTATAAATCTTTGACCATAACGGATTGTAATGAATTAACACAGTGATACAGTATCCCATAATATCTGTATGCACTTTACAGATACTATGCAGTTGCAATTATTAATAACGTGCATGTGATTTCCTGATATTTTGACAGTGAATCATAATATAACTTCATAATAAAAGAGAGGTCCCATTTAGAAATTTAGCTCTTGAATTTCAAATAGAAAGAAATAATAATGCAAATATTAATAGGAACAGGCATATTCTAACGGATCAGTTTCTTGGGTTGCAATGTAATGCATACGCGGTAATACAGCAACTAATTTAATTTGGTCGTCTGGTCCAGTAGGTACTCTAATGCATCTTTGTTATGGAATCAGGCTAAAAGAATTATTGTTGCAAAAATTAATTGTAATTAAAATGTTTGTCAAAATTGCGAGAAAAATCCCCCAGTGAATGAGGATTTGTATGCTACATCATCCTTAAAAAAAAAAGCAAATTTTGTCCAAGGTCAGGTCGTTATTAATTGTCTTTATATGATCAATTCCTTGTCATGCCCTAATAAATTTACTGAAATAAGATCCATGAAAATTAGTATATGTTTCTTTTAATTAAGAAAATATAAAGACAGAGATATACAAAGCAATCATCATCAATGGTGTAGATATACTTCTTCTTTGACACCAGAAAGCCATAGCACCGGCATGCAGAATCCTTGAATGAAATGCACGAGGCCTTTTTGCCGAGGAGGCGCTCCACGTCATTACGGTTGTGCAATTCATAGTCAAAACCTTCTGGGACTTTGATGGTCTTGGTGGGGTCACCATCTTGGACTATGATGAGGTGGTACGGTTGGAAGAACGGCCGCCACATGTCAAGAAAATCGAGGTTCCGGATGGTCGGGATCACTATGTCTAGTTCATTTGCCAGAAGTGGTTTGGAGGGGATGGAAGCCATGTGAGAGAGAGTGTGTGTGTGAGAGAGAGAGAGAGAGCAAAGGAGAGGATTGGGGTGTGAAGAGGTGATAGGAGGTGTTTAGGCGTTGATAGCCTGATATATAGCGCGGGAAAAGGATGGGAAAGTGTCATGTTCGATTTCTTTTTGGTTTGTAATTATGTTCTATCCGAAAGAATGAAAAAAGTGGGACATTTGATATGAACTGTATTTTCTATTCCCGTGATTACTGTCAACGGTTAATATATATATATATATATATATATATAGATAGATAGATAGATAGCTTATGATACTTTGTAAAGTAAAAAAATATTATTATTTTGAGGTAAGATTTTATATTTTGAGGTTTTAAATGATCAATTTAAATTACTTAATAATTTTTTCATATCAAAATTTTATGGGATATTAAATTTCATAATTTTTTGAGCTTTTTAGCTATTTTTTAAATTATTTTTAAAAACTGTCCGAAAAGACTATTTTTTTATGTTAAAGAGGGCTGATTTTAAAAATAATTTAAAAAATAATTAGAAAAATTAAAAAATTATTAAATTTAATATCCCATAAAATTTTGACATTAAAAAAATTATTGAGCAACTTAAATTGATAATTTGAGTTATCAAAATATGAAATATCACCCCAAAATAATATCATTATTTTTACTTTATAAAGCATCATAATGCATCTATCTATCTATCTATCTATCTCTCTCTATATAGGCAAATACTCCTTGAATCCATCAATTGTAAAACCACATTGACGGATCTTATTGAGCCTTTTGGCGGTGGCAGATACATATAAATTCAACGGAAGACCATAAGTCATTTTTTTTAGTTTTACTTTGTTTTTTTGTAGTCTAAAATATATAGGGAGGAGTCAGTAACTGAGATATTTAAATAATGGGATTTATTAATTGTATTTTTATAAAAATTCTCTAGAAAAATTCTAATATCCGAAGTCGACGAAAAATTATTTTTAAAGATAATGATAACTTACCTGATCGTCCTAATCACTAATTAATCATGTATAAATTAATCAAATAATATTTTAAAATTAAATATGTGCTAAAATCCTCTAATTTTTAAACACACAGTAGTTATGAACATGTCTCTTTTCAATATAAATATTTATAATAATAGATATTAACATCCATGATAACAGGTGTGAACACCTCTAGTAGACTAAAATTCATTCTTAATAATGATGTGCGTCCCACATCATATGTGTTCACTTTTATTCGAAAAACGTGAAATACTGATATGAGTGTTCATATTTGAAATGGATGGTGTTCTAATCAATGAGGTATTCATATTTAGTTACTAAGTGTTCATATCTGATCGTGGAATATAAAGTCTTGTCAAAAATGAAAATATTATTGAAAAAGAAAGTTTATAAAGAAAATAGTCGAGGAACTATATTTGAGAATATAAATATTGTTGAAAGTGAAAAATTGAAAGATAAAATAGTTGAGAAACAAATTTGAAATTTTTTTATTGGAATAAAAAAAATTATTCTTAAATAATTTTAGTCTCAAATCTAGTGAATTATTCTATATCCTGCAAGGGCTCCAAGAAAAATGTAATCTACCTTTGTTTTTAAATATTTTTGTAGTTTCAATTAAAGGATCTTTTTGGTGTATAACAAAACAGCACTTCTTTTTTGTTTGAACAAATATCGCGTTTGGTACCACTTCTTTCTGATTATAGCAAAATTTGATAAATTCATATGTGATTTTGTCAATTTGGGATATATTTTGCAATCGTGAATGAGTTAATATAACATATATAAAGGGGTAAGGGGAAGCGCATCAGTTTTTAGTTTTTATAGACATAAACTATTACATACTTAACACATAGGTTAACATTATAATATTATTAGCTTCGAATTATGGGGTCACTTTTAAAAGTTTAATAGCTTAAACTCCCATTTTAATTAAAAAAACACAAAAACTATATTACTTTATTGAATTAGCACAAAATTATTACAGCTGTCAGCTACAGTAAGAGAAAAAGGCATCTACATGTGAGCAATAGGGTCAAGTCTATCATAGCTCTTTCTCTTTTAAAAGACTGCTGGGCTCAAAAAATACTTTCTTACAGTGCAAGAATTCAATAATTTTCAATACCAACTTCAAGTCTTCAACGAGAAAAAGGAGAGGAGCCTTGCTAATGTAGAAAGTTGTCCGTGTCCCAGTAAAATGTACCTTCACATTTCCTATATTAAATGTCAATTATAAATTATTAAAAAAAACGTAAATATGGGTACTCCTTTATGTTCATCCTTTTTTCATTTATTTGTTAGATATAGGATTGAATGTCAAGCAAAACCAATAAATAGAACATGAACTTTAGCCGTTACTTGAGGCCTATATTTCTCCTAAAAGAAGGGTTATCTTAACATGTGGGTTACTACCAGAAAACTGAGTAATTACTGGTAGCTTTTCTTTGTAAGACTATACATGCTATGCGCTTTTCCGGAAGTCATTATCCGAATTATTTCTCTTTAATTACGTCTCTTTATTTTCTTTTAATCCAAGGTTTAAGGTACCGTTCTCTTGCATAATTTTCCAACATTTGCAAAATAAAAAAATGTGGTTGTGGGAAGCGGTATTTGAAATATAGAAAGTCTTTATCCGAATTATATATCACCAGAAGCCAAGAGAAATCATAAAAGATTGAGTTCAGAGATGTTTTTATTTTATTGACAACTAAAATAACATTTTGTTTCCAATAATTATTTTCCGGCTTTTCATAAAAATAGATATGGATATTCTATTATTAATGTATTAGTTTTTATTCTAATATCACATAAAACGTTTTAATATTATGAAGCACACAAAAGATTATTTAATTAAATTCAAATATTGTTTTCACATTATAATCTGTCATACCCAACTGAGGGCACGGACAGATTTTTTCAAATTTATGGAACTTTTAGATTAACTTGAGTTTTGTAATTATTTTAATCTTATTGCTAAAAAGCTTATTGATAAAAGAGATGCTAGAATGTTGACATGAATCCAACTAATGAAGCATGCTAACTATCATCTGATACAATACAATTCTACGCCCTACTTGGCAGCATAAAATTCACACAACACGTGAAATATTGCATACAAAGTCAAATATATATAATAATATATTTTTTACGATTGTTGGTGATGAATATGGCAACTTTGCGGTATTAAGTCGCAATTCAAAACCTAATATGGTTGGTCTCCGTTGTGAACATCAATCAATTTAAATATTGTACTTCATTTATCTACTTTCGTATTGATATAACTATTATTATGAATTAATCTACCTTCCTATTGATATAACTATTATTTTAATAATACTAATTACAACAACTACTACTAGGGTGGCAAAACCATATCCGACTGAGAAATCCGTCTGATTCTTTTGGATCTGAATCTGATCCGACTTGAGAAACTCGTCCGGATCCAAACCTAATCCGACATAATATTTATTTAAAAAAAATCAAATTAACTCGACCTGATCTGATCCAAAAATCAAATGACATGCAATCCAATCAAATCAATCTAAAATATAAAAAAAAATCAGTATATAAATTAAATCAATTATAATCTGATCTAATTCTTCTAAAAAGTCAAACTAATCTAACCAACCCGTTCAATTTCCATCTCTAACGACAACCATATTTTTTTCGATGGCCCAAATTGGATAACAACTTAGCTTGGTCCATATCCTCACTCAGTCCAGCTCCTTACCTAATGAGCCGCTTAAATTTATCTTCTTTTCTGAGGTTTGGTTCATATGATTTGAGCTTCAATTCTACATCTGCTCACATTAAAAGAAAAATTATTTCATGTGCAATTACTAATTACAACTTGGTCGGTCAATACAATACCAATTCCCAACTCTACGTCTCAACCATTATAGGTCAAACATAAGCAAATAAACAAAACATGTAAACGCTTAAAGGATACTCCTATAGGATCCTTTAATCTTTCTTTAAGTCTTAATTAAGACACCAAACTAAATCCATACGATGATTAATCATTGAAATTAGCAAAACCTAAGATAACAATACAAGTCAACCATCACATGCCAACATAAAGGAAATCCGATCAAGCTTTCTTTTCTTCATGTAATATATAGATTATAGAACAAGATGCATGTGGTGTGAAAGCATGAGATCAAGAAGTCAAAAGGCAGCCAACATGACAGTAGGCTATCTTTTACGGAAGGTGTCAAGTTTCATACAAAAACGTCCTCTTTAGTAATTGTAACACTTGCCTCTCCAAAGTAAATTGTTGGGAAAAAATGTGAAGTTGCTATAACATAAGATTCAAGATAAGAGAAGACAGTACTTATGACTAACATAAAGAATAGTTTTACTAGTTGTACTCTATATCATCATCAGAAACATCATCTTCATCATCTCTAGCTGTTTTAGCATACTCATCAACCGAGGTTGCAGGAAATATGTCACCTTCTCTGCTCCTATCTGCTATTTTAGGCACTGATGATCCAGCCTCGGCCTTCCCTTTATTCATCTGCTAAATAAGATGTATCGTTTATATCTATTTTCTAACTGAGTTGACGGTAGGCATTTACTGGTGTGCAAATCAGAACAGAAGTGCAAAAGGCAATAGTATAATTCAGAAAAAAAAAATGATACTGGAATAGTCAAAGTTATTTTTATTCCATAAACTGCATTATTGATTTATATCACTGTTTCGTATGAAATGATGTTGTTACTGGTACTATTGGACGACCAAAGGAGTAAAATTTGAAGAGGGTCATCGGATTTTAGTGAAACAAAGAAAACACTTGAAACCTGTAACTCATAACGATTTGAGATTGCAAAATTACTCTTGAATTTGCTAGATCAGTAATAATACAATCAAGGAAATGCTATTTGGTAACTTCATTGTCAGCTTTCTCTAATAGCAGCAATTTGCAAGATGCTATAATGTGGCATGACCATCCAATTGAACACAAGAAACATAATGCAGATATGATCTGAAGCAGATTTGATAATGTAATAGGATTCATAATAGCTTACAAAGTGCAGGGCAAGCTTGCAATTGTAACAAAAATAATAAAAACAACAAAAAATCACCCTGGAAAAGCATAAAATAAGAAGGTGCTCACCGCACGAAGAAGAGTTCTTCTTTCCCTTTCCCTCGCGTTTTGAATGGCCTGTACAAAGAAGAAAAAAATTACCAATAATGTTCCTTGAGAAGCCAAAATTGGCACAAAACATAAGAAGATAGCAACAAACCACTTCTTCCATATATTATCTAGATGCCAAATTACTGAAATCTATAGAAGTTAGTATCTTACGATTCAAGATACGAATCTTACGATACGATACGATTCAATAGCTAATAGATACGAATCTTACGATACGATACAATTCCGAGACCAATAAATATAAATCTGCATTTTTTGTCTATGGAGAGGGGATTTGCACGAATCCTGACCAAAAAATAAGTGACTCAAAAAATATTGAATAAAAGTATAAAACTATTTTTTTCTAATGTATTAAATAAATATGTATATTAAATTCCTATTTGGTATTTCATTCTAAAAATATATATTGAATTTATATGTGGTTGATTGGAAGAAAATATTTTTTTTGTTAGTACTTATGTTATTTGGATTGTCATAGAATTATAATAAGAGTAGTGTTTATATCACATAGCATGCATGTTGTGCTAGTGTTCTATATAAATGTGATAAAATATCATATTATAATGATTCTCAAATAGAAAAAATACAATATGTGTCTAATTAGTTGTTTTATATCAAGTTTAGTGTATCTTAATAGTACGATACGATACACGATACACGATACGATACAAAATATAACGATTCACGATACAAAATACGATTCAACATCTATGTGAAATCACACAGAGCTTTTATATAAAGATTACATGAAAGCCAGGGCATGGCTACAAAGGTAATTCGCAATAAATATGAGTTTACACATTAGTATAAAGACAACAGCAAACCAACCTCCTCAAGTTGTTTCTTCTCTTTCTCAATTTCTGCAATGTCCCTAAACAATACAACATGCAATAAAAAGTTGTACCGATAACGTAAGAAACCATAACAAGGGAAATAGAGAAACTTCTGTCAAAAATAAACATAGTTGATAGTACCTTCCAACTGTCTGACTAACATGGGAACAACACTTAGCACATTGACCCAGTTCCTTAGAGCATGCTACAAATTAAAATAAAACAAAAGGAAGCTGTCTTTAATTTGCATGGCTACTAAAAGGTGATTTTAAGCAAAACAAAACCAAAATGGTGAAGAAGTAACTATTATTTACAGAAATAAGTCAAAATTTACCAGTGCATAATTTGTGATAAGCTTGTTTCACAGCCCGCTTCCCGCATTTCTGGCTAGAAGATAAAGTGTCATGATTCTTAGAATTTAAATTTGTGTTGTATATAAACAGGAGTACATATTAGTCTTTGGAGATAACCATCTCTACCTTTCTCTCAAATTACCTTGCAGATGAATTTTTAAGTATGATTCATAACAATTATCTAAACTCAACCACAAGTCGAGTACAAGACTGATACTTGATGGAGAAAGAAACTGTTGGCCTTTTCTCCTATATTATGGCCAAATATAATTCTAAAGCACAAACTTGTTTATATCACCAAGTTTAACAAAAAATTTTTTTAAAGAGGAGATACTGGAAGGATTCCACTTCATGGTGTCCTAGAACACAGGATAAATTTCGTTGTGCACCTTTTGAGCATGTAAGACCTAAAACCCAATATCTTGACTATTATGTTGTTTTTGGCTGCATTACACTTTTGATTTACCTAGCTTTATTGATTCTGGATTTTGGGATAGACCGGACTTTTTGAAATCAACACAATTTAAAATAATAAAGGGGAAAAAAGGGAAGAACTGAAAATTGTACCACTTTGCAGGCTCAGTTAAGGGCTTATACTTCCCATATCTAAATGAAGATAAAAAGTAGTTATTAACTTGGTAATAATGCATTGAATAAAGATGGCTGATAACAAAACAAAACAAAACAAAATAGGAGATACAGACTTGCGCTTCCAGTCAATCTGTTCTTTACATTTCTGGCACACACCAGTGATCTCAGAGAGAGGCCTGAACTTCCCACCCGGTTCCTAATAGAGACAGAGATGGTAATTCAAATTTCAAGCAGGTATTTCCACGTGCAAAGAACAATTATTTAAAAGGCCATCCAAATTGGAGTGAGCATTTCTGTACATACAACCATAAAAAATATTGAACTTAAAATGAACTGCTTGCTAAGCGCTCACTCTATTGTGATTGCTTAAATCTAAACATCCATAGGATTTATACACAGATGTTATTGCTTCTGCCTTCTGGTATTCAATGACTCTATACTTTTAATGACAATAGATTAGAAAATTGCAAGCATGACCCCAAAAAAGAACTGAAATCAAATCTAATTATCTAAGTACCACTATAACTGGTTTTCCGTTTGATTAAATCAATCTAACATTGGAAGAGGTGAACCGGAATCTAAATTTATTCTCTGGGTCAGTGCCAAAAAATAATAAAAACAAAGGAGAGAATAAGGGAGGTGACGGGACCACAGGAGGGAGCAAATGGGAAAATTACCGTCTCGTTGATCTTGACGCCAGCTTTAGGTTTCCATGCGAACTTGTTTTGGTGCTTCGGTGGCCCCTGCCGCCTCGACATCCCTCTCTATCTCTATCTCTGATCTCTGGCGACAAGCGGCGAGCGAAATATTTTGCCTTTTTCTTCCTCCTGTTACTGTTTGAGGTTTTGTAGATGTGCTTCTCCAAACGCTTCTCTACCGTCCGATCTCCAGTACGGTCGATCCTTGTGGATCTGCTACATTGCGTGAGCATTATTGTTTTTTTAGTAAAACGTGAGGGGCTGAGGGTTATGGTTAATTTGATCTAATAGTGACTTATAAATTTTTAATGATATTTTAAGTTTTTAAGTATATCATATTATTATTTGTCTCTATTAATGATTTTATTTAAATTTATTTTATCTTTTGAATCTAAAAATTTATATAAAATAGTTTCTCTCTTCTTGTTTAAAATAATGTATGTAATATATTTAAGGCGAAACTTAATTCTTATGATGTAAATTTTTTATATGAACATTTATAGATTATTATATATTTAATTATATTATTTATTATAATAATAATATTATTATTATTATTATTTAATATTAAAAATATTGTGTCTAAATTTTCTTTAATGTGAAAATTTATTAAATATATTTTAAATTTTATATTATTAATTGTTTATTTGAGAACCATATTGTCTGAACAAAATCCGAGATACAACTGTAGTAAATTTTAAAACCACAAAATAAAAAAAGAATCATAACATATCGAGTTATAGTTCAGCGTGCTTCAAATTCCAAGCAATTTAAGTTCTATTAAATACCATTAAAATTATATAAATTTTGTAATAATTTTATTGTTCATGGATGGAATATGAAATGAAGCTTTAATTGTATGCATGATTAATTTATAGTTGAAGAATATGTCTATAAATATATTTTTTATAAGATATTTTAATTTATTTGAGAAATTTATTAAGAATAAAGTTAATTATTTGATATTTGTAACTAAATTATCTTCAATAAAAATGATATAGAATAAATACCATTAAAATTATATAAATTTTGTAATAATTTTATTGTTCATGGATGGAATATGAAATGAAGCTTGAATTGTATGCATGATTAATTTATAGTTGAAGAATATGTCTATAAATATATTTTTTATAAGATATTTTAATTTATTTGAGAAATTCAATATTAAGAATATTAAGTTAATTACTGTTAGTATATTTGTACTCACTAAATCACTATCTTCATATAAAAATGATATAAGTTTAGTCTATTAAAACATCTTAAAAAATTATGTATTAGTTAATGGGGCTTTACTAAAAAGATAAACCACTTAATTTAATATTGAATCATGATATCCATTTAATTTATTGTTCTTTCTCCCAACAACTTCATTTTTTTCCTCCATGTATGAAAGATTCACTTATTTGTTCAAGTTTATATTTATGAGTTTTAGTAAAATAAATTAAAAATAAAAATTAACAACATTTTTATTGATATATTTTATTCTGCTTATCTTGCGATAACTGTTGCAATTAAGCGGCAAGTCTATTAAATTCGAACAATACTAAATCATTTAGACATTATAATATTGTTAAGCGTGCATTATCATTTCACTTACTTCAATCGCTCACTTTTTTATTATTACAAAATCAACCAATCTGAACTCATAACCATGTAACTATTTATAATGAGACACGACTTATTTGAAGTTTATATATCTTCACTATTGAACTTAACTATGTTGGTGCAATATTTGGATGTTCGGTTCATTAAATAATTTGTCACATATTGTGTTATTTTTAATTTGGTTGGCTTTATTTCAACTCGAATTCTAAAACGACACGATATCTGTAAGAAAATCTTTCCTCATAATTTCAATGAGCGATAGTAAGATTATAAGTGTCTAGTTCTCAATAAACGGAGGGGAATATTATGATCAATTGCTTTTAGGTGAGTTTCGTATACCATAAACAAAAAAATTTGGACAGTCTATCTTGATTCTATCAGATGATTATAATTTAGCTAGAAAAGGGACCTTCAATTGTCGCAAATCAGAGAATAAAATATAGATAGAATCTAACAAAATCCATGTCTAGCTCTTAGTTATCAAATCTTATTTGTTAGGTCTGTAATAAAAAATCAACATTGAAATTTAATTTTCCCATTTTTATTTTATAACGAACTACTAACACTAATTTTGTTATTCAGTCAACGAAAGGGTGTATTGAAAAATTTCTTAATTTTAGTTTAGTTTTTTGTTTCATTTCTGACAAGTAGATTGTAGATATGAGATATCCTGGTACACATATAGTACGTCTTACAGTTAATCCTAGGGTTTTCCATAAAGATAGATCGCCCCTCCAAAACCCTAGAAAGAACTCTCTTTCTCGCCGCCGCAACGCAAAGAGAAAAGCCTAGCGGAGATCATCGCTTCTTCTCGTACCAAATTCAATCAACAATGGAGATTCCATCCTCATCCGCCTCGATGGACACTGACGTAAACGGTGCTCCCCCATCCACCACCGTTGCCCCCTCGTCGGCGCCGCAGAAACCTTCATTTCAGGCTTTGAAACCGCACGAGATGTCGGACGGAAAGGTCCAGTATCGCAAGATATCGGTGCCTCCGCACCGATTCTCTCCATTGAAGAGGAATTGGATGGAGATTTATACTCCGATTTACGAGCAGATGAAGATCGACATAAGGATGAATCTCAAGGTTTGACAAACTTTAATTTATAAAGTCTTTTGTTAGGCTCTATTTGTAGAGATGAATAAATTTGTATCTTAATTCGGACCTGTCCATTATAAATGAAATATGACGAGATAAAACGAGGACATTTTCATATAAATTGTTTAGTTTGTAATGAACGATTTGAATTGTGATGAAGTACAAAGTTGAGGTGTCATCCTTTTTCATCATTTCAGACCATTTTGTTGAACAAAACTTGTATAAGCAATTTCATTCTTAGTCATATTTCTTCCTGAACCGAGCCCTCTCTCCATTCAGTGTCCATTAGGAAAAGTGATCTTCATTTTGGAGCACTATAAGATGTTATATATGTCCCCAATAATGAACAAGAATGATTATTTTGATAAGAATTTTTGGTCATACCATTTTGCTGATGGTTGATATTAGAGCAATTTCTGAGCATTCCAAATTACTAGTAAAATTATTAGGTTTTAGAATATTATCGTAGTAGGTTGATGTTGGTACTGAACAATTGTTGGTCTGTTTCATGCATCACTCGTCAGAACAGAACTATGATTTTTTTTTGAAACTATAGTGTTCACATGAAATTTGTTAATCCTTTTCAGGCTAGGCGAGTAGAACTTAAAACAAGACAAGACACTCCAGATGTCAGTCATCTCCAGAAGTGTGCCGATTTTGTGCATGCCTTCATGCTTGGTTTTGACATATGTGATGCACTTGCATTGCTTCGTCTAGATGACCTCTATGTTGACTCCTTTGAGATTAAAGATGTTAAAACCTTGAGAGGCGAACACCTTTCACGGGCTATTGGGCGTCTATCGGGTAAAGGTGGAAAGACCAAATTTGCAATAGAGAACTCAACCCGTACCCGTATTGTCATTGCTGATACCAAGATTCATATTTTGGGATCTTTTGTTAACATTAAAGTGGCAAGGGATTCTCTGTGTAGCCTTATTTTGGGTTCTCCAGCAGGGAAGGTGTACTCTAAGCTAAGAGCTGTCAGTGCTAGGCTTGCTGAACGGTACTAATTTTATTAGGGAACTCGACCCGTACCTGGCTTAGAGCTGTTAGTACTCTAAGCCTGATTTTTGTTACTTGGTGAGAAAAGAAGATGAGAAATTTTGTTTTATTTTATTGTCTGGATGTCTGGATGTGATATGATTAGAATTAAGAAAAACGAAATCCCAGTTTTTCTGAGTGTTGTATACTTACTGTAGTTGCTATGTGTTGTTTCTCCGTCGAAATAGCTCATGTTTCTGTAGTAAATTTGTGCTGTGTCAAATTAATTAAAACTATATTTTTATCTCCATCCGTCTCGGATGTCTGACTTGTAAATACTTTGCATTTTGGCACATTTAATTTAGCTCAACGAGCTAATTTGCTTGCTTGCTTGCTCTTAGGATATTAGTTAAAATTAAACAGAATAACTATTCGTCGACGAACTAATGATGTTAGATTGAATTTTTATTTTTGTCCTAGAGCAGAGGTCTTAGCTAGAATTAAAGTACTTGTTTAATCCTCTTTTGTAGTTAGCCTGTAGATTGATGAATTGATATATAACATATTATGTCTGTTGTTGTTAGCCTATAGATTGATGAATTGATATAGAACCATGCTATATGTCATGGTTGATCTATCAATCAATATAAATTATAAAATAGGAAAACAAGATTAAAAAATTTACAAAAAAAACTCTGGTGGATCGAACTTCCGGTGGCTCTATTTGAAAATAGGGCTCGCTCGAAATAGACTTGAGCTGAACTGGCTCGAGCTGCTGACTCGTATAACTTGCGAGTTGAGTTCGAGTTCACCCCAGCTCAGCTCATGACTCGTATATACTCGTTATATACAATGTATGTTAATCTGGTCCATCTATAATATTCAATTGTAACATTTAAACCAGTTGATCCCATCTACTTTCTCTCGTATCTATTTAGCACATCCCAATGAGACAAAGGAGCGGGTGAAGTTTTTTTGAGAGGAAAACATGTGAGGGTCTCGGGAGTGAGCAAAATTCAGAATACATTGGAAGTGCAAATGAAAGATTTCTTTAATTGTCTGACTTGCTGTGAATTGAATTGAGTTTTTTTATAATTACTAGCTATATATTTGTGTGTTGTTTCAGAATTTTTTATTTAAATATTAAAATATTATAAGATAAAAAAAATCACATTTATTTAATATTAAATTATAAATTCACCAAATTATAGAGAAAACTTATAATAAATACTATATTTAATTTTGGATTAGATTTTTATACAATATGAGTTAATGATTTATGATTTTGATGGCAAGAAAAGTAAATTATTCTAACATATATTATCACCATTAATTTCTTATCAAATATGCACAAAATTGCTAAAAAAAAAAAATTATAGAAATAATAGTATATAAGGGAAAGAAATGGAGAGTAAGAGGGGATCAATGGATGCGATCACATACGTTCGATCAATCAACAATAAATATTATCCCTCTAATTAAGGGATAAAATTGATATAATAAAAAATTACTATGATAAAAAATAACCCTCCAATTCTTAGATGCTTTATATAATAGTATAAATTTGAATTGAGCCGACTCCTCTATTGAAATGAAAAATTAGAACTTAAAGCCCGTAGACCATAGCACTAGGCAACATTATATCAAACAGTTCTTCTAGGGTGGCTACAATGTACTGTTATTTTGTGAAGCCTACGTTTATTAGTATTTTATTCTCCAACCTACGAGCTAACTCAAATTTCAGTGAGTTTAATTCGAGTCCGAATTTCAGCGAGTTGAGTTCGAGTCCGAATTTCGACTCGAAAGTGTATTATGTGGCTTGCTCAAGTTAGCTCCAAAAGTGTGTGAGTCGAGTTCGAGCTTGTCTTAATTCGTTCGAACTCGACTCGTTTATAGTTCTATTTGAAAATCGCTGTTTTTTATGGGTACACTTTAAATGCTCATAATTTTCTCATCATATATTTAAATTTCAAGTTCTTATACTTTCTCATAAATTTTTATGAAGTTTGGAGCTTTTAATTTAGCGAAAAATGATCGACAACACAAAATGTCACTGATATAAGACTTGCATTTCGCTACATTTGACTGCAATAACTTTTTTTACATTTGTCTAATGAATTATTTATATATATGTTTTTTAAAAAAAAACTTATCAAGGACTCTATAACATTAGTTAAAAATGTTGAGTTATTTGAGCAAGAAAAAATTTATGAAATTAACACTATAACGACAGAAGATCTAAAAATTTATGAATGCGAAATACAAAATATTATAGAGAGCTCGATAACATGATTTTGTATTTAGTAACTGTCTTATTCTTCTTCTATAATTATATAATAGTTACTTATAATTTTTCAAAATTATAAAGTTACAAAAACTTAGTATTTCATTTTCAGCACACATAGTGATTATTTGAATTTCATGCATATTGTTAATTGGGATGAAAGAAACTCCTGAGCTCCCAAGAAATTTGATCTCACTAGGGGCAGAACAAGAGTGCATGATTTCTCCCAAGAGTTTTTTCTTCCGTGGAGAGCTCTTGAGAGAGATCTAAACGGTTTGTTTTAATCACAATGTCTATGGGAAAATCTAAATATGAATTCTTATGCACGAAAAGATTTATTATTGTTAAAATAGAATCATTGATGAAATTAATGATAAAAAAAAATGTATAGAGCTTTTAAGAAAACTCTTGAGAAGATGTGAATTCAGAACAAAGGAGGCTGGAGACGGTCCCCTCAAACTTCCAAAGCCAGTAGGACGAATGATTTAGAAGTGAAAATCAAAATTTTAGTATCTGGGTACTAAATAAAATAAGAAGGGTACTTCTTCAGGGGGCAGAGCTACACATGACACCATCTCTCCTTGTTCTTGATCCTTGATCCTTGATCCTTGATCCTTGATTATTGATTAGACATTGATAACAGTTTGAGAATGTTCCGATTGTTGCATACTGTTTCTTTTCCTAGTATTTTTGTTGGTACGACGCCTTCATTCTTCTCTGCAGCTTTTTTTTTTTTTTTTTTTTTTCAGTTTTCAGTGGTAAACCAGATTTTAAATGTTTTTATAAATCGCAT
Source organism: Schoenoplectus tabernaemontani (assembly GCA_037127355.1). Lineage (NCBI taxonomy): Eukaryota > Viridiplantae > Streptophyta > Magnoliopsida > Poales > Cyperaceae > Schoenoplectus > Schoenoplectus tabernaemontani. The sequence goes on along the minus strand of CM073755.1, from coordinate 15,334,337 downwards.
GATCAAACTATTTTCCAGGTTTGTTGTGTTTATTTGTGATAAAGATCACACTCTCATTTTGAAAATATTACAATATTACAATTGTTTCGTCAAAAAACAATTCAAATGAAAATGAAAATCTTGTGTAAATATTTCAAGTCGGATGATTCGACCTCTATTCATTTTCTTTTTGTTTCATATGAAGTACGATTTTGTTTTTCTACCGTCCCTTCTCTTCCTAAACGAAATCGAGGTCGAATCATATTTCTAAATGTTCATTTTTCATTTTTTATTATTTACCGTGTTCACATTTGTTGCTAATGTAGTAATGTGGCTCTTATTTTGCTCAATTTTTTTTGTTGTAATTTGCGGTTTCTATTTTATTTTTTAGGACGTTGTGATGTATAGGATATATGTACTCTACTAAATAATTTTACAATTATTTATTTTAATTTACCACGTGACTAAGTACAAATAAAGACATTCTTTGACCAAATGTAAATTAACCAGGTACAGAAGGGGCGGTATTTTGTGGGTCCTATTCAATTTGCGATATGCTTTCAGAGCTGTCAGTTGTAGTTGGAAGTACTCTTCTACGCGGCTACTCAGTATTAGTCTATTACTACCATCTTCATCGTTCTATAACTGTCACTATTGCATTCATAATTTTACTTTACATCATTCCATGTTATGTGAATGAAGCACACACACTGAGAACATGTCAATGCATGCAAGTAATTAAAAAACACTTTGATCGTTGTCATAGTTGACAATGACAGCTTGCTGCCATCATGTCTATGAGTGATGGGGCCCACAAATATTAACAAAACTCTCTATTAATTAATATCTGAGCCGTTTAAAATTAAAATGGATCGTCGCAATTCTATGACAGTAAAAACTAATCTGTTGTTCTTATATTGACAGTCAATCTATCTAAATTACTAGTCAAAACATCTTGCAAAAAAGGAGAAAAGACAAGCACATAGTGATCAAAGACTTTGAGATGAACAAGAATTTTAGTTTGTTGTTTATCAAACAAGTACACAAAATAATAAAGTCCTTTGTGAATTGTAGATCTACTTGTAATTAACCCATAAACGAGATTCTTGAGGGTGATGTGAAAAGGATCAATTCTCAACAGTTCTTACATTATATTGCTGTTTAAATTCTTAATACAAATTGTACATTTTAAAATTGCATTATTTTAGTTTGATTATCAACAATACGATTTGATGGTCTGGTTAATACTTTACAAACACAAACACAAACGACAATAGCTTTATAGAGAGGAGAACCTCCAGTCAATAAATTATTAATAGAAATGAACTAGCCCTCAACTGGGTTAATTTAACTTTTTGCTGGAAATTTTTATCATGTGAGTGGGCTTGCTCCAGTCAATATATCCTGACAGAATAATTTATTTATTTTTTCTGAAGAAAATATTAACAACTAGTATATTATTTGTACTTTATTACGTGTGATTTTTATGTTGTAATATTTCTACACTGAATTTAAAAATATTATTTTATTTCAATATAAAATATGATAACAAACAAAATAAGAAATAAAGACAATTAATTAAATATTTTTATGTAGTAATTAAAAGTTTCTTATAAATATATAATTACATTTCAAATTTAATAAATCTTCAGTAATTTAGAAAAGATATATCATCAATTACATAACATTACAGCGGTTATGATATAAATTTAATAAAAAAATTAATATTATCACTATAATTTATCACATTATAAAAAATCTCTAATATATCTAATAATTTATATTATTTTAAAAAAATAATCAATAAATTACAATCAATCCAAACTGTTACATAACAAAAGAGTCCAAAGACTCCAAAGCTTTAGTGGAGATGTGAAATAACTTCGCACACCCCAGCGATAGGCATCGTCCTTAAGGGCCGGGCCTAGTGGGCCTACAAGAGGGTCGGGTAAGGGGCATGTTTGATAAGGGTTTTTAGAGGGCCGGATTTAAAGGGCTTGATTTTTAAGGGATGAGCCCGGCCCTTACCAACTTCTCCGGACTCTAAGAGTCGGGTAATGGTCGACGTGTAAGGGCTTGATATATTTGCTCTTATGGACTATGCCTACCCAGCGCTAACAAAAGAGTCAGCTTTGAGTCAACGCCTCAACTAGGGTTGCACAAAAAAGCTCGGGCTCGAGCTAATCTGACTCGATAGTTAAATGAGCTGAGTTTGAGATGGGGTTGGCTCAGCTCGTAACTCGATTCGGCTCGAAAAATAATAATTTATATATATATTTTCTGCTAAACTCTAATTCGATAATTCATCTCTCATTATTTCTCATGATCTCACCATCTCAACGGCTTAATAATTTCTTATACTCACTCATGACTCGGCTCATATATCTGATATGATAGTTTTTTTTCTGGTTCATTCATTTTAATTAGTGCAACAAAGATTTTATTGAAAATATAGATTGTTGATATATCAATTCTGTACTAACTATGTATCATTTTTGTAGATATATCAAATTTATAGTTTATAGATATACTAAATACAAATGTCAAACCGAGTTAAAGTACATGCATTGACTCGTGAGCCAACTCGTGAGTTAGCTCGAATAGTAGCGAGTTGAGTTTGAGCTAGACTTTTCAGTTTGAAACGTTTCACGAGATCGACTCAACTCGACTCAAATCTTCATGAGCCGAATTTAACTAACCCTAGCTCGCTCGAACTCGACTCGTTTGCCTCGACCAAAGGTCCTTGGGGGTCAAATTTGGGGTCCCGTAGCAATAAGACATTGATCGATCAATAATCGACTCTGCTCAGAGTCTTCTCCGTCTCTATAAAATCAACCCCCGAACTCCCTTTATCCCCCATCACTTCCTTACCTCTTTTTCTCTCTCCTCGATCGATCCTCCTCCTCCATTTTAGTTTTTTCTCCGCTTTCGTTTCCCTCCTCTCCAATTTTGCGTTTCAAAAACCCCAACGGTCATGAAAAAAGCCTAACTTCTGCAAACCCTAGGTTCGTTGTCGTCCTCCTATGCCCGCTCAAATCAAGCTCGACTATATATTTTTCCCTGAAGAAGAGTTTGATTATTAGTAGTTTCTCTCGGTTTCTACTTGATTCGATGCAATGATCTGAATATGAGCGATGGGGGTGAAGAGGATCTTGGTCCGTACAAAAACCCTAGAACGAGCGCTTCGATTCAATCTTCTTCTACCTCCGCTTATTTTGTCCCTGCAAATGGGCCTGATGAGTTTGGTCGAGCTATTGCAAAGGCAGCAGTTTCTCAGATCCTTCAGGCGGCTGGATTTGATGGATCCCGCAAGTCAGCAATTGATACACTCTCTGATCTGACAATTAATTATATCCTCACTTTAGGTAAAGCTTCAAGTTCTTACGCTAATTTAGCTGGTAGAACAAGCGCCAACCTATTTGACTTAGTTCAAGGTTTAGAGGATTTGAATTTTTCCCAGGTGGGTTCAGGGAATTGCTTTGCAGACTCAGGTGTTTTGATGGAGCTGAGAAGATTTGTTGATGCTGAGGATCCGGTACCATTTGCTCAATTTGTCCCTAAATTCCCAATTTGCCGGGTACCAAGGAGGACCGTGACCATCAATCAAATTGGGGAGGAATTGATAGGGAAGAAGCACATACCGGGTTGGTTGCCTGCATACCCGGCTCCACATACATATATGCACACAGATGTTTGGCCAGAGACTGAGAGAAATCGTGATCCACGGGAGGATAAGATCGAACAAGTCAGGCAAAGAAGAAAGGCAGAGAAATCTTTACTTAGTTTGCAAAAGCGTATTTCTGGGACTGGAATTAGTGGGTTTGTACCCATCAGTGCTGGTACCAGTAGTAGTTCTGTTGACAAGGGTAAACGGGTAGTTGAAGTAAACCCATTTCTTGTGCGTCCCTTACCTCATGGAGCTAAAGAGGTATCAGAGATTGCCTCACCAGTTGAGGCTGATGCTGGTTCATTAAAGAGGAAATCTGCATTGGAGGCATTTGGGCCAATAATTGAGGCTACTAACAGCATGGATATTGATCCAGATATGGGTGCAGATCCAAATCGAAATAATTCTATAGCTGTTAAGAGGCCAGTTGTGCATTTCAAGCTTGGGGTCAATAAGAAATCAATTGAATTACCTTTAGCTTTAGATGATAAGAGAGAGAAATTAATTTTTAGGGAAGATGATAGAGATGAGAAGAAAAGAAGGGCTGAAATGATCTTGAAGGAGTCGATGGATAATCCACAAGACCTCACTCAGTTGTAAAATACAGAAGTGATGCATGCCTGCTTGGTGGGTTGGGAAATTTTAGGTCTTTGTAAGGAACTTATTAGCATCAAATATGGGCCTTGTGTGTACACTTGTCTTGTTCATTGACTTCTAGGAAGAGTAGAGATTTTTAGTGTCATTATTTGTTTTTCTAACAGTAGGTAGGCATAATCGTGGCTTGCTATGGTGTGAGTTCATTTCAGTTGTACATTAGAAACTGCTGAAGAAGGTTAGAACATCTTCTTTATATTAGTTGTGATTTGTGAAACATCCGATTAAACTTAGCGTGTTCATTTTCTTTATTTCTTTTTTTAATATCTCGCATTTATTCAACCTTCTCACTGGACTCGTTCAAGTAATGCCATCTTGAGTGCACAAAGGACTTACTTTTCACCTTCTGATTGCATTTATTCCAGTCCCATGTGCTTTCCAATTCTGGGCATCTGTATGACAGTTTGTGCTGATTTGTACGGAGCAAAAATTTAACACTGCTTTGCAATGTGCATGCAATGATTATCACTGTTCACTGATAATGCAACTGTACCAGGTTCCAGCCACATGCTTCGATAACTTAAACCTCGAGCCTGATGTTCTGTACTTCCACTGATGTACTGATACTGGCCTTCTTCTTGGGCGGTTACAATCGACAAGGAACTAGCTTCATATCATGGCCACACTAAATTGTTTGCTATATGTAAATGAGTAAATCATAATATTTGTCTTGGTGTCGTCTTTTGCTGATGATCTACCATTGTTATCCCGTAAGCACTGTACTGGTACTGATTGCTGTTTTAATAGGATGTTACTTATAATTTTGACACAGCTAAAAGATCATACCAGACATATCTTTCACAGATCTATGTGAGATCTGATGGCTGGACCCTACCCTTATTCACAAGGTACCAGCTTCCATCATTTGTATTATTGGTACCAGTGAAATCTGATGCTGGAATGAGAAATCTTACCAGCTAATAGAATCATAGTTCAGCTCCTTGCAGCTAGCTGATCATCAGTTCCATTGGTTATTTCTTGGAATGTGGTCAGATTTTTCATTGTGCGACCTGGCTATTAAATGGTTGTGTTTTATTTTTTGTATAATTTTTTGTATATAGATACTAGGGTAGGTTGGGAAAAAAGAAGATACCTCAAGTTTTTGTCTTTTCTTGGGGATTTTCTGACATTTATTTCAGGTTTGTGCAATGGTATTGCACTGTTGTTTGGGAATTTTGGAGCCGAACCTCTTTGGTATTGAACTATTAATAATGAAGAGAGTCTTGCTTTGCCTCAATTATCTGTGGTCCTTTTTTTGTTTGGGTTTTTCAGACAGATTTTTATTATGCATCAGTAAAAATATTATTAATAAAAATGAAGTTGAAACTATATTTGGAATTTGGTTACCAAGTGAAGCTGACAGTTTTCAATAATCGTTAATCAGGAAAACCACGTAGCATTTATTTGTTCACCGCGGAACACATTTTTTTTTGATTAATTTTCTGCTATAATGAAAACATTATATATAGTAAAAAATATTGCTTGCAATTGTTCTGCTTCATACCTTAAAATAAAAAAATACAAAGGTTCTTCGTAACATTGGTGACCGTAAAGAAGTATTGAAATTTTTTCGATGTACTGTCAGGTGCTTCATAAGTCATAATACATTATCCACCATACGAGGCTACATTATTTGCTCTTCCTCAGAATTTTTTTCTGCTCGGATTTTCTGTGGCCCGAAAAGCCTATCTAAGGTGCTGTGCGCTATAATCTGACTGCTGAGGCAGTCAAGCTCAAGCAGGTGATGTATTTAGGCTTGGATAGCATGTGGCACCGGTCATGCTGTCAAAGTGTGTGAATAACATCTCAACAAAAACTGTGGAAGGGTACTTCAGAATCCAGATCTACATGAAAGCACTATACAGCTGCAGTACCGATTACTGAAGTCCTCCAGAATGATAATGCAAATATAACACAAGAATCCAGTGGCAGTAGCAGTACTGATGCTAGCCTCCCAATTTTAGTCTTTCTTAAAAGATCGAACTTCATTTTTTTTTTTTCTGTTTGGAACTATGGATTTCGGTATATATATATATAGTAATAATTTTGGGAATTAAAAGTAAATAGTAAATTTATAAATATATCTGCATTGTTTGTCCAACGAATATAAAAAAAAGACGGTTTAAACTTGGCAGCTGCTGTGAAGAGTTCGAAAAAAAAAAGAATATACAAAAAGACAGACGCACGCATATGATTCAGCTAAGTAAATTGTTCTCTAAATTATGCAGATATCAATATAAGCTTATGTCCTATGTATAAATACGGATCACTACCAGGCTCAAAAGTCTCAAACTGATCAATATGTAATTAATCTGATAACTATTATATTACATCACTTGATAATTAATTAATAAACAACCGAGCCTCTGGAGCAGTTCGGAAACAGATGTACTTTATCTTTCTTTGTTTTTTTTTTAAAGAAACGTGAACTTCCATTGACTGGCTTTCGTTTCTTCCAGAAAACCAATAAAATGTGAGTAATTAACAATTAGTACGATTATCCTCCAAGATTATAACATGAAAAAAATTCTCTCGATAAATAGAATACAAATTTCACATCCCTCTTAGCGATGGACCTAATGGTCTCAGACTCTCAGTGCACTGCCTTACTGACAAGTTGAAAAGAAAGAAGCTAAATAAAAGAGAAGGCTAACGAAAAGAGAGACTCAAACCATACTATCACTCTTATAATTTTATTAGAACCACCTTCTGATTCGAGCAGAAACAAGTATCCCGACTAAGGCACCTCCTAAATGAGCAGCACGTGATATGTCCCTTCTCTGCAAATTATAATTTAGTAAACATTCCATTAACGACACTGTATGCATGGATTAGAAATTGTTATGGGCTTGTGGCACAAGATTTTTCACAGTACTCACAAATACACCTAGTATTTTAGTGCTAATTGCAGTTTCCACCCCCCTGGTAAACACCAAAGCCAACCTGAGAAAAAAATGATTAAATTGCTCCCAATTTCTCATCGCCAATGGATCAGCTCAATAACTAATTCATATATTTGGAATCCAACATGCAACTACATGCGGCTTCAGAGTTTCAATTTCATGATTAGCAATTGGACAAAATGCTAAGGTAAGGAATTGAAATGCCAACATCTCAATGGAAAGCACTGTTTGTACCAATCTAACATATAATTATTTTTTAAGTTTCCAATTTAATTTTATTTGTCATTTTCATAAAACACAAAGAAACACAAATTTTTTTTTTTTGAAAATGTATAGACATACTGACAGACAATTGAACAAACCTTGTGAACTGTCCGCAGATCAATTGCTAACAAAAGAATACCCTGTAATTAGAAAAGCCCATAATTAAAAAATGGATCATAATTTTTATTTATTTTATTTAAGGTATGGACAGAGATGGATAGGCAAAGTATCGACAAAAGGATGTATACCATCCATAGAACTACAATAAAAAAACTGTTCCAACAAAGCAGCACTTTTTTACCGGACAAAAATGATTTCTATTTAAGTTTTATTTGATGAACTAACAACCATTGCCAAATGATCTACCAAAAGCCTTAACATATACAAAAGATGTACATAAAATCAAGGTAGGTATATTGGATGACTGAAAAAAACCCAAACAGCTTTGCAATTCTTATTTTTGCAATTGAAAAATATGCATATACACATGCATGTGCAAAACACGTACACCTGCAGCATGGAACCCTTTGCCCCAACCCCAGAAAAGGGGAAGAAAAAACCACATGCATACTCACAGAAATAATTTTCTCTTACTAACTTACCAAAGTAGCGGCAGACAAGGGAATGAAACGACAAATATGAACCAAATTATTAGGGAGAAACAAACAGAGAAGCATCATGGCATTTACTGCAGCAGATGCACCCTAGGATTATTTAAGAAAACATATCATCAACTCATCATATCTAGTGAGCTTAGGTTAAAGAAAATTTGTAGAGGTGTTAGCCATCTCTGCTGGAGTTTTAAATTCAGCAAAGCACCAAAGTTGCATACCAGTCCTGCAGCATCCCGCACAGCATAACCCTGGAAGAAGAAATAATTAAGTCAACTAAAATTTGCACAAGCTTGTCCAATAGCAAAATAAGTGAACTTTTTTTTTTCTTATTTCTATGCTAAATTATGAAGGCAAATGTAGATTTACAGTACAAGTAATCAAATGGGCCTGACCTTTTGTTTTCTTTTTTTTTGAGATAAAGATGGGATCTAAATCACCCAATTTTAAATATCCATAACGAATTTTCCACCGAGATTTGAACCTATGACATCTTGCACGGGAAATGCTCTTTGTCATTATATTGTAGCATAACTATAATTCTATAAATCCAGGTTCCAAATGACAAATCTGAATCACTGCTCATGTTATTCATCATGTCAATCCCTGCTAATTGTAAAATTTCTTTTCAAGTAGATATTACCCAACAAGGATCTAGAAAGGCATGTTTCACACAGAAGAAAATGGAGCCACCAAAGGCGCCTCCTAGGTACAGCTTCAGCAGGAATTGTGGCCCAAAATAATATGCAATCTGAGAAAGGAAAATTTCTAGAAATTATGTTTTTTCAAATGTGAATGTAATATGTTCAGCAAAATCACAGAGATGATAAAATACGTTTGCATTCTTACACAGGTACTGTAATTTGTCATGCCTGGTTTACATATGCAGGAGTCATCTACGTTTCGATGTTATTTCAAAATCATGATTTGACATCTATGCATTGGGAGAGTAGGGTGGTCTTACGGGTTGTCCAAAGGATATAATAACCAACATGTTCACGATGAGACGAATGAGATCAACATGGCTAAAGGCAGATGTAATAATTGTGTGTAGCTGTCCATTCTTGAAGTTGTCCAGTGAAATCTGTGCATTCACAAAAGAGATGCTGACAAACAATCAACCTAGGGGGAAAAAACTAAGGATATATTTGAAATATGGAAACCATAAAATGCTTCTTCATGAAAGATCGATCTGCAGTTCTCCATAGGATGTAAACTGCAACATTTGCTCCTATTAGGGATAAAACCATTCTGTCAGGGGTCAATATCCAGTATGACCTACAAAAACAGGAAAAGACGAATTGTGAAAGAATGAAATATGCAGGATAAGCAACTTCAAAATAGTCATGCAATCTTGTTAATCTAATACAAATTCCAAAAGAAAAAAGCTGCAGTATGATAAAATTTCAATAACCATATTGAAATAAGCAGCAAAATATGCCTCTACATATTTATTTTTTCCTTTTGATGAACAAAATGCATACAGATTAGATGGTGTCAAATCAAACATAAGTCAATCGAATGCAGAAAATTTTCAATTTTGGAAATTTAGATTAAATTTTACACGTATGATGGACATGATTGGCATTTGCAACCCCATACCCAGAGTAAATTCTCTGACAACTGTTGTGAACAAAGAAAAAGCTGATTTTCATCACTGGGAATAGCATTTCCACAGGTGGGCTGGCATGAATGGTACCGCTGATTCCCACCATAAATCTGGGCACGGTATTGCCAAATCTATTCTCCTGAGTTGGATATACCATACCAAAATCATGTTATAGAGTTGGGTTCTCAAAGTACCTATGCAATATCATGAATAATTTGTTGATATATTCTGCTGGGATGAAATTACTAGAGATTCAAAATTGGGAGTGGGATTTAAGAAAATGCAAATTATTTTAACACAACAAAGTTGCAAATATTTCGTTTAATTGATTTACTCACTACTTATTTATCTACGTAGAAACGTAGATAATGATAAAAGAATTAAGTTTTCCACTAAGACATTAATCAAATGGAGTGTATTAAAATATTGGAGAGATATTATAATGAGATATAAGCGGAGATGTTGAAATGTCCAAGAGAGGGAGAATCTGTTAAAGAAACATACAAGAGTGTCTAATAGTAAGAAAACATATTTTATCCATCCCTTCTCTTTTAACAAAGTGGTATCAGAGCTTGGAATACCCGGATTGATCAATACTTTAAATCACACGGTTTTGTGCAATGCCCTTATGAACATGCGTTATATGTGAAGATTGAAAATGGAGATATGTTGATTGTATCTTTGTATGTTGATGACTTAATTTTTATGGGTAGTAGCGGTGCAATGATTGTTGAGTTCAAAAGGGCCATGAAGAAAGAGTTTGAAATGACCGATTTGGGACTTATGTCCTATTTTCTTGGTCTTGAGATAAAGCAAGAAGATGAAGGAATTTTTGTTTCTCAAGAGGGTTATGCAAAAGAAATTTTGAAAAGATTCAAAATGGAGGATTGCAAGCCGGTTAGCACACCGGTTGATTGTGGTGTGAAGTTATCTCGGCATGACAAAGGGAAGGTAGTTGATGTGACTTTATACAAAAGTCTAGTTGGTAACTTGAGGTATTTGACATGCACTAGACCGGATATTTTATATGCGGTCGGCTTAGTAAGCCGGTATATGGAGGAGCCGAGATCGACGCATTGGAAGACTATCAAACGAATTCTTCGTTACATCCGAGGTACTCTATCACTTGGTTTGTTTTATGGTTATTCCGCTAATAAATTTGTAATTTTTGGCTATTCGGATAGTGATTGGGGCGGAGATACCGATGATAGAAAGAGCACCTCCGGCTTTGCATTTTACATGGGAGATACAACATTCACTTGGCTATCAAAGAAGCAACCGATTGTGACACTTTCGACATGTGAGGCGGAATATGTTGCGGCGGCGACATGCGTGTGCCATGCAATTTGGCTAAGAAGATTACTCAAGGAGATCAATCTCACTCAAGATGTGGCAACACCAATCTATTTGGATAGCAAGTCGGCAATCGAGTTGGCGAAAAATCCAGTCCATCATGAAAGAAGCAAACATATCGATGTGAAATTTCATTTTAAAGCAAGAAACATACAAGAGTGCATCTGGCACCTCCCTCTACAGTAAATGTACAGGCGAGCTAGGGCGGCAAACCAATTTGAATTCGATCGAACTCATTGGTGTTTGAATTTGATTTGAAACTATTTCAAACTAAATCAAACTTGAGTTAAATCAAACTCAAACTGAAATCGAACTCTTAATGATTCAATTATTCTAATTTTTATATTATCATAAATAACTAGAGCTAAAATAATTAATATTTTATCAATTTTATATTAAAAATTAAAAAATTAACTAATATTAATTAATAATATCTCATTAATTTTATAATAAAATAATTATGTTATTGCATATATTATTAACTAAATAATTAAAAATATATATAAATAACTATATATCGAACTATTACGAATTGAACTCGAACTTGTTCATTAAAAAATTTATTGAACCGAACTTGAATCGAACTAACAAAAAAATCTAATCGAATGAACCGAATTCGAACTAAAATCGAACTAAAATTGAATCAAACACCGAACGAATTACGAATTACAAATTATGAATTTTTCTCTATGGCGAGCTATTTGATAAATAATTAAAGACAAGCTTGAGCCCAGATTTTAGCAAAGCCCAGGCAAAAATAAATTCGGGCTTTAATACTTTCAGGCCTATAATTAGGGAGAAGAAATGATACTTCGAAAGTTCTTTTTGAACATTAAACCTTGTTTGTTCTTGTTCATGCCAGAATTCGTGCACGGGTCTCTGCCTGTTACCACCCTGCCGTTGCAACGAAAAGCAACGCAACCAGGCCCCACGTGTCAGAAGCCTTCCCATTTGCACAATGTACCTTGACAGGGCCGAGAACGGGAGCTCTGAGGGCTTGTAAGTAGAGAAGTAGAGGCTTCGGGTTGGTTTGAACTGCCATGACAGCAAGCGGCTTTGAGAGAAAGGGTTTTGTTGAGGAGTAGGAAAAGAGAAAGGTTTGGGGTTGGTTGTAGTGGCTGGGTTTAGCAAGTGGCGGAGGTGTGAGGTGAGAAGCCTACGTGTCATGATCTTGCTGGTCTACTCACACCCGACGAGGTGGTGTGGTGATCGTTTGAAGAAGGAAAGAGTAGGGAATGCATATAAAGGAGCTTGATCTGAGGATTGTACTGCTTTATACTGAGCCAATCACAGGCTGACAACCAAACTGATGGTTGAGAATAAATGACAGCTTTCATTAATTAGTGATTTGTAATTCTCTCTCCATCAATCTCTGTTGTCTCTCCATCGGAAGTCAGAACAATAAATTCGTTGGTACCCCACCAACTAAAAGTGCATTCTTTAATCTTTACTGAACCTATTCGTTTATTTATTGTACTAGCTCCTTTCCTCAGTTGTGTCTATAAACTGCTGCTCCACAAATCAAGAAACTACCAGTTGTTCGTCTATTCTTATTTTTATTGAAAACCGTAGGCATATTAGATTAAACAAATAATTACATATTATATAATAACAATAGAAAAATAAGCTAAACAAAATCAACTCCAAACACTAATAATTTAAGATTAACCTAATCATTTAAGGTATGTTTGACACTTGATGGAATAGCAAAAATTAGAATATAATAGCTATTCCGATGAATTAACTTGCCAAACAAATTTTAGAGTAAATACAAAAGTGCGGAAGAATGCTAATCCGGTATATCAAGTTATAGGTAGTATGCTGGATTAGCTCTCGTCGGAATATCGATTGTTGTTTGATTATGTTGTATTATATTATTATATTTTGATTATAATAAAGATTATGATTCATCATTATATTATTATTATATTAATATTATGATGATTATTTATTATTATTATTATTATTATTATATTATAATAATAATTATTATTATATTAATATCACTATTAGTATTATTATTATATGATAAATTTTATTATTATTATTATTATTATTATATTATAATAATTATGATTTTAGTATTATATTATTATATTATGATTAAGGTTATATTATTATCATATTATTATGATTATGACTATGATTATTATTACTTATTATTATTATTATATTATATTATTATGATTATAACAATGATTATATTATAATTATATTATTATGATTATAATTATTTAATAATTATATTATTATGATTATAATAATTTATTATTATTATATTATATTATGATTTTAATTTATAATAATTATGATTTTAGTATTATATTATTATATTCTAATTATAAATATGATTATATTATTATTATGATTATTATGATTGTTTATTATTATTATTATATTATTATAATTATGATTATTATATTATATTATATTATATTATTATATATTATGATTATAGTTATAACTATATTATAATTATATTATTATGATTATAATTATAATTATGATTATAATTATAATTTTTTATTATTATTTTTTATATTATGATTATTATTATATTATTATTATGATCATTATTTTATTATATTATTATTATTATTATTATTGTACTATTATTATCATCATCATCATTGTTAGTATCGTAATTATCCATATTTTAACTATTCGATTAACAATCATCAAATGATATTTTCACTCTTCCGAATAGTCAAGAATACCGCTCTTCCAAAAATACACTATTCTATCACTCTTCCAAAATTACCACTCTTCCATGGCTATTGCTTGATTTGCCAAACGAACTAGAGTTTGTTTGGCATACCAAAATAGCAAAAAGTAGAATAGAATTTCGCTTTTAGACTAAGTAGAAGAGTGCGAATAGTGCTAATCCCAGGTATACCAACTTATAGGTGGAATACCGCTCTTCGAATAGCGATTATTGTTTGATTATATTATATTATATTATTATATTATGATTATGATTAAGATTTAGTATTATTATATTATTATATTATATTTATGATTATAATTTATTATTATATTAATATTATGATTATTATTATTTATTATTATTATTATCATTATATTATTATTATTAAATTATTATTATCATTATTGTTATTATATTATCGTTACCATTAGTATTATTATATTATACTATTATTATTAATTATTTATAATTATTTTTATGATTATGATTATATTTTTATTATTATATTATTATGATTATGATTATGGTTATATTATTATGATTATGACTATAATTATTATTATCATGATTATGATTATGATTATTATATTATGATTATATTATTAAATTATGATTGCTTATTATTATTATATTATTATAATTATGATTATAATTATAATTTTTTATTATTATATTACTATATTATGATTATGTTTATATTTTTATTATATTACTATTATAATATTATTATTTATTATGATTATTTTTTATTACTTTATTATTATTTTACTATGTTGTATTATATTATTATATGTTGATTATAGTTATGATTAATTTATTATTATATTATTATAATTATAATTATTTTATGATTATGATTATATTTTTATTATTATGATTATGATTATGGTTATATTATTATGATTATGATATAATTATTATTATCATGATTATGATTATGATTATTATATTATGATTATATTATTAAAATTATGATAACTTATTATTGTTATATTATTAAAATTATGATTACTTATTATTATAATTATGATTGTAATTATAATTTTTTATTATTATATTACTATATTATGATTATATTTATATTTTTATTATATAACTATTATAATATTATTATTTATTATGATTATTTTTTATTACTTTATTATTATTATTATTATTATCTTACTATTATGATTATTATTTTACTATTATTATTATTATCATCATCATTATTAGTATCATAATTATTCATATTTTAACTATTCTGAGTAACAACTACCAAACGATATCTTCGTTCTTCCGAATAATCAAGAATATCACTCTTCTACCACTCTTCCAAAAAAACACTATTCTATTACTCTTCCAAAATTACCACTCTTCCAAAGTTATTCCTTAATTTGTCAAACGGACCCTTATAGTAGAGCTAAAAATGATTATCGTATTTTGCTAAAAAAATTGTGAGATTCCATCAGCTAACGACCACGATCAAATGACATTACATTCATCTTGAAATTAGTTTGAAGTGATTCAAAAAGAAGCATTCTTGTTTTCTCATATAACGCTTGTCTTGAGAAGTAAATGATAAGAATGAGAGAAATGTTTTGGTTGAGAGGTAAGCGGCCAACGAGACAGTGAAGTCGAAGATGATGAACAATGATATCTATTCTATATGGCAGGTAAATGGTAGAGAGGTCGACGACCTAATAGAGAGCAAAGGGCAAGAGAGGTCGATGACTATAATAGTTTGAGTTGGAGTTGTCCACCTTGTCGATTCGGTGCGCTATGTCCTCCCAACAAGGTCAAGGTCTAAAGGTAAAGTGATGTGAATTGTGGATGAAATAGATGAAGTGGATAAGACGAGATAGTTGGCTAGTGGATTAGATGAGTGGTGAATTGGTGAGAGATAATAGTACGGAGGAAATTGGTAGACCGAGATCACCAACAGATTGGGGCAGCAACAAAGGAGAAAGAGAGAGAAAGAAGTAAAGAGGATGGCGGGGGAGGCTAGGCTCGATGATGGCCTCCCCACCGAATGATTTCACACTTTTTTGTCTTTTTTCTCGATTCGTTTGGCACTCCATAAAATAATAAAAAATAAGAATAGTATTGCCATTCCAACGAATTAATTTGCCAAACGAATTTTAGACTAAGTAGAAAAATACAGAATAGTGCTAATCCGGTATACCAAGCTATAGATGGTATACCGGATTAACAATTATTGTTTGATTATGTTATATTATACTATTATATTATGATTATGATTTATTATTATTATAATTATAATAATAATTATTATATAATTATGATTATGATTATGATTATGATTATTTAATTATATTATATTATTATGATTATTATTATTATTTATTATTATTATTATTATTTATTATGATTATGATTATTAGAATAGAATAATATAATATTATTTAATTATATTATATTATTATGATTATTATTATTTATTATTATTTGTTATGATTATGATTATTATTTTTTTATTATTGTTTTACTATTATTATTATTATCATCAACATTATTAGTATCATAATTATTTATATTTTAACTATTTTTGATTAAAAATACTACTTTTTTTATCACTCTTTCAAAATTAACACTATTTTAAATAGTAAAAAATGAACCATTAATGCCGCCGCCCGTGAGTTTAGACTGCTTTTTGCGAGGATTTCTGATAGTACTGACTAAACACATCTCTGCATCGGAATAGTGAGCTGCACGTAGAGGTGGCAATCGGGCGGGTCGGGTCGGGTTCGGGTTCGGGTCGGATGGGTCGGGTCAGTTTGACTTTCTAGAAGAAATCGGGTCGGGTCAGGGTCGAGTCAATTTATATGTTGTGTTTTTTCAGATCGTTGATATATTTCGATTGGATTAAAGACCATTTGATCTCGGGTCAGATCGGGTCAGTTTAACTTTCTTAAAAAATTGGATCGGATCGGGTTCAGATCCGGACGGATCGGACGAGTTTCTCGAGTTAGGTCGGGTTCTGCCACCTCTAGCTGCACGCACCGAGCATACGGGCCTTTCATCCAAAAAAAAAAAGCTGCACGCACCGTATAAAGATTATAGGGGTGTTTTTTGAGATTGAGTTTACACGAATTTTAAAACAAATCTAATGAACAGCACGCTGCGCTACACATGAATTCCTACTTTTTTCGGTCGAGTCCTGTTTCATAAAATAAAAAAAAAATTATTGCAATTGTTGTTTAAGAATTGTGACTGATGATTCTAACTAGTAAAGTTTTTGCAAATAACCTCCAAGTTGACAGTGGACACAGATAGTAAAGTTTGTAGCCAAATGGGGTATGATAAGTTTTCCTAATTTGTATAACTAGAAATGAAATTACATTAAACTAATTGTGTATAATTCCATCAGAGATTAAAACACAGAACAAATGTTGTCATACAGAATTACAAATATAAAAGTACAAATCAGAGATTAAGTATGAATTTGTCGTACAAAATTATAAAGTAAAAAAATGCAAATAACAATTAAATATTAAATAACTTTACCTGCACCAGAAAAGATAAAAGACAGGAGTGTAGGAAGGAGATCTCTCCATCTCTCCGAGTCTGTGTTTTGCGCGATGGAGAAGGGTATTTTAACTCTCTATCTTGTGTGATCGAGCGAAATAGAAGGTAAAAATCAGGTGATTTTAATTGATTTGTTAACTCTCCATGAACAAGTCTCGTGTGTTAAGAAGAGTGGGAGTCGAAGCGACGAAGCACGACTACAGTTAATAATTTATGCGGAGCCACGAGCCGAATTTCTATTGGCTATGATATGCATATTGGGAGTGTTTGGCTCAGCGAATCAATATTTATTATAATTATGATTATGATTATTATATTATGATTATATTATTAAAATTATGATTACTTATTATTATATTATTATAATTATGATTGTAATTATAATTTATTATTATTATATTACTATATTATGATTATGTTTATATTTTTATTATATTACTATTATAATATTATTATTTATTATGATTATTTTTTATTAATTTATTATGTTGTATTATATTATTATATGTTGATTATATTTATGATTAATTTATTATTATATTATTATAATTATAATTATTTATAATTATTTTTATGATTATGATTATATTTTTATTATTATATTATTATGATTATGGTTATATTATTATGATTATGACTATAATTATTATTATCATGATTATGATTATGATTATTATATTATGATTATATTATTAAAATTATGATTACTTATTATTATTATTATATTATTATAATTATGATTATAATTATAATTTTTTATTATTATATTACTATATTATGATTATGTTGTACCTCCGTCGCGCAGAGATTCCGACGATTAGCTGATCGTGTGTTACGAGATCATGGTTCGTATCGGCCATCGTCAGACTCGTACTGTTCCGTACGATTCGTATGAATCGTACAATATGAAATCTCTGCTTGGAATTGGAAAGTACCAGCGTAGAATTATGCAAATACATAGCTAAAAGGGCATATCTGCAAGACTTGGATAGCTTGGACTTAAACATCATCTAATGGGTTGGATCAGACCTAGTGAGTCCATAGAAGGATCGAATAAGAACTGAGTTTAAAAAAAAACTTTTAAAGGGCTAAGTCCAAAGAGTTTAATTTTTGAGAGGTGAAACAGACTCTTGAAAGACCCTTCGGATCTTAATGCCCGAGTTTGAAAAGATTTTATCATTTTTATTTATTTTATCAGATTTTTTTATAACTCAAATATAAGACAAAATATTAAAAAAATAAAGTAACAATTCATAGTTGTAAATGTAAAAAAATAACATTTTTTTATTTTATTATTCTTTTAATATTTTCTGATTTTCTGTATTTTTAAATACAATTAAAATACAAGGGTTTGAAAAGAGAGTTTGAAAAAAAAGCTCGAGAATTTGAGAAGGGTCGGTTCAAAAAGAATTGGATCAAATTTGAATGAGTCGAATTTTTTGGGGTTGAGACTGACCCTTAAAGGTGGGTCGGATCAAATCGGATCGATTTGATAGAGACCGGATAAAATTGAATATTTCGATGAGCCGGCCGGACCGGATTCGTATCTTCGGTCCTTATGGACCATCCTACTTGGACTCATTATTATTCCACTTACTAAATTTGATGTTTATCACCACCTCTTTTGTTAGCTTTGGTGAAAACTTCATAGAGATGGATAATATATTTGTTCAATTTCCACTGAAACCTGAACGGATTTCCGGATTAATTAGTACAGATAGGACAAAAATCGATGCTTTTTATTTTTCAAAATCGAAAATGTGGAGCAAACTGCACGCATCAGCTTAAAAGAAAGGATCATGAGAACTATAGATTACATCACTTAACAATCAGTATCAACCGAGTCTTTGGAACAGATAAGAAAGCTGATATTTCTGATTTCCTTCTTTCGTTCTATCTTTTTTTTTTGAGGTGGTAGCCAATTAATATTTGATTGATTACTACGAACTATCTTTCAAGATTATGAAATGAAACAGCTCTTATGTTACTTTTGTAACAAATAAAACACAAATCTGTCATCCCTCTTCTTATGGACCTGATGGTCTCAGTACACTGCTTACTGACAGGTTGAAAACAAAGAAAGATCAAATAATAGACCAACGAGAGAGACTCAAACTGCACTATCAGTTCAAAGTTTTATTAGATCCATCTTCTAATTCGAGCACAGGCAAGGATTCCGACAAAGGCACCTCCTAAATGAGCAGCACCTGACACATCGCTATTTCCCTGCAAAATAATTTAGTGAACTCCATTAATGGAATTGTATGCATGGTTTATAAACTGTCATGGGCTTTTGACACGATATTTTTAGCGTGAATTGCAATTTCCACCCCTTGTTAACATGAAAGCCAAGCTGAGCACAAAATTATTAAATTGCTCTTTTTTTTTTCAAAGTAGTCCGATGGATTGGCTCCATAACTATTGACAGGGGCGACGACAAGGTAGGTGCCGGTCGATATTCAGGCATTTTCTTAGTCATTGAAAAATAAAAGTTGTATGGTAAAAAATAATTTTTTTTTGACCCCTAACATTCTATTTCTTTGAACAGGGCAACCCTTACCGATCGTTTCGGATTCTGCCCTGATTATTGATATATTTTTGGAATCTGACATGTGAGTCCATGTGGCTTGAAAGTTCAGCTTCATGCTTAGCGTGATCAGACCAAATTGCTCAGTAAATTACGAATTAGAATTCCATTTTCACTTTATTGGCCTTTTTCATGCAACAGAAGAAAACACACAAAAAGAATCTGAAATATATACACTGATAGATAATTGGACAAACCTTGTAAACTCTCCACACATCAGTTGCTAACAAAAAAAAGCCCTGTAATTAGAAAAGCCCATAATTAGAACATGCATGATAATTTTTAATTTACTTATTTTTTTATGTAAGGAAAGAGATGGATGGACAGAGTATCACAAGAAATGTGCACGTGTGTGAAAAATATACGTACGCACAGCCAAACCCATACCCACCTGCTCCCATATACTAAAAAATATACACACCTGTGCTCATAGTGCATATGCCTATTATGGACACCATGTACACATTCCGTATGGAGCCATCCATCCTTGCATGCATAATTCACACACACACACACACACACACAGACAATTTTCTTTTATCAGCTTACCAAAATGGCACCAGGTACAGGAATGAGATAGCAGACTTGAACCAAATTCTTTGGGAGCAGAAACACATTGAACAAAATGATGGCATTCACTGAAGCACTAGCACCCTAGGATTATTTAAGAAAAAATCGTTATATCTAGTGAGGTTAGGTTAAACAAAGCCTTTTTTTTAGGTTTTAACCATCTTACTGAAGTTTTGAATTCAGCAAAGCACCATAGTACAAATGTACAATTTTGGAAGTTTTGAGATACGGAGTTACTTACCAGTCCTTCAACATCCTGTATGCCATGACCCTGGAAGAAGAAAAATAAAAGGTAATTGAAATTCGTACACACTCTTGTCCAATAGCAAAATAAGCTTAACTCCATATTACAATGTCCATGCCAATAGGTAAATGCAGATTAATAATACAAGGGATCAAACTAATGCCTATTTTTTTGGTGTAATGTCATGCCATGATTACACTTCAGCACAATTAAAATCCAAGTTTCAAATGAAAAATCTAATTTGCTTCTCATAATGTCAATCCCTACTAATCATGTACTCTCTTCTAGAAAATATTACCCGATAGGGATCTAGAAAGGCGTGGTTCAACAAGAAGAAAATCGAGCCACCAAAAGCACCACTTACGTACAGCTTCAGCAGGAACTTTGGCCCAAAAATATATGCAATCTGAACATGGCAAAGTTCCAAGTTATGCTTTCAACTGGAGAATATAAGTTCAGGAAAAATCACACAGATGGACTTTTGCAAATCTTAGTATGTTATAATATGATATATCTCGGTGGAGGAAAGAGAGAATAATTTTGAAATTTCTTTCTATTCAAATTATATTTTCTATTTCTCTTACACTTTTCTCTTCTCTCTTACTTGCTTACAACAGAATACAAGTCTATTTATAGCCTTAGATATGACTCTTAAAATTCGTACAGTAATTAAAATAAAACAGAATTCAAAACAACTCAAAACACAATACTAAACAATACAGTAAATTCTGACCCTTCGCTACTAAAACTGCTATAACTTTTTATTGGGAACTCCAAATGATTTAAAAACTGGACCATCAGAAACTAGACTTCAAGACCTTTAAATCCATAGGTCATACATGCAATTTGACAAATGTTTGCCCTTTCCCCTACTCATTTAAAACTGGCTCAAAATCTGTCCACTGTGCTGTCACGAATTTATAAAAATTTAAGTTTATTCATCAACACCCCTCCTTAAACTTAATTCTTTTCTTTTTTGCATCCGTACGATCTCCTCCTTCAAACTTAGAGAATTTTGTACCGAGTTCCATCGGTATTGCTACTGAATTATACTCTTTCATCTTGTTATTCTTCAAAGGTGATTTTTTCTTACTCATCAAGTTTTTCTTTTTACCCGTGTCACTCAAACCTGATCCATTGTCAATCTGATTACCATTATCAGTTTTCAAATTCACCTTCACATCTTTTGCACCATTTTCCTCATGTTGAGGCTCATTCTCTGCCATTTTACTCTCCACCACTTCTTTCTTTGCATCTCCATTCTCCCCTTCTTGTTTGACATTATTATTTGATTCTTTCTCTTTGCACCTATGAAGAGACTCTTCTTCCTCCACTTTTGGCTTCTCAATTTCTACATCTAATACGGAATTTACTTTCTCAGACATTTCTCGGACTTTCTCTACAGTCACCACCTCCTTGAGCTGAGAACTCAACTCAACTATCTTTTCTTCAGCCTTTGACTGACAAGCCCGTAGCTCATCATTCTTTTGTGTTATACTCTGCAACTCGTTTTCCTTGTCCAACAACCTCTCCTTCAATTGTAAGCTCTCTGTTCTTGCCTCTTTCATTGCCTTACTTGTCGCTTTTACTTGCAACTCTGCTTGATGCAACTTCTTCAACAGCTGCTCTTTCTCCTCCAGTTGTTGAATGGCTGAGGCAAGAGATTTTGTCTTGCACTTCTCTGATTCATGCACCTCCTCAAGTCGGATCTTCTGTTCCTCTGCTTTTCCCCTCCATTCATCCACCAAACTGGAAAACTGCTCAATTTTCTCCATGTTGACATGCAAACACCTTTCTCGCACATTTCTTAAGTTCAGTTTGAAGATTCGATTCTTGGTCATCTCTACACGTACAACCAATCGGTCTTTTTTATCCTTCAAATGCAACATTTGGTCTTTCATGAAAACCGAATATCCCTTCTCCAATAGTTGCCCCATGCTAAGTATATTACTCTTCAAATCAGGAACATGATAAACATCCTCAATCGATCCTTCTTTACCATCCTTTTGAGAAAAATAAATTTTACCTCGGCCCTTCACTCGAACCTTCGATGCGTCTCCAAATGACACATACCCATCTTCTACCTCTTGCATCTCTGCAAATAAATGTTTGAGTCCGCACATGTGATTACTAGCGCCTGTATCGAGATACCACACTGTGTCGCTGTCGGGAATGGTATTTTTATAGGCCATCATGAGAACACCATCTTCTTTTATCTCCTCTTCTGCGACTAAATTCGCGTTTTCTTCTACCTTTTTCTCGGAATAGCACTCCTTTGCATAGTGTCCATACTTACCGCAATTATAGCACTCGACATTTGATTTGCACTGTTTTGCGTAGTGCCCATGCTTGCCACAGTTGTAGCACTCAATATTTGAATGACTTGACATGCCGCCTCTCCCACGATCACGTTCTCGACCATGCCAATTCTGTTGGTTCGACTCATCCTTTTCTTCATAACTGTGTCCACGTCCACGGCCTTCACCATGACCAAAACTACGACCTCCACGGCCGCGCCCTCTACCACGAACGTTTTGAATATAGAGTATCTTTTCATCTTTGATAGACACCTTGATTTGCAGCGCTTTCTCAAGCAACTCGTTATTCTTATTCTTGCGTTGCTCATGTGCCTCTAGCGACCCAGCGAGATCGTCGATAGTTAGCTCCTCCAAGTCCTTCGACTCTTCGATGGCGCACACAACATTCTCGAAATTTTCGGTTAGCGACCGCAGAATTTTCTCCACGACCCTCGAGTCCTTTAGAGTTTCACCGTTGCACTTGAGTTGATTTACCACGATTTGCACACGCGTGATGTAGTCGGATACACCTTCCGACTCCTTCATCTTCATACCCTCCAACTCACCGCGTAGAGTTTGGAGTCTTACTTGCTTTACTCGGTTAGCCCCCTTGAAGACTTTTTGCAACGTATCCCATGCTTCCTTGGCAGTTGTCGCGCTTGCTATCTTTTCAAAATCCGACTCGTCAACCGCTTGGAATAACATGTATAACGCTGTCTTGTCCTTCATTCGCGTTTCTTTCAACGCCTTTACCTGATTCGCCGTCTGAACTGTGTCTGCAGCTGGCTCTTCAAAACCGACTTCGGCTACTTCCCATGCATCTTGGGCCCCGAGTAGTGTTCGCATTTGGATGCTCCAGTTGTTGTAGTTGGCTTTCGTCAATCGTGGCAGTGGCATACCTCCCACCGACATTCTCCCGGAATTTGCCATCGGCTCTGATACCAATTTGTTATAATATGATATATCTCGGTGGAGGGAAGAGAGAACAATTCTGAAATTTTTTTTATTCATCAACATAGTAAACAGTCAATTTCATACTTTGCCTTTTGCACTGTTACCAACTTATGGTGGAACTTTGTATTTTGCAGATAATTGTTTATAAAAACCTGTCCAGAGTGGATGTAGGAATATCAGCAACAATGATCTTTCAGTTCAATAAACTGTCATTCAGTTCACCAACCATGATCTTTCTAGTTTACACAGGTACTAGCTAATAGAAGAAAGAATGGAGTTTTAAACTGATATTTGATATCTATGTGCTGGGAGAGTGGGGTGAAGCTTACGGTTCGACCAAAGGATTCGAGACACAACATGTTCATGATGAGATGGTTGGGTTCACAGTGGCTAAAGGCAGATGTAATTATTGTGTGCAACCGACCGTTCTTGAGATTATCCAATGAAATCTGTGCAATCACAAAAGAGATGCTGACAAACAATCAATCTAGGAGGAAAATAGAAAATCAAGGATATATGTGAAATACGGAAACCATAAAATGCTTCTTCATGAAAGAAGGATCGGCCACCCCCCATAGGATGTAAACTACAACATTTGCTCCTATTAAGAACAAAACCATATTGTCAGGTGTCAGCATCTGGTATGACCTACAAAACAGGAAACAACAAACTGTAAGAGGGTAAATATGCAGAATAAGCAACTTTCAAAACAATGCTGCAATCAACATGATAAAATTTCATAACCATGTTGAAGTGTCAAAATATGCCTCTACATATTTATTTTCCTTTTGATGAACAAAAAGCACATAGATCAGATGGTGTCAGATCAAAAGTAAACCAATTGAACGCTGAAAGTTTTATATTTAATTCTTTTGGAAATCATGAATGACATAAAAAGAAAAATAAGCTGACAGTTATTACTGGCAATAGCATGTCAAGAGCTGGGTATGCACGCTGCTGCTAATTCCTTTCCAAGCTGGAGACGTTATTATAAATTTTTTTTTCCAGAGTTAAAATATGCTATAACTAAAAATCATATTTTTAGTAGTTTGGGCACACTTTTGTAAATAACCCATCCTGAAAATATCTTTGTAATGTTATGGAGAATTTACCGTATTTTGCAAGGATGAAATAATTAGTGATGTATAATTGGGGGTGAAACTTGAGAAATTCTAATATCAGTTTCACAGAGTAAGTTTGGAAATGTTTCCTTTATTCATTCACTTACTAAATAATCTAGATAGAGACGTCACTGGATAATGATAAAATCCTTATATCTTCAAATAACATTATTAATAAAGTAGAAGTTTAAAATATCGGATTAACACTACGAGAGAGAAGATCTTTGACAACGATTGTTGATCAAGTATAACAACGGTTATGAAACCGTTAGTAAATGGGGATGTTAGAAAAAATATTAAAAACCGTTGTTAAAAATACGTTATAAAAGAGGTGTCAAGAAGACATTTAACAACGATTTTTATTTAAAAACTATTGTTAAAAATACGTTGTAAAGGGGGGTGTCAGGAAGATATTTAATAACGGTTTTTAAATAAAATAAAAATCATTGTTAAAGGTACCTTAAAAACAAAAATATTTTTTTTTGAAAAAATACCTTTAGCAACGATTTTAACTAATAACCGTTGCTAAAGATATTTTTTTAATTTTTGTTTTTAAATTTTAAAGGTGCAAGTCAGATTGATATTGAGTCGTATTGATTAATAATAAATAATAAATATGGAGTCATATTGATTAGATAAGAACAAATATTGTTATATATTATTCATTTAATAATTAATATGAAAAAAATATAATTTTTCATCAAATGAAAAAATATTTACTCAAAAAATACATACATCTTTCTCATACAATAATATTGAAACCTATACAATTTCAAAAAAAAAAAAATAGAAAAGAACAGAAAAAAAACTATAAATGAGTTTTTGAGCTTGAAGATGAGATTTTTTTGTCCCGAAAATGGCAGTTATGTTAACCCTGTAGATCTCATCGTTAGATTTCTGTGACCGCGTAGAACACCTCAATCAGAGTTTCATATAAAAAGTTATGGCCGTTTGAAGTTGAGATGATCGGATTTTAGTTTTTATTTCTTCTATCTCTTTTCTCTCTTCTTTCTCATCTCTCTTTTTATATATGAAAATATATGAAAAGAGGTTGGTAATCAGTGAGATTTCAGTTTTGAAATTTTTATTTTTGAAATGTTGGATTGAAATTAACGAATGGTGAGATGAACAATCCATGAGAGCAAAAAAAAAATGCCAGAGTAAATGTTAGACCCAGAAAAACAGCAGAATCATTTAGCAACGATTCTTTCAAGAAATCGTTACTAAACACAACATTTAACAATGGTTCTAGACACATAACTGTTATTAAAGGCTGTGTTTAACAATGGTTCTTTCAAGGAATCTTTACTAAATGGTTCTGCTGCTTTTTGGTGTTATGAGAGTTTATTTTAACAACGTTTTTTTTATTATTAATCATTGTTAAAAAAATTCTCAATATTACAATGATATCACTGAATTATTTTAATAATGAATTTGATATATAATCGTTGTTAAATGAGTGTTGTCTAATGTCTTTTCTGTTGTTGTGTAAGTCATTAACAGTTATTGAGTGGAGATGTTGAAATGTCAGCGAGAGAGAAAAATCGTTATGACATATCACGTATCTACCTACACTAACAGTACTGATTAACTAGCTATTTGACAAGTAATTAAACAAAAGTTTCAGCCCAGATTTCAGCAATGCCCAGGAAAATGTTAATCCAGGCTTACGCTGATTAAGGCCTAGAAGATAATGTAATGATCCAAATTCACCTCCGTCCGAATGATTGAACGGTGTGAATCATTGATTTATTTCTAAAAACAAAGAATAGAACAATATCAATTTCAGTTTTTCAAACACGCATCCCTCCGCGCCACGCTTTCTCCTCTTGTGTTCTCCTGCATTATTTTTTTGTTCCACTGATTGCACTTAATTAGTTGCTCCACTATTATTGGTGCCTTTAAAATTCAGAATAAGACATGTATGGAAGAGAGGACGTTGTTTCATTGAAATTTATTACAGAGAATTAATTAACATCCAGCATTTTTTTGGTGTTGTTTCATCAATTATTTCTGTTCTTTTCCATTTTAAAGAAATCGGTTCTCATTTTCGCTTGTTATTGATTTCCATTCTTTTATATTTTCCTATGTTTATCACAGAATTAAGTAACATCTAATATGAACGTTTTATTCTACTATAAGATATCAAATTGATAAATAAGATTCATTTCAATGGGTGCAACCCACAAAAAAAAACTTATATTATTTTGTTTTATCAAATCATTTATATCATTATTGTTTTATCGCACTCATCATCCATATCTCATGCTTTAGAAAGATAAACACTTGATCAGGCTAACATAATAGTTTATTATATCTAACAAAATCATAATTTGTAAATATAAAAAAAACTAGATATATAAATTGGCATACGATATAAATTCATCGAACATAGTCACCGCATGAAATTGAACCTAACTATCAGATGAAGTATTATTACTTTTTAAGTACTAATGTTTACAAATTAAATGTATGACAAAGACAAAACAACTAAATAAGATTGACAAAATCATCATTTAGTGCAATACAATCACCTGATTTAGCTAGCACTTCAATTTACAACAAAATGAGCACCGCAGAAAACAATTAAGCATAAATCATTCTTGTATCCATATATAATCACTGAATTGAGTGCTCAAATTTTTGCATTGGCGTGCGGGAAGAGAAACGACGTATGTGGGGGACTTTTAAGGGGGTTGTGTTAGAGGGACTGTTATCTCCTCCCAAAATGCATGAAAAAGAGAGATACAAGTACCAGTATTTGTGGACGGGTCTCTGCCTGTTACCACCCCGCCGTCGCAAAGTTGTCAGAAGCCTCCCCATACGCACAATGTACCTTGATAGGGCCGAGAATGGGAGCTCTGAGGGCTTGTAAGTAGAGAAGTAGAGGCTTCGGTTTGGTTTGAACTGCCATGGCAGGAAGCGGCTTTGAGAGAGAGGATTTTGTTGAGAAGTAGAAAAAGAGAAGGGTTTTGGACTGGGTGTAATGGCTGGGCTCAACAGATTGCGGAGGTGAGAGGCAAGAAGTCTACGTGTCATGATCTTATTGGTCCACTCACTCCCGGCGAGGTGGTGTGTTGATCGTTTACAGAAGAGAAGAAGAGTGGTGAATGCACACAAAGGGAAGGGAGGAGCTTAAGCTGTGGTTTGTACTGTTTTATTCATTCTCTGTGAAGAGCCAATCAGCGGTCGACAACTAAACCGATGCTTGGAAATAAGTGACAGCATGAGGGTTTGTTAGTGAACTAAAATACTTGTTAATCCTTAATTTCTCTCTCCATCAATCTTTGTTGTCTTGTCTCCATCGCAAGTGAGGACAATAAATTCGTACGGTACCCCACCAAATAAAGTGCATCTTTTGCTGAACCCATTGGTTTAGAACGCCTTCCTCAGTTGTGTATGTCTGTACACAGATGAAAAAGCCACTGGATGTTCGTCTATTCTTATTTTTAGCTTGGGTCTATATTAAATAAAGGTTAATAGGGTCCAGCTAATAGTACCCAACCTAAATTCCTGGAAAAAAATCCCCGTAACTGACTTTCTCATTCGAAAAAAAGTCGCTGAAGATGCAATTCAAAAAAGAAAAAGATCGCTGAAGCATTCCAGGGTGCGCGAAGCTTAAATAACACTTGCTTAATTTTCCAGAAAGTCAAAGCACATATTTTTTTAGTAATTAAAATAATAAAAAAATTGATAAGATTCTTTACGAAATTACATGCACTAGTTTGAACCGAATTTAAAAATCTCGTCTCGGAACTTTTATACCAATTTGAAACTCGATCTCGGGCCCTTATACTGAGTTTGAAACTAGGTCTCGGACCCTTAGACCGAGTTTCAAACTCGATCCCAGATGTTATTTTTTTTTCTGTCTTGATTTATTTGTTTAGTTATTTATGTGATAAAAATAAATATTAAAACAATAAAATTTTAAAATATTACAAATAAACAAATAATATACTATAAACCATTATAAAAATATAATACTACAATAATTAAATCATAATATCAAACAATATTTATAATATTATAATAATAATAAAAAATATCTCATAATTATACTAATAAAACATTAACACTAGTATATTAAATATAAAAATCATGTTATACTTGAACATCCTCATCCTCGGCCCCAGATAGAAAGTATGCTAATATGATCTTTTATTTCATTCATAACCATTAGAATATGTATCGTTCTCCTCCTGTCTTTGTTGATTTTTGCTGATCTGATCTGATGATCATACTGTTGTATATCGGTCAATCTCGTCTATTGCCATAACTACGCCAATGACTAGATCATCTGTTTGACATAATTTTGAATGTTATAGTATGTACAAACATACTGAGTGTGATCTAGCATTCTGAATGAACAAATCACAAACAAATGATCATAAGGAATGTCAGTCAATTGCAGTTTCTGGTACCAACAATTACCAATTCCTGACGCAACTAGTTGAACCTCATAACTTGATTCTACCGTAGAAAATATTTGTCTAATTAAATTCCTCACTTCTTTGACAACCATTTTCAAGTTCTCGCTCAACCAATTCTTAACAATATATGCTATTGTTCTTAAGTCATCTAATTGTAGTCCGCTCTAGTAGTATTTTCATAACAAGAGTGATTGAGCGGGTTTGTTCTGATCTGTCAAACACCCATTATATTGGGTGTGACAAATAATCTCCAAGGACAGTTGAGATCTTTGTATTTCATAACCAACTTTAATTTGTTGTTATTTGCTACCTCCAACTATATATTTTGTTGAATATGAAAATCTATAATTTTGGTTTTCAATTCGAATCTGACATCGAACTTCTGATCGACAACAAATATTTTGTCGATTCTAAGTGGTTTACAAAAATAAGGGTTATCTGCATATGACATTGGCTTGTTGTCACTGAAATGTGCACATATGTGCTTTATTCCCCAATTAATGAATGATACAGATATTTATCACTCTTTAATTATTTTTTTGATATCTATCTCATCCTTAATTTCATTCATATTTAAATCTACTGCATCATGGATGTCATCATCCACAACATCCATATGAACATCCTCGACATTCATGTGTCACTATTCTACTTTCTTATTCTCATTCTATATCGAGGACATGAGTTGGTGGTTGCTCTCGGAAAGAGTGAGTTATTTTCTTAGTTTTTCTAACTAGGTGCTCCTCAGCTCGGGAGTAGATTATTTTCTTAGTCGGGATTGAGGTTGCTACTTTCGAGAATATTTTTCAAATACGGATCGTAGCGATCAGAATTGGTGATTGATTTAGAATCAACTACTATCTCTAGTGTTTTATATCCGGACAATTAGTATGGGTCGCTTCTTTTATCATTTCCTAAATTTTATCAGAAACTACCCCAAATAAGCTTAAAAAACACATGAACATCTTTGAGCAATATTGATTCATGCACTAATGATTATATTAAATTAGCTAGGGAGCAATTCCAAACCGGCATGAATCTGTCTCCTCAAGTCATGAATATTGATTGTGTTCTCGACAGAAAATATGCACGCGACACAAATATAGCAACCCACACCGATTGAAGTGTTTAGGATTTTATATCTGTGATACACATTGATCAGCTACATGGTCAAATTTTTATAAAAAAATAAGTATAAACCTACTGTTATTGTATTTCAATTATAAAGGAAAAAATAACACCGCAAAATAAAAAATTACTTACAATAAAGATAAGAAATGACTGGTAAATACGATTTGAACTAGATATGTTAAAACACGAACTTTGATTTGGAAGCTCTTACAAACCTATGGCAATTTTGAAGAAATTGTGCCAGAAGGAAGAAGAAGGCAGCTGATTTTGGATTATATATAAAAATAATTAAATATTTGACATTGAGTTTTAAATTCGGTCCAAAAGTCATAAAAAAAATAATTGAATCTGAGATCAAGTTTTAAATTCGGTCTCAATTTTTTTCCTTTTTACAAACATTTAATTCAACATCATTAGAAAAAAATTTGGGATCAAGTTTAAAACTTGGTTCAAGGGCCTGAGACTAAGTTTCAAACTCGGTCGAGACTAGAGTACATAATTTCCCA
Organism: Schoenoplectus tabernaemontani; assembly: GCA_037127355.1. Lineage (NCBI taxonomy): Eukaryota > Viridiplantae > Streptophyta > Magnoliopsida > Poales > Cyperaceae > Schoenoplectus > Schoenoplectus tabernaemontani. Next base: position 15,303,222 of record CM073755.1, on the reverse strand, counting down.
ACAAATCTTATCAAAACTCTATTTTTTATTATTTTAATTACTAAAAAAATCTGGTCAAGGAAATATGCGCAAACCCCATGTGACAAATTACATATTGTGGGGATGGGGGAGAATCGATGCCCATCGAACCCATCTTGGTTCGATGGGTGGTTTAGACCATACGAGTAAATAAGGTATGAATCTCAAAGTAATAAATAAATTTAAAGTATGAATCTTAAATATATTCAACAATGAGGTCATCGAATCAAATATTTAGGTATTTAAATATTTGTTATGTATATTTAAGTATTTTTTTGAGTATTTAGATTTTTGTTTGAAGGATTACGAGATTTTCTTATTTAGATATTTAGATATGTGTCATGTATATTTAAGTATCTATTTTAGGTCTTAATTTTGTGTTTTATGATTATATTATTTACTCATTTAGATATTTATGTGTTTTGGATATTTATCTATCTATTTTAGATATTTAGATTTATATTTTAGGATTATGTAATTTACTTATGTAGATATTTTAATATGTGTCCTAAATATTTAACTAGACTGGCAAAAAAATAAATATCACAAACACAATGTTTGCCAAAAATTTAGAATATAACTTTTTAGTTAATAGTTCTTTGTATTCTCTGCCACCCAATTTAGATAGTAATTTATGAGTAATATGTCATGCACAAAATATTGCAATTCATCCGACAACTTTTTTCAATACCATGTGCTATTCGCCCACACCGATCTGTCAAAATATCCCCAAATTTAATGTTATCAATACTCTAAAAAACTTAAAAAAATTGAAATGTATGTGTCACTATCTTCCCTTACAATAAGTGCACATACAAAAATAATTAATTAGCCTTGATGATTCACTCCAACAAATAATATAAGTGATATGTCATATTTGAAATTTGAAAAATAATTACAAACTTATTTGTAAGATAAGTTGGACACATCACAACAACATTATGGAAATATCGATAAGCAGCTTTATTTCGACCATCAACCCAAAGGATATTAAGTAGACGATAATCCTTGTCAAAGTTGTTGTCTGAGAAAAAGAAATTAGAATCCATCATCATCTTCTTCTCAAAGTAATCAATCAAGATTTATGCATCATATAAACTGAAAAATTATTAATTGATGAAATTTATTAAGCTCCAAATTATAATAATCTCGATTTACCTAAGAATGTGATACTTCACTATTGATTATTCATTTTACAATAAAAATCAAGGTAGCAATCTAGATGAAATCTAATAAAATATCTGTTTGAAATTAGAAAAAAAATGATAAAACCCGGAGAGTAAAAAGTTCACAAAAACTGAAAACTAAATTAATAATACTTCTTATGCAATGAAGAATATCACTGTGCAAAACCGTACTGAATAATAATTAGCCTCAAAACGACATCAATTTCAAATAAAATTATTCAATGAATTCAATGTTAAGATTACGGACAATCATATTCAATTTGATTAACGAGAGTATAGTTCCTATCTTGATCCATTATAAGTTACTCTATTAATATATGGTTGTATTAATTCTACGTATTCATATAATAATTAGTTTCCTTCAACATTTTTAGTAACTCTGTCTTTATCTTAATTTATTTGTTTTTTAATTGTAAATTGGAAATCACTTGTAATAGTTAAGCGGTTTAAAGATTTCCAAATGGTATACTTCCTCATTCTAATCTCACGGCTCACACATTTTTAATGTTTGTAATTGACACGACAACTTTGCATGCATTTTCTTCCATAAACAACCTCATTCTAACCTCATGGCTCACCCTTAGTATAAACCATTATTGGATACGCTTTTACAGTTTTGTAGCTACTAATGAAGATCGTATTCGTTACAATTTTCAAAGATCCATTACATTTTTTTTTTTAGTTATCAAACTGGTCAATGCATTATAAGGCACAAGATATCAGAAAGCAATTGAAATGTGATTAGTATGTTCCAGAACCACTTCAGGAAATATAATGAACACGCAAAAAAAATAAAAATATAGAACCTTTTCTAGTATACACGACATATTTCAATGTAGTGAAAGTGATCTTTAATAAAACCTTTTCTTTCACTTCGATATATTTTCATAAGAACAACAAAATTAATGAACCGACGTGACGACTAGAAAATGCAAGACCATTGAAAGAATCACATGGACCAGATCAGAAGATTTTGATCAAGGATTATTAATCAGATTGTAATAGCTTATTAAATTTAAATTCATTAATTAATTGATACTAAATAAAAAAATCAACAATTTAATTTAGATTTTTATCTAATAGAAAAACTATAAAAATAATATTATTTTACATATTAAAAATAATAATCAAATCAATGAAGAGAATTAGACTTCATATTTTAAACCTTTGCATAATTATTTTATTATCTACAGTTAAATTTTTTTCTCAATAAAAATAATCAAATAATCTAGAAAAAGTCAAATTAGCAAAATATATTTTGGCTGTGTGCATCCACCCTGGACAATGGTCCAAGTAAACTGTTATACTATCCAAGTTGGAAGCGAATACAAAATAATGAACTAGAAAAAAAAAGTTACAAATTGTGCTGTCATTTTTATTTCTATTTTTATACCCGCTTCCTGAATCGAGCCCAGACAACGGCGGCAACAAGGGCACCTCCTAAATGCGCAGCACCTGACACATGGTCTTGTCCCTGAAATTTTTTTACATCTTTTTATTCCCTTGATGAGATCATCATGCAGAAATTACAGAATGTGATCACATGATGCTTATTTATTGACATATGTACAATTAGTATTATTGCGTTATATTCAAATTAGAACCAAGATTAATTAGATCACAAAACAATTACATTGTTCCTAACTCTTACATATTAGCAGAAAAAGCTACATAACTAATATATAGAATTTGAACCAAACATATTAAAGTTTTGAAGTTTAAAAGTTTTGAAAGTTTTGCTAATTTTAAAGCTTTGAAGTGGCATAGGACTAATTTCCCCAACATATTAAGTCCACATGGCCTGATAGTTCAATCTATACTCAGCAGCCAAGGAAACATCTGCTCATCAAACTTATAGTTTGGAAATCCAAATGTCATTTAAATGTAATGTACCATCTTCACTAATGTTAAAATTTTTTGGTTCTAACTCTTAACAAATTTTGATGCTACTTTAAAATGATCATTCTGGCTACCAATTTAAAAGACAAAAAGAATAAAAAATAACACAGAATAAGAAACACACCTTGTGAACTCTCCACAGATCAGTTGCTATCAAAGCAGCACCCTACAATTAAAAGATAGGACACCATAATTAGAACATAACTTATCTCATTTTATTTTAGGTTACAGCTTCAGAAGGGGGATATCAACAGAAGTCTCTTAAACCATCACCAGAATAATCATCATACTAATAAGACTTTTATCAGATGTATTGTTGCTGGCAGAACTGCCAGGTTTTTGTTCCTCTTAATATGCCCCATACTATGCCTGGGAAGTGAAATGCAGTGCTAATAACTCAATTCCCAGTAGTTGGATAGTCGGATAAAATATGCATCTTGGATCAGAAAGGGTACATTCTTAAATAAAATGTCAGAGCAGCAGCATTCATAATGCTCTTAAGAAGCAAAAGCAATCTCTTTTATTCTCATCTTAAGGCCCCATAATTAGTGCCAAAGGATCTTAGAAAACCTTTTACTAAGGTCTAATATGCCAATTGAGATAGATATACTGATGAAATGTACATCCAATCAGATTCTGTGATGCTTAATTTAGTGGCAGTAAAATAAGAGAAGCAAATACATGCAGGTGTAAACAGACACCCAAGAACCACACCCACCCTATGCTACTACACATGCATGTAGAATTGCCCTTTTTGCATCTATGGTTCAATCTATCTGCCTGTCTGCCCATTCAGACACAAACACACAACATTTTTTTTAGCTTACCAATACTGCAGCAGGTACAGGAATGAGTAAGTAAAGATACACCAGTCTCTTAGGGAAGAGAAACACCTCCAGCAAAATAATGGCATTTACTGCAGCACTTGCACCCTAGGATTATTTTAAAAACAAATATTCATCACATTTAGGAAAGTTGGGTTAAAATTAAACTTAAACTGAGGAATCAAATCAGTACTAGTTGGGGTGATTGACCAAGACCACATAGTCAGATATATATCTAGTCAAATCAGTACTGGTATTCATTTCAGTTATCCCTTCCTGTTAGGTTCATTTGGCGTCCTCAGTTACATTGAGCAACAACGCCTTTTAATCCCAGATAAATCGCAGGAGGATAGAAATGAAACCCAATCCGAAAGCATAGAGATCAGAGATCTCAAATGTTAAAAAAAAAACAATGATGTCAGTTACATTGAACCTTACAATAAAAAAAAATGTAGATTTATTGACTTTCAATCATCGGATGGTCGCCCAAACTACAAATTTCAAGTTGGACTCCCACTAATTAATTTGCTATAAAATAGTGAAAGAATTAAAAAACTCATGTACCAGTGCTGGAACACGTGAACTATCCCATCCTCGGTAACCCTGAGACAAGAAAAAAGAATATAATTGAAATCCACAAACTCATTAGATCAATTAAATTTGAAATTGTACTCTTTTTAAATTTTTAAGCAAAAAAGAAAGCAAATCTGATTCTCATAGTAATACAGATCAAATGGCTCCCTTTTATGGTACCACCTAATGTCATAATTGTATCTGAGCAGTACTAACTGAAATCCAAATTCCAAACGAAAGAATATTTCTTATAGCAAACATAATTCTTGAGTAACAATTACCCGATTGGAAGGATCTAGAAAGGCACGGTTCACCAAGAAAAAAATGGAACCGGCAAGTGCTCCTCCTAAGTACAACCTCAGCAGGAATTTGGGCCCAAACAGTTCTGCAATCTGAATGTTACATACTACAATTTGAGTTTTATTCAAAATATATCATAAAATCAGGCAATATTTGAAAAAAACAGTGAAGGATCACACAAAGGATAAAGGAGTTCCTGATGCATTTTAGCATCCACCAATGGTCAACTTATACTTTATATTTTGCATTGTTACTGTAAAGTCTCATGTTTTTCAGGCCTGAAATTGCTTGTGAGACCTCCTGAACAATGAAGACCACAGTATCTGGAAGTGAATGTGGTAATTGGAACTCAGCTCAAAAGCAAGTCATTTAGGACAATTGGCACCAGCAGGTGAATACATGCATCACAGTATCAGAGCTAATAGTGACACTTAGGTTAATTGTTACGAAGGGGCGAACACGCGTATCAGTGCTAATAATGGTGCTAAAAACCATGTTAAGTTATGCAGGAAGAACACTTGTTGTTTATGCATTAACTTTAATATTTGAAGATAGTAACATGCTGTTATTTCTTATGTAATAAGAATATAAAACTTAGATTCCAAATCTATGCAATTATAAACATTTGAAGGGGAGAGGAATGGAGACATACACTTTGACCAAAAAAATAAAGACCTATCATGTTGGTGAAGAGATGGTCAACTGCTGAGTGGCTAAAAGCACTTGTGATTAATGTATGCAATCGACCGCTCTTGAAGTTGTCCAAAGAAATCTGTGCAATTAAAAGAAAAGATTAGTGACAAACAATCAGTTTAAAAGAATTTAGCTAAAAAAAGTACGGGATATAAAATATCCAAAACCATAAAATGCTTCCTCATGAAAGAAGGATCAGCAATTCCCCATAGGACAAAAACTGCAACATTTGCTCCTATTAAGAACAAAACCACACCATCAGGTGTCATTATCTGGTATGACCTACAAAAAAGGTAATAGGCAAAGGTAAAGTGGTGAAATACAACACAAACATCTTTTACATCAGTGTAAGCCCTGCAATTTAGGTAGTCTATTCTAATAATAAGAACTGTAAAATAAAATAAAAAGTTAATTTTCTGCTTGGTTTGTTTGTTCTAAACTGTTAACCAGGTTCCACAAAGTGCCTGAAAGCAATAAAACATAAAATATACAAACTTTTCTTTTTCTTTATCGACACAAAAATACTTATATGATCTCAGGTGAGAAGTTGATTAATTTAATGGAAGGAATACATGTTAATTTTGCACAAAAATTGTGTGAAGTATGATTCTATAATATGATCAACGAACTTAACCAAATGTATTCAACACCTCATCAAGCAATAATTTAATAAATCTGCACAATACTGTTGCATGATCCAACTAGTCGCAACTTGCAAACTCACAGTATCTATATTCACAACAATTCTACAGGACATTGCTAAAATTGAATTTTCGCGGAGTTACGTGCTAAAATGCCATGGAAAAAAGAGAGACGTACCAGAATCTACGCACAGAGGAGCGAATCTGTCCGAGACCACTCCTCCTTTGCAACGAGAAGCTGAGCGTACGGGCCCCACGCGTCAGAAACCTCATGATTGGGAGAGCATTCGTCGATCGAGTCATGAACTGGCGCCCCGAGGCCTTGAAAGTAGAAAAGTAGAGGCTTCGGTTTGCTTTCAACTGCCATGAAAAGAGGTCGCTCTGAGAGATAGGGTTTTGTTGAGTAGTAGGAGAAGAGAAGGGTTTTGTGATGGGAGAGGTAGCGGAGTTTATCAAACGACGAAGGTGAGAGGCAAGGAGCCTACGTGTCATCTTTTGACTGGTTCACTCCCGGAAGTTCGTCGGTTAGTTGTGCGATCGGCGGGTGCTTTTCTTTTGGTCGAGTACTTTTGTAACTTTTGTTGTGGACTTGTATAGTGGTGCTTCACTGTTTCTTGGAAGGAAGATGGATACCGCTCCAATTAGAGGCCGAAGAGAGATAAAGAGCCCAAACAGTCAAACACATAAAATATAATTCCGGCTTGTTCTCTTCATTTATGGACTGAGATATTATGGTCTTTCCGGACTGAGATATTCGAGTTTTCCGGCCTATAACATAATTGCTCCGGTCTAATCTCTAATCTAAGTTGTATTCGGTAATGACTCCGCAGTCCTTCAAACTATTTTTCATAAGTTGGTCCTCGAATTTTCAATTTGGACTAATAGCTACCTTTCGAACTATGCAATTTGTGATAAATTGCGACTCTTAATTAACTATCTATTATTCATTTTTAGGGTATGTAATAAAAAGTTCTTAACTATTTCAAAAATTATGCAAAATTAAAGAAACTTAATGAAGATAATGCAAAATATGTTTGTCATTTAATTTTTATTTTGTTTTATAAGTTTGAATTCTTTGTAAAAACATGTAATGCAAAATCTTTCTTATTTTTATATTTTAAATGTAATTTCTAAGTGCATCAACCTTCACCGAGAATCAATATGTAATATTAGTTACTAGCTAAATAAAATATAGCACTCAAATCCTAAAAATATTTTCATAGAAAATTTAATCATTTACATAATTATTTATGTAATCATATATTTTCTATAAAGAATTGTGAATCATATAAAATAAAAATAAAATAAAAAAAACAAACATATTATGAAATATGATTAATTGTTTAAGTTTGTATAATTTTTGAAATAGTTAATAATTTTTGATAAAAATGAATTAAGAGTCGGGTGGCAAATTTTCACAAATTACATATTTTGGGGAGATGTTTGTCCAAATCGAAAGTTTGAGAGGCCAACTTATAAAAATCCAAGATTTGGAGGCTCCCAATTCATTACCCCTTCTTCTTGAATGCATCTCCATTTCATATTTTTCATTTGATAAAATTATAAATATTGACGTGACAGTTATAATTTATGTGAAATCTTTCTTAGTTTTATATTTTTATTGAAGAGAAAATTCAGATGTTTTATTGAATTAGAATGCTTGCTAAAACTGTCATATTATAATTCATAATTCTTTCAAAAACTAATTTTAGAAAATGCAATATTATGTAATGAATATTGATGTTTGTCTCTAATGGGCGAGCAAAGGAGGTAATTTGTAAATTTTACGCCAACACAAACGTTTTGACCTAATGAAGGTTCCAAAAAGTAAATAGAGAGATGAGAAAATGCAAAAATAAAAGGAGAAGTGATTTAACGGAACTTCCACGGTGAAATATCTACGTATCCAGGTCCACAATCATCATAATTGAATTGCGATGTTCACTACTTAAAAGAAGTAATACAACTTTAGAACCGTGATTATTCTTAATTATAAATCATGAAATTCTATAATTTAAGTCATCAACTCAAATAATTTATAAAATATAAAAACTTAAAGAAAAAAAATAAAGACATTCACTAATAAATTAAATATATCACACATATAATTTGAGTCTAGAACACAACACTAACAGGGACCAACCACCCCTTTAAATAGAAGAGGCAAAATGATACAAAAGTAGGATTATGGCACGAAGTGTTATGACACTTAATGAAGAGATGACGTTTCAGCCCATAACAATTCATTTTGAATGTGTAATGCTTCATTAACAGTTACAACAGTTGTTTGAATTTTTCTGACAATCTGAAATTCGAACATTTGAATTTTGAATTTTGTTAATAACCGTTATAAGCCTTAAAGTCCACCCCAAATTTGAGATTAGAAGTTTTGTTGTTGTTGTTCATACCTGTTATAACTTTAGTAAACCGTTATATAATAATATTCTTTGTTTAATTTTCTATCCTTTCATTTTGCCAATCGTTACAATGATTTAGAATCGTTATGTAACATTGTCCCCGGACTTTCTTTTCTGCCTTTTTGTATTTCTCAACAGTTATAATGTTTGAGAACAATCATAATGCTTCCTCAATACTTATATAGCAGCGATTTTGATTATAATTATTTAAATAATCTTAATTTTAATAATAAGACTAATAAAATAAAAATTTTAAGAATACGAATGGTAGTGCGTCACTGTCAGTGGCGCTTTGCAAACACGCCACTGCTAGTGGTGTTTTTTTTTTAATTTTCAGTTATTTTTTTCTAAAAAAACTTATCAGCGCCAGTGAGAGTGACGTTTTTCTCACTGGCACTGCCACCAAATAAAATCTTATCAGCACCACTCTAAACTTAAAAAAAAATTAAAAGACGCTACTCCTAATGGTGTATTTGCACAAACGCGTCAATGAGACTGACACGTTTACATAACGCAACTGATAGTGACGTGCTGCCATTCATATTATTAAAAATTTGATTTTATCACTCTTATTGTTAAAATTAAAATTATTTGAATAATTATTATAAAAAAACGTTGCTTATGTAGCGCTTGCTCAATAATATAACGGTGGGTAAATTATCTACCTCTGTTATAGCTGAACCGTTATAATGATTACATAACAGTTACCTCAAATTTTAGTTATTTTCCGATTTTCAACATTTACATAACAGTTTCCTCAATTTCTAATTATCTGTCTCTGTTATAATCGAGCTGTTATAATAATTGTCAACAGTTACATAACGGTTCCTCGAATTCTTCTATATTTTTAAGGTAACTAGCTATATACCCGCGCGTTGCAGTAGAATTTTTTATTTAAACATTAAAATATTATAAGATAAAAAAATTCACATTTATCTAATATTAAATTATAAATTCACCAAATTATAGAGAAAACATATAATAAAGACTATATTTAATCTTGGATGAGATTTTTGCACAATATGAGTTAATGATTCATGATTTTTATGGAAAGAAAAGTAAATTATTCTAACATATATTATCACCATTAATTCCTTACCAAATATGCACAAAGTTGCTAAATAAAAAATAAAAATTATGGAAATAATAGTATATAAGGGAAAAAAAATAGAGAGAAAGAGGGGATCAATGGACGCGATCACATACGTTCGATCAACCAATAATAAATATTATCCGTCTAATTGAGGGATAAAATGGGTATAATAAAAATTTACAATGACAAAAAATGGACCCTTCAATTCTTAGATGCTTTATATAATAGTATAGATGAAGAACTGCTGTAACAGTTGCCAACCGTTATTTAAAGGTTGGTAATTTTTTTTTGCTTTCCTTTTGCATTTAAACTCAAATTTACTTCACCAAAAATAACAATTAAGATCTAACGATTAACCAAATAGATAATGTCTTCTCTTGACTTGATTTTTGTTGTTTAATTGATTCATTTTGTCATTTGGAATTATTATTTTCCTGCACATATCTCAACAAAAAAATGTAAAATCCCAACTTTATTATTTTATAAATCGACAAATAAATAAGCAATTAAAATGCTTAGAACAACAACTGACACGACTCAGATGCAAAGATCCAAGAGCATATATTGAAATATTTAGTACGTTTCATAATTTCAAATTAAAAAATAATTATAGGAATGGAAAATAATTTCAATTGATTGAAAATAATTCATCATATTATCAACGCGATTGAAAATTTTTAACTAAATTTCAGATGCTATCTAACTTTATTTATTGACTAATAAACTTGAAAGATCCACGAAAATTGTAATTTCCTAGCCTCTCAAATTCTAATTTTCCGCACTTTATTTCCTCGATTTTAATTTGAATGTAGTACTCTTAATTTTATTCTTCGAAACTAAAATTTTTTGCGCACCCCCTAAATCGCATTAGATCCCGGCGAATACTGATCCCCCGGCTTATTCCTTCCAGCAAATCCTCTTGAACCATCTCCAATGGCGACCTCCTCGTTCCGATCCCTCGTCCAATCGCTCAAGAAATTCGTCAAGTTGCCATGGGAGTTCACCGGTCCCTGTGCTCATCCGGAGTACCGCGACGCCTTGCCTCGAGCCGTGGAGTACCGCCGCCACTGCCCCGCCACCGCCGTGGCTGAGGCGATCGTTCCCACATCCGACCCCGAGACGGTATACGATATCAAGTACTTCCCTCGCGACGGCCGGCGCAACCGCCCTCCAGTGAAACGCACGGTGTTCAAGAAGGTGGATGTGGAGAAACTGATGGCCGAGAAGACCGAGTTCAACTTTCCTCCCGTGTATCTCACCAAGAAGGTGGAGGAGGATTATGACGCTTGTGGTGGCGGTTATCAGAAGTGAGGTGAGGTTGTGATTTTGTTTTGTACTCTGTCTGGTGTCAGTATTAGTGGCTGTTCAGATTTTAGGTAATTTTAATCTGATAGCTGGACCTTGATGGGTAGTACAAAGGAGGTTTAAGATGAATCGATAGTTTTTTTTTGGAAGGGGGCCCTATAAAACTCAACACTTCCAATGGAGGCAATTGTTGTGAATAAAGGAGCAAAATTTTGTCCGGTATTTAGCTGGCTATAAGAATATATATGATTTCACCACCACAGTGTGCCAGCTGTCATGTAATTTGCCAGTATGTGAAGAAACCTCAATTGAGGACAATTACCAGCAATATATATAGGGTCCTGAGTGAACAATCTGATTAGGACTTCCAAACTGCAGCGTAAAGATCGAACTAAGAGAAATATATAATCTGCCTTGCTGGGTTCTTTCATTTGAGTAGCTTTGATACGTTTAGGCAACGCCCGCCCTTACACTAAGGAAGAAAAAAAACATCTTCTATAGGGAAAGACATCTAGCTCTTCCTTCTCATGAGCTAAACTAGGAAGAAAGTGAAGATCTGTAGCTCTTCAAATTAATGTCTACTGAATCCAGTTTTGCATTAATGAATCTTAAGATGTTTATTTTTTCCCTTAAATAAGCAGATTTGTCAATTCGGTCCTAAACTTGCTCTAATTTCATTCAATTGATAAACTGCACAAACAGAACATGCTATGGTCATCAGTGTAGCTTATGCTGATGATTGTTACTTGCCAATGGAACTTGTATGAAGCTGACATGTAATACTGTTTTTTCTTCCTAAGGCTAACTGGATTTTGTTAGCTTGCGCTAACGCATTTTATTTTATATTATTTTTTCAATGTTCACTGTGATTTAATGTATTTCGATATTTGGTACTTTATTTCACTGAAACTAGCATTCCTAAGTTTGTCATGCCCATTTACTAGTAGAAAATGGTGCTTATTGAAATAGAATATGTGTTTTTTTTTCTTGTTTCAATGTAGTACCTTGTTATTTAATTTAACTTAATTACTTTTTTTCTCTGTAGTAGGTACTAGCTGGTTGCGGTTTAAATTGACATACCAGTGCGATTCTTCCTTCTTTGTAATATTTAGAGCTGTTCCTCAAGCAAACCTCTTTTTTATGCTTTATCATACTTTCTGTTGCTTGCTGTTTCTGCATGTCAGCATCTGTGGAATAATACTATTGTACTTTGAAGCAATTGATTACAGCATTTTCATGTGTTTTTATCTGATTTAGTGAGATGTTTGCAAAAGATGTTTCTTTTATTTCTCTATTGTTCTGTATCTATCTTTCTTAGACCACAGTTGGCTGGTTTAATTTTATTTTATCTGTACATCAAATATGGTTAGATTGCTCGATGGACCAGGCTGAGTTGCTACTTAGAGAGTCGGGAATGTTGAAAATATAATAGTTGGGAAAATGGGAAATATAAAACACTTTGAATTCTGCAGTGGATAAAATTTGAGGTTGGTTAACGAGGAAATTTGAAAGGATAAATTGTTCTAGGTGGATTAGCTATGGAATTAAAGCTCTTGAATTCTAAGTTTCTAATGGTCAAAGTTTTAAGTTAATTGGAGTTCCTTTATGACTATCTTAGTGAAGATGTGTCGGAATTGATTGGGCTGTTTAGGATTTTGTTATCTTAATATATTACGAATTTTAGAGTTTTTTTTTCGGATGTTTAGATTTATAAAAGTAATATGTTGGTATGAAAGAGAGATAAATACTAAGAGAATTATTAAGAATTTTTCATATAAAGAATTTGTTTGTTTATTCATCTCTTCTCTTTAAATTATATCCACCATTATTCACCATTATATCATATTCAACAGGGAATTAATTGTTTAACATAATATCAAATTGAGTTCGGTTATGGTGTTGTGCGTAATACGGTTGATCCGTGTGTGTTACTGATCGTTTCTTTATTTTTAAAGTTCAAATGATTGATCTGATCCTAAAAATGATTTTCTTATAAAAATCAAGTTTTAGATCAAATTTTATATTTTTTAGAATTTTTTACTATTTTTTAGATAGTTAAAAAAATCACTCATTTTGAATGATTCATAATAATTAAATCAAGTGATTTTTTAACTATCTAAAAATAGCAAAATAATTAAAAAAATATTAAATTTGGTCTATAATTAGAATTTCATATGAAAATTATTTTGAGCAATTGGATCGATCATTTGAACTTTGAAAATGAAAAAATAATTTATAGCACACAAGCCATTTGTACCATATTAACAAGTTCATGCTTCGAAAACGTTTAGCGAGTTAAAAAATTCAAGGTTCGGGTATAATCCGGGTTTAATTCGAAAATAGTTCGTTTCATATAATATAATAAAATATATATTATAATGATAAAATTTTGAAAATATAATAGAAGGTATAAATTCCCAATTAAAATAATATATAATGTGTTTTTTCCCGAATAAAATATTTTTTTACCAAAAAATACATTATATATTAAACTGACGAGTTATTTGTGAAATATCTAGCTATGAGTAAAAAATGAATAATTTCTAATCGTGTGACTATGATTTGTACTACGTTTAACACTGTAGCCAAACTCATATCATTTTACAATATAAGTGTATGAGTGATATGGATATATAAAAAACATCTCTAAAGAATTACATTCACCATTATATAATATTCAACACAGTAAATTAACAGTTAAACATAATATCATTTACAATGTAACCGTAGGAGTGCTGTGGGTGCATAGAAAACATCTCGTAAGGGATTGCCCAAGTTTCCTACTAAGAAAGTAAGGTGAAATAAAAGATTCTAACTTGTGTACTGGTGTTCAGTGTACATCCTGACTGAACACATAAATGACATCATTAACAACTTGAACTACACCTCTCTTTTGACCAATAACTAATTTTCAGTACTTTCTGATTTTTTCAAGCATCGTGCCAGATGCATTTACCGTTCAGTACACACCATGTGATTGCAACACCGTATAATTATTTCATAGTACAAAAAAATCAATTAGATAATTAGATTATGTTGGATCCAATATAAAAAGAAATGTGAAAGTAAATAAGAAAAAAAGATAATCATGAATTTCAAATAAAACCATTAAAATTAGAGTCATATCTTTTCACCTCTGGAACAAGAACTTTATGAAATTCAACTCAAAAGAAAATTAAATTAAATAGTGTATTCACTTCTTAATTATATGAAAGTTTTAGAAGTCTGTGTATAGAGACCCGAAAAAAAAAAAAAAAAAAAACAATTGAAATCTAAGAGTCGTGCAACATTAATTTATAATTTTAGAACTATTTATAATCATTTGATTGAGAAAAAAAGAGAACAAATAAACACATGATTAAAAATTAGTATGATGTGACATATAGCTGAGAAGAGGGAAGACTTAATCCTCCTTCTGATATAGAATAATTAGTGATATTTAAGTTGAATAATAAAAGTAATGCATAAAATAAATTGCATATTTAAATTATTAGTATGAATAATATTTCATTTTTTATTTGAATAACAAAATCGGTATCGATATAAGTATTAACTATAATATCTCCCTAATATTTGTTAATCAAACATTTCAATATATTGCGATGGAAGTATTTCGATGCAGAATTTATCATATTAAATTATATTTCTTTTTGACAGTCCACATGGGCTTTCAAATTTTCAGTACTTAGGTTTTGCTGAAGTATTTCATGTTTATAAATTAATTTGGACTAAATCAAATATGTCAAGTTTATTATAGTGCTACATTTATAGTGCGTTTGAATCAGTTCGACATGGACATGCAGCATGCTCCGACAAATATTTTGTACAGGTTTATAAATTTATTGGGTTACAAGCCCTTCAATTGGATACGAGATTGCAACCACGTTTGAATCTGTCTGTTTATGTTTTTTCCCCGTCAATTTAGGCATATTTTTTTTCTGTAAAATTAAAAAAAACTTGAAAAAGTGGTTGAAATTGTGTCATTTATTCATGCCAAATCACACACATACGTACGGTGCATATATATTGCACATGAAATTCAATTGATCACATCTATTTATAGTACTTTTTGTGTGCATTTGTCCATGTTTCTAAACAATTAATTCCACATTTATGATTTTTATATCTTCAAAATTAAATGATATCCTATGCATATATGTCTTTTACGAGTTTCTCATATTAATAATTCAAAAACTAGAAGATATGTCATATGTTATGCATAAAATTTGTTTGTGATATTAAAAGTATGTTTGTGGATGTTTCTTCTAATTTAAATCGATATATGTCAAGTTTATTATCTTTAAATCACTAGAACTAAGCAATCATTTCTAAAGATATTTTTTAACTCCGCAATTTCAAAATTTATGCTCACGCTAATTTAAACAAATATGTGATGTATTATGCATAAATGCATTACAGTAATTTGTTCTTGCGTATGTTCATGTATGCCGTCAGTTTAGGCAACATTATGATTTTCAAAATCTATTGTCAAGATAACCATTGTCCAGTGATCCCTTCCCTTTAGTTATACCGAAGTTAGTCTCTGAATTTGTTTTAAAGCACTTAGATCAGTCCTTATAACATGAATAATTTTGGTGCAAATGAAATTATAGAAACAAGTTGCCTTTTTCTGGAAAATTTATAACCGGATTTATTTTTTGATGGCTGTTATTACTAAAAAAATACTCGCATTTCGTCCGATGCAGATTAACTCTCTTCTTTTTATATTGCTTTAGAAATTGAGTGGGGATCATTGACAATGGATTATTTTGATAACTTGACAATGGACTTCTAAATAAATATAAAAAAAATTTTAAAAATGAAAAAAAGTTTATAGATATATTTTTCTATTTTTAGATTGATAGTCATTCAAATTTCATGTAATTTTATTATCGTTTGATAGTTAATCAAAGACCGTTATTTTGGAACCATTATAGATTATATAAAAATTTGATGGTCTTTGATGGACTATCAAACTATAATGAAATTGTTTGAAATTTTAATTACCATCAATCTAAAAGTAGAAAAACACATCTATAAATTTTTTTTCTATTTTTAAGATTTTTGTTATATTTATTTAGAGGTTCATTATCAATGTTGTCAAAATAATCCATTGTCAACTGATCCCTTCTCTTAGAATTATTATTATTATTAAAATAATATTAATAATTACTATTAATTATTTTTTATTATTATTTTAAAATAGTACATATTATTATAATTTTTATTATTATTACTATAATTATCATTATTATTTCATTATATTGTATTATATTTGTAATTAATAATATTTTAGTGTATTATATATACTTATTATTATTATACTATATTTATTATTAAAATAATATTAATAATTACTATTAATTATTTATTATTATTATTTTAAAATAATACATATTATTATAATTTTTATTATTATTACTATAATTATCATTATTATTTCATTATATTGTATTATATTTGTAATTAATAATATTTTAGTGTATTATATATACTTATTATTATTATACTATATTTATTATTAAAATAATATTAATAATTACTATTAATTATTTATTATTATTATTTTAAAATAATACATATTATTATAATTTTTATTATTATTACTATAATTATCATTATTATTTCATTATATTGTATTATATTTTTTACTAAATCGTCCACTTTTTAAATAGAAAAACAGCAGAATAGTAACATTATTTTCGAATCAAACTTGTCCAAACAAAAACAGTTATTTAGAACAACACGAGAATAATATAATTAATCTGCTAAATCGTTGGTTTAGCAGACTAATACTTCATGAGAATAGCAAAAATAAAAAAAATATGATTTCTTTAATATTAGTCAAACATAATATTAAATTAATTATTGCCTATTTTCTCCATCTCCGGTAACATGTGGGAATGTGGGGAGACAGATCCATGATCCATCATATAGAAAGGGAAAAAAAGGTTAAAATATATATATCATCGAATGCAAAATGAAAAAAAAATAGTAACCTAACTTTATAGGTTATCCTTGGCAGTCCATTTTCTCTTATTTTTTTCCCGTAATGCAGCCACTGTCCTCTGTTTCCTACTGTACAATTGTGTTCAGGCTTTGGGGTTCAGGTCTTCGGGGAAGTGTAACTAAATACGAATAAAAATAAAATATTTTATTATTAAAATTAAAGTTGAAGAATATATAAATTATATAAAATAACAAAATATAAATTAGAACTCACAATTTTGAAGAGCAGACATCTTGAAGCATAAAATAGTGAAAGCGAAAACTAATAGAAACGTAAGTACTGGAATTTAATTAGATGTTTTTTTTTTCTGCTCTCTTTTTTTTTATTAGTGGATGAAATATTTATGAATAAACATCCAGAACTATATAATATGAGTTTTTTTTTTATAAAAACTGAGACAACCTCTGAGATCTAAAATAACAAATTTGGACATTTAGACTTTCCATCAAAATATAGATACACTCTTCAGATGCACCATTTAATTAATTATTTATAAATGAACGCGACTCAAACTTTTTAGTAATAGGTCATATATTAAATATTATAATATTTAAATATTCTAACAGTAAGGTGCAGACGTTCATGTTAAAAAAATGCTCTTTATGGCACCGGAAATTTTAGTAACAGTTTGTTAATTTGTTATCTAAATATTGTGTATAGACACTAGACAAGAGAATCTAAAGTTAAGCAACTTGATTAATAAGCGTTTCCTTTAACAACTTTTAAAGAGAAAAAAATGGAGCGATTTGGCGAGATGGGCCTTCGGCTTTTTCTGATTTGTCTATGGGAAAAAATAAATTTTGATTTTATAACTCTCTAAAGAACCAATAAAATTGACATTGAAACATTTAGTTATACCGAAGTTAGTCTCTGAATTTGTTTTAAAGCACTTAGGTCAGTCCTCATAATATGAATAATTCTGGTGCAAACAAAATTATAGAAACAAAAGTTATTTTTTTTTCTGGAAATCTTATAACCGGATTTATTTTTTAATTGCAGTTATTACTAAAAAATCTCATATTTCGTCCAATGCGGAGTAACTCTCCTCTTTATGTCGCTTTAAAAATTATAAATCATCCACTTTTTATTATGTTGGGTTTATTATCCCGAACGAAAAAATAATAATTTTGTACCAATATACGAAACTTGGACGAAATATCTGAGCAACCAAATTAAATCATCGTCCTTAATTTTATAAAATAACATAAAAAAGATAAGTTGATAATATACAAGCACCAAAAAGTTACAAGGCTCCTCTTTTATAAGAGCGAGCAAGGAGCTACTCCAGCCCTTTTTAATTTACAGAAAAAGAATGAAAAATCTTCATCCCTTTTTACCTCCACCTACACAAAGGAAGTTAGCATTGTCGGATTGGTGCTTGAAAACTGGGGCACCCAAACTGAGTAAGAGCAGCAAGCCAGCAAGGATACAGACACACTGTGCCATTGAATATAAAAATAAATGCACCTGCCATCTACTGCCTCAAGGTACCACCTCTTTTGCTTCTATATATGCTTTCCTTCAAGCATTCTCTATCCACACTCACCCTTTCTATTGAGTATGGACCGAACTAGCTAGTTGATAGGGTAATTAAAAAAAAACTATAGCACATAGTTGTCATAGTTAGTTTTTACATCATTTGATTCATTTTAAGTTTTAGCGGTCCAAAATTTTGACCATAGGGAGTGTGTTTTGTCATTTGTGTGGATTTCATTTACCATAAAACAAAAAAGTATGGTAGCTTTGTACCTTAGAAAAAAAAATATATGGCAGCGGACAAGGTACATTCTTGGCTCATTTAGAAACTAGAATGAATCCTTTCTACAAATTTTTTTACATCATTTGATTCCTTTCTCTCTGACATATTCACGCTTGATGAACCGATTTTAATCTTATGTGGCAGTTGTGGACCATCACATGATGCCAAATTGCCAATAGTCGTAAAAGATCTGGTGCATATGAATGTTTAATTTTAAGGATACTTATCGTCTGGACCTCGGAAACTATATTTCTTTGCGACAGCGATATAAGTAGGACTACGATAGGACATATCACTAAATTATTCTTATCTGATAGTGTGAGTGTTCCGATGAATCTAGCTAATTTGTTATATATAAGAGGATAACTTTACATTACATTGGTTATTTTAATAATTTTAATTTTTTATATCAAAGTTAATGTTTATGCTTTATTAATTTGCACTCGTTCTGATCATATGTGTTTATAGTCGAGATAAATAATATTTATACTTGATAAACAGATTTTTTTATATATTACTTTGTTAGAAATAAAATTTCAAAACATGTACATTAAATTATCAATAATTATTTTAACTTCAAATTTCAAATAAATAATTTTTATATTAGATATAAAATTTTCAAAAACAGATAAATTTCAAAATGCAAGAATAATTTCTCTTTCAAAATGC
Source organism: Schoenoplectus tabernaemontani (assembly GCA_037127355.1). NCBI lineage: Eukaryota > Viridiplantae > Streptophyta > Magnoliopsida > Poales > Cyperaceae > Schoenoplectus > Schoenoplectus tabernaemontani. The sequence continues at coordinate 15,283,834 of CM073755.1, read as the reverse complement.
AATATAAACTTGAGTTTGGAAGAATAATTTCTCTTTTTATAAGAGATAATTGTCTTATTATAAATATATAAAATTAAAATTAAAAAATAAACTTGGACTTATGTCGTTGGATATGTAGATAGTTTAATATTCAATTCTAATGCACACAACTTAATTTAGTATTGTCTAATAATACATTGAATAATGCTAATTTTCAACCGTTGAGCCTTGATATACAATGAAATATGCCGGATATCATCACTTTTATCAACACAATACAACACAAGTTACTAATAATATGAATATATGATTATTAATATTAAGTTTTCAGTTTAAATTTTATTTTACCAAGCAATCCCCTTCTTTTGTTTAATTTTGAGAGAGAACTAATAAAATAAACCAAAACGGTTTGCTCTGCTGTCGTTATATAGAGAAATATTATAAGGGACCAGGAAGAGGGTATCTTGATTGGAAATCTGGTCCTTATCCAAGAGGGTACGGACACAGCTTTCCTTTTTTTTATTTTATTTTTGATTAAAACACAGCTTTCCTCATTTACCCTGTCAGAGGCTCAGACAGAGCAAGATCAAGACAAGATCATCAAGGTCTTCTTTCCATCATTTGTTAATTTTAGGCCCACCAAAATGAGTCAGAATATTCTAGCTAGTTACTTGTTTTTTATTCTCCCTAATCCCTATCAATCTCGGAAATGGGAGAAAAAATAATATATATTTTTCTATTATTTTACAAAGGTCTTTTTTTTTTCCCATGTGGAAACAACAGATTCGGATTGTAAATCGACTCTCAAGAAAATAGTGGTACCGCGGGACAACTATTCATTTTTTCACAACTTTGAATAATAGGATTTTGAATAAATTCAGAATAATTTTTTAAAATTTTTTTCAAAATAAAATAATTTTATAGATATACTGTTGAATTTATTAACTGATTGTGTTTTAAATTCGATGTAATTTAAAAGTCATTTGATATTTCATCAAAACTTAATTATAAATTTAGATTGTTATAAATTTTATGCAATTTTGATTTTTTTTTTATGAAATATCATAACTTTTGAAACACAGTCATGTTTGAAGTATAAGTATTTTTCCATTTATAGGATATTTTTGAAATTAATTTATTTTTTTAGGTAAGTAGGCAAGTGCCCACTTCAATTTTTTTTGAAACATGCCCCACCATGCCACCGCTCTTTAGAAAATAACTCAAGAGCTTGACCACTAGGCTAACCATGTGCATTGTTTTTGAATTTCACTGAAAATTCATTATCAACATTGAAAAATGATCCAGATATACCTGAGGCCAGTGTTCAGAGGGCTGAGGAACTTGGATTATTTCGCAAGAAATTAAAATTTAACCTTAATTCGCTTCTCGAAGAGGAAAATTTTTATGCCTTCCAAATTTAGATTCAATTAGACAGTTTAATGAACAGTTCTAACTTTAGATGTAAGTTACAACTGTCCATTTTCTTAATAAAAAGAAGATGAACAGTTGTAATGTACACCTTTTACTTTATGTACACCCAATCTATATCTTAAAACATATTAAAGAAATTAGAAAATTTAATATTGTCATTAATGTTTTCATTATTTTTCAAAATTTATGTGCGTTAAATTTGAATCAATTAGAAGGATATTTAATATACTATATATCAAACGATTTCGAGATGAAGTTTCAACATATAAACATAAAAGTAATTCTAGTATATATGCAACTTTTATAATGCATCCAATTTTTGTAGTACATATTTTTGAAAGCAATGCTTAAATGAAAATTTTAAATCATAGAAATGTTTCTAAAATGCATGTGAATCAAATTTGGAATAATTTAGATACTAATTGGTCTTTTATTGTAATGTCATTGAAACTTCACCATTAAAATTTTAAAATTATATGGTGGAAGACAAAATCTCTTTCAAATTGACTTAAATTTGATACATATTCTATCTAAGTCAGTAGCACATAAAAGTTTGATGTACACTAAAAATACTCTAAACATAATGAATCATGACCATAGTCAATCAAATTCTTTTTATCTAGAAATATAAGTTAACTATATAATATTTTCTTGAGAGAAAAATAGGTAAGGTCAAGTGTATCAATATTTAATTTCTGTAAAGAAAAAAAAAATCTTCGGCCAAAATTTGAATGCGCAACCTCTTACACATATAGTACTTTTGACACTAGATCAAAATTTATTTCTCCTAAACAAGCTCTTAATTCTATCATGCATTTATGATTACTAATTACATGATTCACCTAACATATAGTATATCTACGATATACATATTATTCCGATATATATCTAATCTACTTAAGTGGATGATTCACCTAACTAGTTGATGTGTACTAAAACAAAATATAAGATCTACTTCTACATATTCTTTATTACCTACATGACAATGGTAAAATTATTGGGAGTAGTAAACACTAATTTACGATTCCGAAGAATTAAAACCTCGGGAATTCGATCACCTCGACAAACTCCATACTGAAGAAGTAGCAACAACAACATACAAGATGAGCTAACGCAATAGCTCGAGATGGATCTAAGCCAGTGGCGAGCTACATATACAATTATGGGTGCAAATGACACCATTAAATTTTATAAATTTACCTTATAAATATGTATATTTTGATTAATATTATTTAACATTAGTATAAAATACATATAATGACATAACTGAATTTTATCTCTCCCTCCGTCACTGATCTAAGCTTAACAACTCGGGAACATCAGGGAGCTCGAGATGAACCCTTGTCCCGATAATGAACAGGAACACTTTTGACATTTACTGCACGTATCAGAGACAACTGATGAAAACATCAGTGATGTGATAGAAGTGTGGCCGGTATTTAATACCGTTATACCTAAGTTAGAGTAGTTAGAATTAGATTGATATATAGGTAGATGTGTAATTAATAAATCAAATGTAGTATAAATGTGTACATAGAGTAGATAGAATAAAAGAGAAAATATTTATAAATATTCAGTTGAATCAATAGAAATCAGTTTTCAAAATACTCTGTTTCTTTTCCCAAATCCAATAAATTATTTTATTCTTTTTTAATTCAGTTCTTCATCATCTTTATTTGTCCCTAGTGTTCAAATAGTTTGAGATTGGTGTAGTACCTTAAAAACAACAAAAATGGCAGTATGCCACATCTAGGCCGTCTTTATTGATTACTTGTAGTGTAAACTGTAAACTATGTTATAATCCTATAGTTGTAATTAAAACATACTGGGAACATGGAAACGGCTGTATCTTGAAAAATGAAATCAATCAATATAATAATCACACCTCAGTCAACAGATGGCTAATTAGTTGCTTTTTGGAAACTTGAATATATGGTTATAAATAATTTTGCACGGTTTTTTGCAACCATTCTATCATGATGTTTCCTTTTGTGTGTTTATATATGTATGCTAAAACTTTTACATGAATAAATTGTTAATAATTTCAGCATCGTACGAGAACATATCTCTTGCAAAATCAAGATGCAACAAGCTGATATGAAGATGTGTAAAAGCACTGGACAGGCAACTTTGGTGATGCGCCCGAAGCACAGCCGAAGTGGTTACACCGCGTAATTAAAACCAAGAAAACATTAACTAGCAAAATATTTGGAAATTTTCTGAATCCCACATATATGATAATATTTAATTTATAGCATGTGAATTTCCCAAAAGTCCAAAGTTTGGAAAAAGTATGCATGCGCATTTTCTAACCATGAATTCTCCGCAATTAATCACCCCCCTTTCTTAATTGACTGTGAAATTAAATACACAAATACAACGATATATAGATTGGTATGTAGGGGTGTTATTTATCCGTGATCCAATCTGAAAAATAATAAAAATTATCTGATCCGTATTCGTATCCGGAGATATCCGTATCCGAAATTCTTTTACGGATGTGGATACGGTAAGACCCTTACCTATCCGTATCCGATCGTTTAACTATTATTCATCAATATCCGATATTATCTGAAGGTATCCGATCCGATATTATCCGATTTTATCTGAATATGTTTCCAAAATATTTCTATTATATGTTTTTAATTAGATTTTTAGAATTCATTGTAAATCTAATTTATTTTATATTTAATTTATGTTAAAATATCAATTTTTATAATTCATTGATATATTTAAACTACTAATATAAAATAATTAATATTTATAATTTATAATTAATGATTTTATCATAAAATACTATGCATTTTTTTTTCAATGGTACATACAATATTTTTATTTAATATCCGAAATATATTCATATTTATATTTATATCTGTCCGATATCTGATTCATATCCTGTATCCGTCGAATATCCGATCCGCATCCGAATCCGATACTATCCGCATCCGAATCCGTATCTGAAAAATTATAACGGATACGGATACGATAAAAATATTATCCGTCTATATCCGATCCATTTACACCCTTATTGGTATGGCATCGCAAGTCTGTATTTGGTGTGGTCCATAGCCTAGGTTAGATGCCTTAAAAGAGCATGCACTCACATTGGTCCCAGACCTAGCTAGCTAGGCATTACACGAGTATCCTCTAGGTTTCATTTTCTTAGCCTAGAAATATGGGTTTGAAAAAGGCTGCTACAATTTGAGGTCTAATTCAGACAACAAAAAAGAGGTCTAATTCAAAGAACCATGAGAATGTAATTATCGTTTCTTCAAAAAAGAATTGTCATTATCGATCATTTAAATCAGTCGATTTTACTCTTTGAAAATTTCAAAACCACACTAGTTGTGTCTAGCTAGCTTGTGAGAAGGTCGTACACACACACACACATATATATATATATATATATATATATATATGACGTACATACAAAATATATCAAAATATGAGTGATGTACGTACCTGCTAATTAATGATCGAAGACGTAGATACTAGACAACCGCATAATCATTGATCCTAGGTTCAATGTTTGCTGTATAGCTTGTATGCATCAAAATCATGAATAAGCTTTGATCAGAAAAATGTTGAAATCAAGTGTTCTCAAGTTGTTGCGTCACACAATATGATTGCAATAAAAATATAGTTTTCCGAAGCTAATTGTTATTTACTTCCTAAAGTAAATAATATATACCCACAAATTGTGACAACTGAGCGAATAATATTTATTATATTGAATAATATTAAAAATATACCTTCTTGCACAGTTAGTTTCCTTTTTGTCACCCACTAGGTGCTAAAAATAACTGAAATTTCAAATTGTTGAATGATTGCCAATATATTTTTTAGATTAGTTATATCTAATTGCATACAGATTTCTAGGTTTCGTATATCTATACTATTATATAAAACAATTAAATACTGGAGGCGTCCATTTTTTTATCATGGTATTCAAACTTTCATAATACCTATTTTATCCTTCATGCAACGGTTGAGATTCAATTTGATTAACTTCGGCGGCAGATATCGTTTTCAGTTTTTCAATTTTCTCTCTATTCGGAAATGATATATTTTTGGAAAGGTAAATATTTGATTAAAAATTTGATGTCAATCAACCGAAATAATATGATATTATATCTTTTCTGATAATTGACAAAGCTTTTTTGATCATCTTAGTTTTTATAATAATAATTTTCTAAATTGATTTCTCTTATTGAGTGATATTCTATAATAATTATTTCCTTTTAATTATTCCCTTTTTGTTTGATCTTTTATAGATGTTCTCTATGTAGTATATCTCACAATTTCAGATTTAAAAGTAACTGCAAATATTAAAGATTAAGATAACAATCATGTTATGTATTTTTGATAGAAAGAATAATTTGCTCATTGATAAGTAATTTTTTTATTAATAATACAATATACATCATTTGTAGAACTGAAAAGATGAAAAAGAAAATGCATGATAAATTGACTATTATAATTGTATAAAGAGAAAAAAGAGAATTAGAAATAAATTTGAAACTTTTTTCTCTTAGAAATATTAATCATGTCTTCCATCAAGATATTTTAGAAGATAGAGGCGAGCAATTTATATTTTTTCTAATATAAATGTATTCAATTGTCAAAATAACCTATTGTCTTTTTTTTTTACGTATCTAAATGAAAATGTCCGCCGTAATGTATGGATATGCAGCTAGTCTTAATAAATTCTTTATTATTTGATCTTGTCAATATATAATAATTTTCTAATTGCGTAGCATATATTGAAAGCATGTTGAATTGAACGATGGCTACACGATCGAATTTATCAGCAAGAAATGACAGTATTACACCTACTATTGATTTTACATTTATGACCTAAAAGATTGCTGTGGGCCCAAGCTGATATTTCTGCAAACGCACTTGCATTATTAATTTTCTACTTGTGGTAGATCAGAATCCAGCATAACATGCCTTTTAGTCTTTTACTGATCTCACAAATGAAAACTAGCTATTCTTTAACATCTCGTCCATCTGACTGCTATACATAATACATACCAATTTACCAATAGTAGTATACCGAGATAGATTGAGCATAAAGACAGATTTGCCCCTCTTAATGGCATTGCATAATAAAAATACTAAAATAGTGACATATTCTGTAATTGCTTTCACGAATAATTGACCATTCATCCGATGGATTGATAATTTAAGGCACTAGTGTAATTACATACTAGCTTTTACTGAGTTCTGACCAATGGGAATATAAAGACTAATGTACCCCTGAAATGTTTATTATATGTCTATATCACTGTTACATATTACTCTTTTTAAAGTCATAACTCATAAGATATTGATGGCAACTTTGCTCTGCTGATAGACACAAAATAGTCACCAAAAACTCGTAGTGCATTTCGTGCTTCTTTTTCTCCTTTTTAGGGTTTGCGCAGCTTTCGAATCTCTTGCTTTCTGTAGCGTGATATCAAATGGATTCGTAGAGGATTTTTTTTTTAGAAGAAGGTAGAACAAGCAAGTACATACTTCAAATCAAGCTACTCAGGTTCCCCAGGTCAGTGTTAAACTGCTAATTAAGTACTATTTCTCCATGCTTTTTAATGATTAATTCTCTTACTCAGGTTCCTAATTATGTCTTGACGCTTCCATGAACTCTCTTGTTCAGTAAGAGAGAAGCCTAGAACTCTCGTAATCTCAACATATTTCAATAAAATCTTGCACCATCGATCTTCTTTTCCCCTTTCTATTCCTACGCTTAATTATGTTGCTGGGAATTTGTCACTAATTACACAAAATTGTGATTTACTCGTGTACTTCTCTTTTAAATCTGACTATGTCATTTGTTTTATCTTCTGCCGAGAAACTCTCTCCAAATTAAAGTAAATTTTATGGTTAGTTTTTTTTTTTATTTTAAGTAAATTTTAAAATTTTATAAAAACTGATTTTAAACTAAGAAACTAACTATCGGAATTATGTCGGTCGTTTTTCTGTTTTGAACTTTTGATGTATACAAATCTTAAGATCCTCTTTTTTTTTTTCTCTCTCTAATGAAGTCCATGCGAAACAGACTTATCTACTGTTCCATTGCATGCAATTCACATTATTTGTGGGATTTTATGGGGAACTGATCATTTATTTTTGTATTTCTTGTTTGGTTAGAATTAACGATTCCCAATTACGCATATTTTTTCCTAGGTACGAACTGTCTTACAATGAAAACATTATAAAAAAAATCTATTGACTTAGTATAAATTCCCAACTTTTAATATTATCGCGCGTGAAAATATACATATAAACACTGCTAGGATATATAGTTAAATTAAAACTATGCTAAACATATATTAATTTGGCCCTTAAGTATCTGGGTACATATTATAGAGTTTATTTAATTAACTCCGTAGGATAAAAGGTACAGGTACAGGCGTACAGCAGCCAACAAAAGAAAGGACTTGATTAATTGAGTCATATTAACTTGTGTGCACTTCCTTAATTGAAGCATTCTAGGATCTATCTCAAAATAATGAAAATTTCAGTTATTTGTCTATTTTATATAAGGTAGCAGGATGGCGTCCTAGTTGATTAATTAAGATGATTAAAGACACAGGAGATAATGATCTAAACTCTATTGGAGGCCGCAATGTGAATGAAACAGCTGTGACAAGTCTTCGGCAATGGACCGGCTTAAAGACCCGAGAATTGTACGCGTGTCGCGTGCATTTGGAGGAAAGGATCGTCATAGTAAGGTGCGTACTGTTAAAGGTCTGAGAGATCGGCGTGTCAGACTCTCTGTACCAACTGCAATCCAGTTGTATGATCTCCAAGATAGATTGGGCCTAAATCAACCGAGCAAAGTTGTCGACTGGTTGCTAAATGCTGCTCAACATGAAATCGACAAGTTACCGCCGTTACAGTTTCCATCTGATAATTTCTTAACAGGTGATAGTATGTCAGTTGAGACTAGTTCAACTCATGATCTGACGAGTCGACCCCTATCATTATTTTCAAATAAGGGACGCTTTGAGGATAATAATGTCGGCAATATGGAGCCTAACTCAACAAGTTTGATGAACTTGGTATCAAATTCTTCACAAATGGAAACTGAAATTCATTCAAACCAATCAATGCTTTCGCTGGCAGCAGGATCTCAACTAGTGTTTTATCCGACAATTTCTCAATTACATAACGGTGCTAATACCGGGTTTGATACAAAAGAACTTGGTGGTTATTCAATAGGAAGCTTCGGTAATATGCAAAATCTTACTTTGAGTTCTTGGAGGAACTTTCAACAGCCGAATGATCAGTAGAGAGAATTTACTTTACTTTTTTTTTGCATGGTTCTCAATATTTCAGTAGCGTAATGATAATAATGCAACTATGTATTGTTGGCGCATTTTGGATAAAAATTGTGTTCAATTAAAAGTGTTCCAAGCGCTAATAAGTGGCTTAAGCAATTCATAATACTAGAATTTATATCGGGTACGTAGTATATAAATTGGTGTGCTAATTAAATTGGCCATGTATTTTTATATTTGGATTGTTTTTTACTTTTAGTATTGTTGATATATATAAGAAATGATGTTTTGCTTGTATTTTGTTGCATATATATATAGAAAGAAGATGCCGTGAGCTTAAGTTTACGGAAGTCTTTCGTGAGTTTAACTTAAAAAGTATGCTAAATCATATCTAAATTTTAATTTATCATGCTCATTAAATTTTTTATATGAAAATCTTATGGGATGCAAAAATTAGAGTGTTTTGAGATTTTTAAGTCACCGTTTTTTATTTTTAAAAATGATGTTCAACATTAAATATTTTATTATTATTTTTAGAGTTGATTTTCAAAAATTAAAAATCATAACTTAAAAAGCTCAAAACACATTTTTACATCCCACAAGATTTTCATAAAAAAATTTAATGAGTATGATAAATTAAAATTTAGAAATGATTTGTTATACTTTTTGAGTTAATCTCACGGAGGTAAATCTTTGAGTTAAAAAATTTAAAATGTTTTGAGTTTTTTAAGTCACTCTTTTGAATTTTAAGAGTGACTTAAAATACTTAAAACACTTCAAATTTTTGTATCCCAAAGGTTTTCATATGAAAAATTTAATGAAAACTATAAATTAAAATTTTTGAGGTTTTAAAATATAGTTTTTGATCAGTTCACATATCGACTGAAATGCAAACGTTTTCACAATAGTCTATCTCTGTCTCTATATATATACAGTTCTGGCGTACATTCAACTTAAATGTGCATTAATTCATTTTATATATTTAAAAAATGTTGTTCCGATAGAAAACTAAAATCATAGTTAGATGTGTTCATCGTTCTTGTTATAGCACCTACATCAATTTTTTTGTTAATTTGAAAGACATGTAGAGTTCTATCAAATAATATAAAGTTTTAAACGTGGGAGTGTTAATGATTTTATGATGGATAATTAATCAATTTCAAAATTGAGTCAAACTTGATACACACTTATATCTAAATAATTACAATGAAGTTTAATTTTAGTTTTCTTAATGTGAATATTATTTAGAAAATATCTAATGAATTTGATTTTTGTCATAAAAGCAGAATTCACATAATTGAAAACACCTGTCATATGAACAGGTGTTTATGAAATGTATTTTCAGATTAGTTAATTAGCGGATTATGATCTAATAAAAGTTTGGCATATGGTACATATATATACAGGTAAGTACTTGCTACAGTACTTCATTTATTTACTGAAGCATACTAAAAAATAATTAAAACACAGATCATATATTCAAAGAATTAATATTGGCGTGGCACAAATAGATACAATAATTAATATATATCATTAATTATTAATGTTTATGAGAGAAAATAGTTCTCATTTAAAAATTATATATTCGTTTAAAAATAGAGCTCTCATTAATTTTGATATATATTATTTTTCATATGTCCTTCATGAGATTTGAAACTATATATTCCGCTCCATGGAGAGGCATGATACATAATACCAAAATTAATTCTACATGCATTACTAAATAACAGTGAATTAAAATATAGCATTACTAATTCTATATTATAGTGATCAATTCAATTAATCTTTTACCATCTAGGTTTATGTTAATTATTTTTAGATATAGATGAGGTTTATGTCCATAAAAATCCCATTCGGATTTCAAAGTTGTGGTTTATGTTAATTAATTGTCGTATTCAACTTACTTTTTTAAGAATTTCACGACTAATAGCGCGCTTGTTATATTTGAAAATTTTGTATTTCATTCACTGTCACTTCTTGATTTTTTTTTTTTGAAATGTCTGAATTAATTAAAGTTCTGATCGAGAGAAAGGGAACAGTTTATAATTAATTGTATACATCATTTTCAAACAGAATGAACTGGTACGGTACTATATGGAGCGTACCGTCGCCAGGCTCATTATTGCCCTCTGCAAACTGATGCTAGGTGAGTTTCTTAATCCAAATTTCTTTTTTGTTCAAAATGTTATTTTCGAGTAGCAAATTACTCTATGACCTAGCTAGTATGGCAATGTAGTGGACTATTAGTATGTATTAGTATAATCCTTGGACTTAGCTTGAAATGAGTTAAATTAAGATATAATATCAAAATTTTAAATTAGTATGAATTTTCTTTTTATCTGACAAAACCACTAATTTAAGTAAATAATAAAAAATAGAGAACATAGGACTTTTTCTCAATTTTTTTAAAAATAAAGATGACAATTTAACTATTCAACTTAATATAAATATTCAAAAAATATTTATAAAAGATCCTAAGGCCTAAGCTGAATTTTGACACTTTTATTCTTCAACTCTCTTATCACATTATCGAATGCTAAATTAAATATATTAAGGACAAAATAAAATGATAATTAATTCTAAGCGCTCCCATGATATATGAATCGACATGAAACGTTACCATAAGAAATGTGCAAGGCTGCAAGTATACATGTACACACATATATGTATATACTCATACACATGAGTAAAACTAGGGTAAGCTTAACCTCATATAGATCTTTTATAAGCTTAAACAAAATAATATATTAAATTATCTTTAAATTTTATTTTATTTTATTCGATAAGTTCTTTATACCAATGGAATAAAGAAAATCTATTTTCTAAACATTTGATTTTTTAAGATGACTCTAAAATACTAATAAAATAATTAATATTTACATATTAAAATATATCATTTTTAAAAGATCCAAAATAAGTAATTAAAACTCAAATAGTAAATTTTTATATATCATAAGTTTCTGATATAAAAAATTATTGAGCAATATAAAATTAAAATTTAAAAATAATTTAGTATATTTTTTAGTTCTCTTATAAGGTCTCTACGAGGTTAAGCTCATGACAACTTTACACACACGAAGACCCTCAGTGAGGTTATCTTTAAATTTCTATTATATTGCTCGATAAATTTTTTATATGCTACACATATTTTAATAATTTTAGTTTTCTACATATTTATTTTGTATTTTTGAAAATGATCCATTTTCATATGCAAATATTTATTATATTTTATTGTCATTTTGAGCCGTCTTTACAAAACAAAAAGTAATTGGAAAAAAAAAATTGAAAATAGGTTTTTTTTTATATATACCATAAAATTTTGATGTGAAAAATTCATTATTCAAAATTTGGAGATGATAAATTATATATTTTAGTTAGAACATCTGCATGCTTGAATTCTTGATGCTCGTAGCTAGAAGAACTTTAAGTTTTCACCTTGAGATAAGAGATACATATGGATATTTCCACCTTGAAATATTTCCACTTTCCATTCCACATAGAAAGTTACTCGGTAACAAACTAACAATACATATTAGGCAAATGTTTCCACTTTCCATTCCATATAGATATTTCCACGTTGAAATAAGAGGTACCAACAGGTGCACTTATTTCGCTTTTTCTCCTCCCAAAGCCTCTGTCAGGAAAGAAAACGGCTTTTTTCGTGTTTTCAACTGTAGGCGCAATATCCGCGTATTTTAATACTTGCAACCTTACACACTCATATCATGACAAGAAATTATTCTAGCGACAGTAATTTGTGTTTTTGTGCATGTTACTGTGATCACTTTATATCTGAATAAACAGTTTTTTATTTTTTATTTGTGGTCCTTGTGAAAATTATTATCAGTACCACATATATATCTATGGGCCTGCCGTGTTTGAAACTTTATGAATAATGAATGTACATTGAACGTTACCGGACTGTTGCTTCTCCATGTGCATCTTTAATCACTGGCACTATGGTCCCATGAAAGACAGAAATCTAGCAGAAGCAAATTAACTCCAACAGATATGTCTCATGTTTCGTATAATTGGTCAATATAAATGGATGCGGGTCTATCAATCAGTACTGCATAGTACCAGTATGCATGTGGTTATTAAAGATGTATGGAGAAGTAGGCAGGAAGAGCGCCGAGATAAAAACAGGAAGAAAATAATCACATAAAATCCACAAAGAAAAGAAAGAGAGCAATTCCTCCAATGAGACAAAATTGAGAGGAGTTAATTACTTCAGGGGCCCTCGGGCCTGGATGACAGCATTCAAGAGCTCCATAACCTCAACAATGAAGACATTTACTTGTTCGATTACAGTAACTCAATCAATGTTATTGAGCTTACACTTGTTTTAAAGAGGTTCTGATTCATGAGGTAACAATGGATGTACTTATTGAGATAAACTAATTAATTAATATTCTCAGTTCTCGTACACATCCAACAGGACTGATAACTCATACTGTGATGGTGAAGAGTTGATCAGGATGAATCTGAAACAGGCTGTCCACATGACAGATCTGACTTAATTAGGTATAAGATGGAGAAGATGAGAAAGTTGTCTCCGTCAAATTCACTTGGCCTTAGGTTTGTTAAGAAAGGTTACAGAATAACAGCTTGTCACCACATGTGGCCCTATAGTTCATGCAAGTTGCAATTGATTACAGTACAAGTAGCTCAGTGTTGTGCAACAATTGATTTACTCCTCCTTTAAACTGACAAACAGTACTGATTCATCCGAATTTAACATCTACCATTCTATCTAAACTTGAAAATAATTTAAATAAAACTTCATAAGTTCACAATATAACCTGACTCATCCAATTAATCTAGTACAAAGAAAACTACACTTGCTGCAATTTAAAAGAGCTATAATCTGTCTGGGAACCCACAATTGGAAAAGGATGAAACACCGGATTCTCTTCTCTCTTGACTTTTTTACTCCACCCTTTAGAAGATTGCTTTAGTTTACCTACTTCAAAGAAAACTACACTTTGCAATTTAAAAGATCTATAATCTCATCTGACAACCTGCAATTGGAAAAGGATGAAATACCAGACTCTCTTCTCTCTCCACTTTTAACTTCAAAAGCTATGAAAATCACCTAATAAAAAAACTATGGCTCATATGAAGAGATCATGCCAGAAATTGCATGTAATAGAGCATTTGCGCTCTTTAAATCCTTCACCGGAGATGTCCATTCCTGGTAATTGTGCAAGCTACCAGTAAAATCAGTGAACAATCCATCGACTCTTATATTCCGTAACCAGTAATCATACTCTGCATATGGGTCTTGATGGAAGTCAAAATGTAAAAATTGATTCTCGTTCCTATATGTATACGGGTGAACCTGAACATAACAATTAATTACCATCAGATAGCCAAATACTTATTTTATTGTCTTAAATTGATGGAGTAATATTGTCAAGATAAACAAATAACTCCATTTTGCAAGAAAATCCACTGGAATAAGCAATACCTGGAGGTTGTGAGCATGTGCTTTCACAACAAGGTCAGTTGGCATTGTTAAATAATTATTCACAACTGGTACAATAGTATCCTTCCATGGTCCAATTCCAACCACATAATTTCTTATAAAGTGCAGATAGCTGTCTGATGTAATTTCCCAGTATGACTGCCCATCAAATGAAATATAAGTCAATCTCAAACAATTCCAGCATAATAAAGGCGCAAAGAAAATTTCAGCTGCCAAAACAAGCATATTCCCACTTTTACCTATTCCAGACTCGCAAAATACATGTAATGTTCTTGTTTATTGTACCTTGTAGCAATGCAATTTTTTTTTAATCCAAGTATATTTTAGAGTAAATTATACAAATGGTTCATAAAGTATGACTTCTTTAATAATTTGGTCCTTTCAATAACATTATAGTCCTCAAAAGTTTCACTAACATATCATTATGAGCAAATTACATAAATCCTAACATAAATTTAATAATTTATTTTTAAATCATTATTTAATATTTGACATGAATGATTATATTTGTTTTACTTATTTGTTTTTTTATTACTACATCCACACAAGTTTCAACTTTCAACATTAAAATATATATAATGCTTTGACAAATGAAAATATCATTTTTTTTAATGAATTTTAATTGTAGGACCAATTTGGTATAAATTAAATCTTCAATGACTAAGATGATAACTTTCAAAATTTTAAGGACCAAAATGGTAGCAAATGATACTTTATGTAATAAATTGGTACTTTTAAGACTGTAAGGACCAAATTGATAAAATCGCAATACTTCAAAGACTATTTATTTAATTTACTCTATAATTTTTATGTTTCTAGCTTTCTCAGTGCTACGGTGAGTCTTTTTATATGTGGCCACTGTAAGCCAATTGGTAACAACTATAAATTAATATGATGATGAATGGGAGAAAAACAAATGACGACAACAAGTTTAGTTATAATAAAGCACCAGCAAATGGGTGCCTACAGGAAAATTAAGAAAATGAAGATCTTTTTCCACAAGGTATCAAAATAAAATTAACACTTAATTCTTTCTGATATGATTAGGAAAAAACCTGATTTGTGTCTTGGGTTGGTATGGTGACATCATCAATTAAAAGAACTTTTGGCGAGTCTGTCAGGTTAGATATGTAGATGAGAGAGGTTGGTGCGAATGATTGTATAAACAGAGGTTGCTTCAGCCAATCTTTTGACATGTATGAACCTTTATAACCATATTTTTTTAAAGTTTCCACAAATATGTCCTCGAATCGTTTCCCATTAGCCCACTTGACCTGTATAAAATTTGAAGTGAGCGCTCTTTGTACCAGTAACTGGGTACAACTCAAGATCGTTTCTTAAAATTAGTTTTTCTTTTGAATTTCTTAACAAAACCCTATTTTGAACAAAAATACAGTGTTCTGAGTATATAGGTGTATCTTGGTACCAAATCCATACTTGTTCATCATATGGTACAGAACTGATAGCAAGTTTGAGAGAATAATGTACTTGAACAACAAGGGATTCTCCTTTAAGAAGAACTCCTCCCATAATTTCATGAAATAGCACAATTGGTTAAACAAATAGAAACACTATAGAAAAGGGGATTAAAAGCAACTTACATGCTGATTAATAAAAACTGGGTTTTTTATCTCAGGATATATGCCAACAGTTCTCTTGGCATCTAATCCTATAGAGATGAACTCTTCAAAAGTTATAATCGGAAATTTCCCTGTGAGGCAACAATAAATAGAAATTCTAATAATTTGTTTTCCTTTAGATGTAACTCATAAATTTACTATAGAGTATAAAATGTAATGCAATTTACAATTGTACTGCTGATCTCTGAAGGGGTAGCGTTGCTTTACTCTTAACGATTTAAGTTCTTCAATCATGAAATCAACTGCATTAATCAATCAATCAGCTACATATACACACTGAAAATCAGAAACTTAAATCTGTTTTTATGAATTATACATGTCATACCTACAAAATAGCCGGTGATATTTTCACCTTGAACTTCATATGTTTTTTTACGTTTTGCAAATTTTGTGTAATTTGCAACGTCTGTTGTATCATCTAGTATCACATCATGAAAGCATATAAGTACACCATCCTTGCTTGATAATATATCTGTTTCTATAAAGTCAGCTCCCTCTTCAATAGCCCTCTGCATAAAATAATTTTAAAGGAAAATAAATCATATTAGATAATTCTCTATTCATAGAAGATGACAGCACATGAAATTGAAAATCTGATAGTTGAAGGATCTTGATGAGAAAAAAAATACAAAGCATGGTACCAGGTAAGCAGCCGCTGTTTCTTCAGGAATTTCGCCATTTGAACCCCGATGGGCAATATTATAGGGCCGAGAAGTTTGCAGGTGCTGTTTTTTATCATTATTTGATTTACTTGGAAGTGGGTAATACGGCCTTCCTCCTCTTACTCCCACCAAAAATAGTTGAATGAACAATATAATAGAAATTATGAACCCTGAAAAGGAATTGAATTATTATGAATAAGATACGTTCAGGTTTGGATCAACCAACATTGCCTAATCAATCTCAAGTCAAGGCATAGTTTTCTAAAAGTCCGTCTTAAGATGCAAGTCTCACATATTTGCTTGTTTCTGAAAGTAATAGACCATCTAGACATATAAAGCTAAAATCTAGCTAAGTAATCTCAGTAGGATTGGGTTTTGTTTATTTCCAAATTCTATACAAGAAGAAACCAAACTTACTGGACTTCTTCTCTTTTTTTTTTTTTTTAATATTGGGCTATTAGCTGGCATCTACTTGTGTAGTTCAAAATATGACACTGAAGTAGAAAATTAGATCATTTAAGTATTTAACTATCTAATTTCTAAAACACCATCATAATAATCGATGCACTATGATACGCTATTAAGCACACGCATGGACAGTTGGACGCAAATAAAAAAAAACGCAACGAAGAGGGAAAAGAAGGAAGAGAAATAAGAAAATTGGAAAGATTCTCACGGCCCGAAAAAGCCATTGCTGATCTATCGCGCCTCTCTTTGGTACCCCTTCCTCTTATTCTTCTTTCGCCCTTTAGTCTTCTCTTAATTTTATATATCAAAATTCCTTATTTTTTTCATTGGTTGTTTGGGCAAAATAAGAATATTCCACGCGAAATCAATTAGTTGACATCCGTGTCGGATGCGTCAATAATTCAATATCGTCATGCGAATATTGGACTATTAGTTAGCATTCTGTGCTTTCCTCTCGGAGTGTGCTATATTAAAACGGGTTTAGCAAGAGCGAGAACGACACGCAACGTCAATTGCTATATTGATCATGATGTTTTGTGAAATATTCTTGCTATTTGTAGTCAACTTCTTATGGGATAAATTCAAATTTGGAAGTCACGGACCTAACAATAATAACAGAGTTTTTACGAATTTAATAAGGATGAAAACATAATCTCGTCCCGGGTCTACTTTCTGGTTTTCATCTCCGCACCGAAACGGGGACTCCATCCCGATCCCACCAGATGCCATACACTAAGTTTTCACTTTCCGTTTTCTTTTTTCATGCGCTTTTCTCTTTCGTTTTCTTTTTTCACGCGCGTTTAGATGTTTGTCGGTTCTTTCGCTCCCTTTTGCAACGCATGTTTTCTTAACAATCAAAATGAAATATTTTTAATACTGAAAAAATTGGACAACAAAGTAGTGTTAAAGATTAATACAACTTAACTTAATGATGATCAATTCCATGTATCAATAATCAAATTTAAATACACGCAATTAATGATCAAGTATTTCTCTTTTCACGAGTTGTCTCTCCCTCTTATTATAAATAGAGGAGTGTTTATATTGTTGATTTCATCAGTTCTACAAAACAATAAAACTCCAATAAGGATATAGCGATCTTTACTTCATAAGAGTAATCAACAGAGAGAGAATAATATATTAGCAATCTCACTAACAAAAGAATAATCAGAGTGAGGGAGCAAAAAATAATCAGAAGAGTAGATCATCTGGTTAGTGAAATTATTTGATTTATATAATTTTTAACATAAATTTATCTTATATCAGTATCAAATGTAATTAATATTACTATTATATTTTTTAGTTGATGCATTAAATTATTATATCTTCATAGTAAATTATAAATACTTTGTATATAAATTTATTATTATTATTATTATTAGAATGAGTATGATTATTATTTTTATTATTATCATTAATATTATTATTTTAATTATTATTATCTTTTTCGTTATTATTATCATTATCAAAACTATTATTAATAGTAGGTATAATTTTTGATATGATAAATTATTAGTTGATTGATAAAATAAAGAATTAATATTTTATAAAGTATTTATTTAAAATTTATATTATATAAGATTATTATTAGTATGTTTAAATTATATACTTTGTTATTATAAATCATTAGCATAAATTTATTAAATAATTTTTGAAAGTCTAATAATTCTTTTAATAAATTATCAAAATAATTTGTATTATAGTGTATGTGGGTGGTAAGATTATAAGACCAACGGATATTTATTATGATAATTAGTCAAGATTTTTTTTTCATAAAAATGAAGATATATGTTTTGAGGGTTGTGAGAACTATGATATACAAACGACTTGGATTACTGGAGAGTCAGCATTTTTTAAGTATAAGGGCTCGATATAATATCGAAGATGTGAGTGCTTATTATTTTTGTTTAGTTCCTATATATAATGAGGTTGAGTGATGAATTATATTTCAAATGGCAAGTGCCGAAATGAATTGAAGAATAGTTGAGTTATATGTTAAAGTATTTTCAAATGATAATGAGATATTTTTTTCAAATACTTTACCTAGAACCAGCAACATAATTGAGGATATTATTGTCTCAACAAATAGAGACAATCAAATGGTTGATCTGAATTCTCAACATTTTAACCACATGGAACAAAATCCTCCTCATGACCCAATACTTATTTTTCCTGATCAAATAATTTGGAATCTTATCTCTAATCCCTTTGGTTCTCCTATAGTACATTCACTGATGATATTTGATAATACACAAGTAGAGAATTCTTAGAGGAAAGATGTTGATGTGATGGAGGAAGGGGAAACAATGATGATGAAGATTTTGTACCAATTGTAAGGGAGGAATGGGAACTTGAAGAGGATTATTGAGACTCTGCCAACAAAGATGATGATTCAGATTATGATCTGAATGAACACACAAAATGACATATGATTGTCAAAGGCATGTCTAAAAAATATTACTCACTACATGATTTTAGTGATGTTTCTGAAACTAATAAAATAAATGCTCCATTATGAATTCAATTGGATAACCCTCTATTGAAGAATCAAATATTTAACTCCATGGAGCATTTATAATGGATAAATAATTAATATCATATAAGAAAAAAATATATATATCAAAACAGAAAGAAGTAATAAATCAATATTGATCATGGTAAGCAAAGACCAAAATTATTTTTGGAGATTATATATTATATGTCCTAAGGGTAATTCATTTTGGGTCAATAAGACCAATCCCTACAAGCACACATGTGTATAGGATATTATTCGTTCAGATTATGCACAATTAACTATAAAATTGATAATCAGTGCTATTAAGAGAGACTTGACTGAAGATATGAACTCTATGACTAAAGGTAACCATACAATACTAAGAGTAAATTTTTGGGTGTTACTCCTTCATACTATAAAATTTGATGTGATAGAGTGGAAACTATAGCATAGACTTTTTAAAGTCGGGAGGGTTCACGCAATATTTTACTTGAGTTGTTCAATGTTATAGTTTATGTGCTGGTTGTGTTGAGAAGTGATTGAATCTGGAAGGATCAATGTTATTTCTGATCAACATTTAGCAATGAAAATGGTACTTCAGTATTCACAATATGATTGGTTAGAGCAAAATGAGATGTCATGCATCGATATTGTATACAACATATTTCTGAGAACTTGTACCGGACATGTACCGGCTAACACTTGGTAGAACTATTTTAATAGACTACTACAAAGAAAAAACATCATCGATTTAAAGAAGGTATGTTATCAATCAGACAATAGTATCCAAAAGGTTATTATTTTTTATTAACCATAAGAACTACCGTTAATTAGGATGGGAATGAGACTAAACATCCAAGTTAGGCTCAATATAAGGATAAGAACTATCATTAGGGAATAATGACCAGCAATGGATCCGTACATTGAATCATGCATTCAAGCAATGTAATATTTGTCAGTTGTAGCAATAGTTGATGGAACATGGTACAAAGTGTGCAAGTTGGTTTGACAAAAGGAGAAATAAATCTATATCATTGTTTAATGAGGAAAAATATGGTCAAAAAGGTTATCGATTAACTAACCAAACGAGCTAAAAAAATTAATACCACATAGGATTGACTCTTATGGCACTAATCTCGGAGACTATGAGGTTATTCATCATAGTGAAATATTACCTAATGGTGATTATGAAAATTTTAAATATATTTTTAATATCAAAGAAGGTAGCATTATGAAATGTGATTGCTTAAAATTGAACCTCATCGGTATATCATGCTCTTATAACTTGGTGGTTATAAGAGTTAAAAAACTTAAGTTTTAGTTCATATGCCCGTGTTATAGTGCAGAAGCACTCCTGAGGACTTGATCTGATCAATTTTATTCATATCTAAATCAAATTGATTAGCCTAAGTACAATGAGCCAAATATCATTACTCAAAAGGATATTGATTCACAGGGGATCGTAGAAAGTGATAAATGGATTAAAATAATATTATTTAGAATTAGGGTTAATTTAGTTAAAATAATATTATTCACAAAACTTTGCTTTTTTACTTAGAATTAGGGTTAATTTAGTTAATTTAAGGATTAAATTGCATAAGTTCAAATTACAACCTAGATTTTGTTGAAATTTCATGTTAGAATGAAATTTTAGAAGATTTCGAACAACAGACGTAAACTAGAGCAAAATCGAAGCAAATGATTGAAATAATCATATTCATTTTTAATTATTCAAATGGTCAAATTTTGAGCTGTAAACTCCTCTTCCCATCATAAGTTCGGTCTGAACTTACAAAGGATCGGTTCATCCCTTCTTTGACATAGTGCTAACCTTCTGTCTTTAATAAGATCGATCTGATCTGTTATAGATCAGCCTGAACCCTAATATACGGCACAACATTATTTAGATAGTTTTTTTATTATTTTTTTGCTTTTCTTATTTAAGAAGGTATTTTTCTCTTAAGGGATGATCCTTGGACATCCAATCAGATTGAGGCAGTTTTGAGAGAGAAAAGAGAGATCTTGGAGGAAAG
The DNA here is from genome assembly GCA_037127355.1 of Schoenoplectus tabernaemontani. Taxonomy (NCBI): domain Eukaryota; kingdom Viridiplantae; phylum Streptophyta; class Magnoliopsida; order Poales; family Cyperaceae; genus Schoenoplectus; species Schoenoplectus tabernaemontani. Next base: position 15,262,353 of record CM073755.1, on the reverse strand, counting down.
AAAAAAGAGCACAAGCAGAATAAATTGAATTTGAACGTAACTTTTATTATCCTTTATAAATTCTTTCTTAGTTTTAATTATATTTTTCTATAATTTTCTCCCCTTCATAGAAGAGTAGACTCTATTCTAAGGTTATAAATTTGAACCTTAAAATTTGACATTCTAATCATACTATTTATTGTTTTAATTATTTAATTTGTGAATTACTTTTGTTATTTTATTGATTATGCAGGAATTAATTTGTTGATGTTTGTATTAGTAATTCATCTAATATTGAAAATCCTAGATAACATAATTCAAAATTATAAAATGATATTGAACTGTACATATATTTTAGAGAATTATTTAACTTTTTAACTAAAATTTGACGGTTTTTTGACTACCAAAAGCGGTATCTAACCCTAAATAATGATCTAACCATGAAGTCTAAGTTAGATGAGAATTTTTTGAATATTTAAAGTATTAATTAGAAGGACTTAATTATAAATAATTAGTTTTTAAATTTTTTAAAATTATCAAAACTTAATGTATTTTAATTAAGAAGAATAATAGACTTAACCATATAGTTTATCCTAATAAAATACTATACCAAACCCTAATAAGGATCTTAACACTAAAATAGATGGCAACCCTCATAAATTATTAATAAACATAGAAATAGGACGATTAAGACTCAACTAAATTGGTATGTCGAAACCCTAGTCTTTCTTATTCTTGAAGCAATCTTAAATTTAGTTCAGATTAATTATTTAATTTAGGAATTACTTAATTTAGAAATATTATTAGATTTTATAATTTAACTTAAAGAAATTATCTATATCAGTAATTTAGTCAGCCATTTGGATTTAACACCTAAATACTACATAATAGGTTATACACTTGCGGCTTTCTTTTGTGTGAATTAGGTCAATAAATTTATTAAATTGAAAATATCACAACATAAAACATATTCTTATCCCCATGGTTATAGACAAAATGCAGTGAAGACGTGGAATTGTCACACCCCAGAATAAATGAACGGATTAGGGGTGATTAATCCAGCCACGTACGCACGACGAGACGTGCGTACGAAAGACTAAATGAATAAAATAAGATAATCTCAGAATAAACAAAACAATAATAAATATAAATACATGACCATACAGTCCAGAATGAACAAAGAGTATACAACTCCTGCAGAGGCGGGGCTAGCTCCATCGGAATGGGCAGCAAATCTCTCAAATAAAAACCCAAAAGAAGGAAATAAAACTCAAAACCCGAGGGGTCCTATCCAACTACCCGGCTCACATGCACATGCAGCGAAGCATATTTGTCATCGCGAAGGACTGTCCCCTAGTACTCGCTCCATGGAAATTCCGAACCTAAAATACCTGGATCCCACAACCACCGTGGAAACGTGAGTAATTTAAAAATTACTCAGTACGAATTTAGATCCAGCCTTAAGATTTGATCTTTTTTCCTATACTGGATCCAAATACCGATACTATATTTTGGATGCAAATAAATATATATAAATGTAATAAAACTTTATGCACGTTGTGAAATGACCTACATGAATGGAATGAAATGATAAATAAACCCGAAATAAAAATCTGGGGAAATACTAATATAATATAAGATATAAAGTACGAATAATTCAAACACTTGAATATACATATCCCAGTTGCAGATCATCAGTCCATCCACAAGCGATCACGTGATCGGGCCCTGGACTTGTGACTTACCTAAGCGGGCACGTATTCGGGCCCAACTTACAAACTTAGGATTTTCGAGTAAGCGGGCGACAATGCCCTGAATACCCTAGGAAAATTCGGCCTCCCGGAGAGATAACGCCCTAGGAGAGTGACGGCTAAAAGCACGTACTCGGTATTCTGAATCTGATGATCCACCTCACAGAATAATAATAATAATAATATGAGCAAAGGGGATTTAAAATTATGCTTTCAGTTGCCATATCGCCAAAGGATATAACTACCCGTGAATTGACAAATCGGAAATAAATGGGAGCCTACACTGTACCAACCAAGGGTTAGAGGACCGCATCCCGTAAATAACAAAACAGAATATATACAAATGGGAGCCTACACTGTACCCACTAGGGCCAGAGGACCGCATCCCGACTTTCTCTGTACCAACTAAGGGCCAAAGGAGAAAGTCCTTCGGACAATACCAGGATCCTAAATAAGCCGGATAAATAAAATAATATAATATCTCGGAGTAGATTTCAGTCTCAAATATGGCCGCCCACACTAATTACTGAAAGACATGGTATCCTAATCGCTCAAATTTGGATTAAAAATCTTAATCATATTAAGAATGATAATAATATAATATTGATCAAAATAAACACTCTGACACAGCCGCACCCGCCAAATGACAGGGTCGGTGGATAACCCGACAGGCAAAGATGCGTAGTGCATATACAGACCGGTGGGTCCCACGGGCCTATGGGTCACCCTACGTAACCACAACGGTCTGGTTATGCAAGGCAACCTCAGACTGAGAATTACCCGCCTCGCCTCTCAGCACTCCCATGCATTTAATGCATGATAAACTACCTGACTTAGTTAATAATTAGTAATAGTAATAATATTTTCTAATAATTATAATCTACAACTTGAATTATTTAATACTATCTAATCCTATCTCGGGACTATTTCCCGAATCCTACTCTTATCATGTCTACATGCAATATGACATGATATGACATGCGAATGCGGGTATGTCTCGAATATGCTGGTCAATTTACCGGATGCATATGATAGGTCAAATCGGGTCTCTAATCCATGTTGGTCAGAAAAGCACCGCAGATCAGATTTAGTTTAAAACAACATTTCATTTTCGGTTTGGGTTCCTAATTCTGAAGAAAGAAGATTAAATCCCAGAAAACCGTACCTGAGAATAATTTGGTTAGCTCGGTAACGTCAAATTGCTTAGTCTCCGGTAGCGCATCACGATCTCGTCAGCCGTCTCATCTTGAGTGTAGTCATTGGTCGGCTTGTCAAGATATTTTTCGAAAACCTATGAAGTCAAAAATAGATTAAATTGACGAGTATCCTATTCACATTGGGTCTGGTTTGGGGTCATAGTATACCGGACTCATAGACGGGAGCATTATTATTTAAAGTTTATAATTAACTTATATCTATTTGATAAATATACTTAACTAAATTTTATTTAGGTTTATTAAGTTATCTTAACATTATCACTTAATTATTTTAATTTTTAATTAGAAAATTTAGTTATTTAGAAATAGAGAATTAAATTAATATATGGTTATAGTATTTATTATTATCATTATTGTTTCTTTTTGTATTCTTAATATTAGAGAAATTAATTAATATCTATACATTTTATACTATAAATTTTTATTATATTTTAATTTTTATTTTGTAAATCTTAATTATTTAAATTAAATTCTTTAATTATATTCTACTTTACATACTAATATTATTTTTGCAATTTATAAGTTTGTTATATGAAAATAAAGTAGATGTGACAGAAATTAACGAAACTCTATTAATTAAATTAAATTAAATTAAATATTATTATTTTATTAAGTGTGTTGGTGTTTTGAGATTATATTTATTTTAATTAATGTAACTAACTTAATTTATCTAGATTAATTAAGTTAGCTTAATGTTATCCTTTAATTAATTTAATTATAATTAGGATAATTAATTATCTAGAATTAAAGAAATTAATTTATATATAATGTTATATAATTAATATTATTCTTATTAAAAATAGAGAAATTGATTAATATATATTTATATATTTATATATTTATTAATACTATTCTATTATTAAATAGAGAAATTGATTAATAAGTATTTATATATATTAATAAATATTATTCAATTATTATTGTTAAAATATAGAAATTGATTAATATATATTTTATATATTATAAATTATTATTATACTTTATTTATTATTTTATAACCCTTAATTATTTATATCTTATTCTTTAATTATATCTCATTTTATATTTTAATATTATTTTCATTAATTAGAAAGTATATTATATAAAACTAGAATTAAAAATAAAAAATCAAAATGAGAGAAAAGAAATTTAATTAAACTTAAATTTAATTAATGTTTTTATTTAATCTAAAATGTGCTGGTGTTTTAATGTGTTTGGGATCATAGGCTGCCTCCGAAATCACTGTATCTATTCGGATTTTCATTATTGAGGCAGATCATATAATCATCTCCCATTTTTTTATCTTTAATTAATTATTAGTTGCGCATGTTTTAGTTTACGGCACTCGTTAATTAATTAATTATACTTTTATCATTTTATTATTTTATTTTAAGATATGAGTTTGACTTTAATACTTTAGATTTCGTTATAATATTATTCCTTTAATTTTAATCAGATCAAAATATTTTGTGTTAGTTATTAAATTTAATATTACTGAAATTTATATTTTTATAGCTTTTTAATTTGATCCTTTGGTTTTGTTATTCGATATTTAATCTCATTTATCTTTATTTATCCACTTATCTATTTATTTCATTAATTATGGGTCCGTTTGGAAAATCAAAGAATAGTTTTGGAAGAGTGGTAATTTTAGAAGAGTGATAGAATAGTATTTTTTTTAGAAGTGTGGTAGAAGAGTGGTATTCTTGATAATTCGGAAGAGCGAAAATATCGTTTGGCAATTGTTACTCAGAATAGTTAAAATAAAAATAATTATGATACTAATAATGATGATGATAATAATAATAATAAACTAATAATCATAATTGTAAGATAATAATAATAATAAAGTAATAAAAAATAATCATAATAAATAATAATATTATAATAATAATATAATAAAAATATAAACATAATCATAATATAGTAATATAATAATAAAAATATAATCATAATCATAAAAATAATTATAAATAATTATAATTATAATAATATAATAATAAATTAATCATAAATATAATCAATATATAATAATATAATACAATATAATAAAATAATAATAAAGTAATAAAAATAATCATAGTAAATAATAATATTATATTAGTAATATAATAAAAATATAAACATAATCATAATATAGTAATATAATAATAAAAAATTATAATTACAATCATAATTATAATAATATAATAATAATAAGTAATCATAATTTTAATAATATAATCATAATATAATAATCATAATCATAATCATGATAATAATAATTATAGTCATAATCATAATAATATAACCATAATCATAATCATAATAATATAATAATAAAAATATAATCATAATCATAAAAATAATTATAAATAATTATAATTATAATAATATAATAATAAATTAATCATCACTATAATCAACATATAATAATATAATACAACATAATAAAATAATAATAAGTAATAATAATCATAATCATAATCATCATAATATAATAATATAATAATAAATAATCTTGATAACAATAATATAATAGTAAAATAATTATAGTTATATTCATAATATAATAATATAATATTAAAATTCTATTTATAATAATAAATAATATAATAATAACAATAATGATAATAATAATTTAATAATAATAATATAATGATAATAATAATAAATAATAATTATAATATTAATATAATGATAAATTATAATCATAAATATAATATAATAATATAATAATACTAAATCTTAATCATAATCATAATATAATAATATAATATAATATAATCAAACAATAATCACTATTCGAAATGAGTGCTAATCCCAGGTTTCCATCTATAAGTTGGTATACCGGATTAGCACTATTCCGCACTCTTCTACTTAGTCTAAAATTCGTTTGGCAAATTAATTCATCGGAATAGCTATTCTATTCTAACTTTTTGCTATTCCATTGAGTGCCAAACACTCCCTATGTGTATTCCCTTGATTGTTAATTTAAATTATTCGTCAATTTATTTTAATTTTCATTATTGCTTAATTTAATTTTCGTGGTTTAACAATAATCCTCCAATATGTACAGGCTATCGTCGAGGTATGCCCAATACTATCAAACTCTCTATGAGTACTCTACGATAATAGATCTGGTGGAGGAATAGTCTGGAATAAACTAAACTGTCTCATGATTCTGTTAGGATAATAGTAAACAACATCCATAAAATAAATGAGTGTTATCCTAACTATCCAAATATTCATATCGTAGTGCACCATGATGCAAACGGGTCATAACAGAGTTATTTGGATACCAATTAACATGAATGTCCATAATGCTATCAAATATATTTGTCGAAACACCCGGATCGACGTGATTTGGAGAATGAATAAATGTATGTTTATCCGTCTAGTACCTCCCACATGGCTAACAAGAATCCAAATTAGGCTCACCCCAAGCAGTAAATGGTCTAAATATGCCGACTGACATTGAACCATGTCCATCTCTATATTTGGAGGAGAATTATTAGTCCAGTGATCTTTTTTGAACCAGCCTAAACATCAATGGATAAATTATGATACAATAGTGCTAGCACTACAGATCCTTAATTCTATTATTAAAAGTACTCTAGGTCTATGAAGAATTTCAGATACATAGTGGGAACTCCGATCCAAGTACTATTTGAAAATAACAAATCACCAAACAAGTCCATGATAAAAGTTCAAGTATAGTAAACTATCTCCTCTGGTGTGGCATCATCACGCAAACTTAGGAACTACTCTGCCAACCACAACAGACTTAGACTATATCGAGACTGCTTATACACAACACGCTTGACATAGTGCGCTTCTTACTCAACCATGTCAAACCAGTTAAAGACTTACCAAATGCTTGTACTTTTAAGTCCGTCCAACCACTATCGAAAATACTAGTAACCAAGATGTCATCAATCGGTAACCCCCACAGACAAGCGGCATCCTACAATGTTACAATCAGCTCTCCAACCGACATGTGAAATGTATTGGTCTCGGGTCGCCATCTCTCAACAAGTGTTGTGATGTATGCCTTGTCAGTATTAATGTGCCTGATTCTGGTGACATGAAAAAAATCGAGATTCTTCAAGTATCGATCACATTTCACATTATATGGAATACAAAGTCGATGTCCTTTAGCAATCAACAACTCTTTTCCTAAATTGTACAAAATTTAATTGGTTATTGATACCATAACGTAAAATAATACTTTAAAAAAATATGATGTTACTAAATGAAACAAACCAACATGCTATTACATCTACAATAATGGTATCAGTGCCATATTATCTGAATGTTATTACATGCCCAAAGTGATTTATATCTTCTATTTTTGAACAAAAAACACATTGAGGATTTCGTTCGTGATCGGGCAAAATTGTCATGCCGTCATAATTCTATAATATTTTAACATAAATAATTAGATAAACATTAATTATTCTATTTTAAATTAAAAAATACACATAAATATATAAACATTAAATACATATACATACATGCTTAATTTAATTTAAAAAACATATACTTAAAATCATACATATTGATTTTTAATTTAAAAACATTAAATATAAAAAAGTTTTACATACATTAATTTAAATTAAATTAATGTGACATTTAAATATTTTGACATTCAAATTAAATATAACATAATTGATTTTCATCTAGTACATAAATAATGTGACATTCAAATTAATTTCATCTAGTACATGATTTTTGTGCATCCGACTAAAAGTCTATAACCAAACAGTTGAGATATACATGCATGCTTAATTACATATGCATGCGTGCATGCTTTGAGATATTCAACGGTATGCCTGATTAACCTCATACATATACATATGCTTTGAGATATTTCATTTTCTATAATAGTTAAGATATCTCTATATATAACCAAGCCGATTAACAGATTTCGTGGAGATATTCAACAGGTTCTATAACCATCCGATTTATACAAACAACAATTTCTATTACCAAGCCGAATGAACAAAATTATTAATAATTATCAAGCCTAATTATTTCTAATTATATCTAACCTTTAACTTAATCTAAATAATTACTAATAATAAATATACATGCCTAAACACTATCATCAATCCATCTAATATCTCATTCTACACATTAATTATCACCATTGACATACACATTTTTAATTTAATTTTTGAATTATAACATATTTTCTAATATGCAACCTAAATACTTAATTATTAAAAAAAGCTTACATATATGCGAAGATGATGAGGCATTGATCTCATTCAGCAGCTTGAGTAGTGATCTCATTCAGCAGCTTGAGCAGGATGGTATTTTCACCATTGTTGGCTCATCAAGGAGCTCTCTGACGGTGGGTGAAAAGAGGAAGGAGGAAGGGTGGGGAGGAGAGAGAAACATTCGGTTAGAAGAAAAAGAAAAAAAAAAAGATTTCAGGTTAGGGGGCGTGGCACGTGGCATCAGGTAGGACCGAGACAAATTCCTCAATTTCGTTAGGGGTCGAAAACCAGAATGTAGGTCGGGACAGAATTCGTGTTTTCATTCTTGTTAGATTTGTAAAAACTCCGTTATTATTGTTAGGTCTGTGACTTTAAAATTTAATTTTGTCAGTATTAAAAAATTTGGGTGATAATCTCTTTGGGTTAATTTTAGTCACTAAACTTTGTGTTTATTCATATTTGATCACTAAACTTTCATTTATCCATTTTTAGTTACTAAACTTTAATGTTTATTCATATTTGATCACTCTTATTAATTTTTTCATTCAAAAATAATTAAAAAAAGTTGATAGAAAAATAAATATAATTTTATTTCATTATCTATTTTTCATTTCAATTAGTTTTGGCAACAAATATAATTTCATTTTAATTATTTTTGAATGAAAAAACTAATGGGAGTGATCAAATATTGATAAACATCAAAGTTCAATGACTCAAAACAGATGAATGAAAGTTCAGTGACTAAATATGAATAAACATAAAAAATCAGTTACCTATCAGAAAATTAACCCAACTTTTTTATTATTTTTTTTCTCTGACACTCATTATTAGGGACTAGCACAGATATAGACCCTCTTAATTTTAAAAATATTTATATTTAATATTAATTTTATTATAAATAAAAAATATATATTATTTAAATATAATTTATGTTTAAATGATTAGAAAGACTCTTAAATTTATAAATAAAATTAACTTATTATTTAATACAATATAATTTATAAAATATAATAATTTTTTAGATAATATTGTATAGTAGATAGTTTTTTAAAACAATAAAAATAGTGGACTATTTAATAATTTTATTTAGACGTCCTATTAATGTATGGTAAAAAAAATAAAAAAATAAAATGAAGAGAAAAAATGACATTGATCAAAATCTAAACTATTAATTTTTAAAAATATTGATCCGCACCATTTGATTAGAGGCGTTTTGGTTATTAATAAAAGATTTGATTGTTATTAAAATGGTAATATATCATAATTGCATAACACGGACCTATGAAATGATATTCTGTTGTGATTTTATTTTGATATTTTGTGTGTTCATCTTTGAAAACTGATTATAGTATTATAGTCATAGTGATAATATCGTGATTCGGGAAACATTTGGCGAGGTCAAAAATTCGACATTCGGGTATACAACGGGTATAATTCGGAAATAGTTTGTTTCATATAATATAAATAAAATATATAATATAATGATAAAATATTTAAAATATATTAAAAACTATTAAATTCCATATAAAATAATATATAATGTATTTTTTTGCCGAATAAAATATTTTTTTGACCAAAAAACGCACGGTATATTAAACTGACGAATTTTTTGTGAAGCATCCGGCTATGGATGAAAAATAAATTATTCACGAATAATTCATGAATCTTGTTACTATGATAATCATAGTTCTTGGTTGATTCTAACTGAATGTCATATGCTTAATAAAGCATTTCAGATGCAATCTATTTTCTCGGATGAATTATTAGAAATACAAATTAGTTTCTTATATTAGTGATACTTAAGTAAAATGATCCGTTATTGTAGGCTTATTGGGCTCAGGGGCGAACCTAGAGAGAGTCACGGGATAATTGTCCCTTTGAATTTTGAAAACAGTGTTTTTAGATCATGCTTTCGGTAATCTGTCTCTTTTGAAAATTTTTTTGTCCCTCTAAATTGTTTGATTATTTTGATTGAGAAAAATATTTAATATCATGCATAATAAATAATTATGTAAAGATTTCAAAGTACGAAGTTTCGTAATAAAAAATTTTCATCATCAACTTGATTATTTATTACTTAGAGTTTTATTTTATTATTATTATTAATATATAAAATAATATTATTTTAATAGTTTTTTATTAGATAATAATATATATTAAATTATTAATTTTTTATTTAATACCTAATTAGTTAATGAGTTTGAACCCGATAAACTAATACAACCTAATAATTATCTCTGTAATCAAAATCATACATCCGTCCTTAATTGAGCCGGATCAGCAATAACTCCTTTTTATCCGGTCCATTAATGATGGAGAAGAGTTGAATTCGTCTGGCTCTAAGCCTATTAGCCTATACCAATAGATAATGGTGGAAACAAAATAGTAGATAAAACAAAAGGGGAGCAAAAGGATAGAGGGAATGATACTGAAGTACGACAATGGAGCAAGGTGTTTGCTTGGTACTGTGTTTTCAACATTCCATTCATTTTTTTTCAGCAGTCCAATACACAGAGCCTAAGTGCAAGTGACCTTTTTAACGAAATGGAGAAGTCCAGTATCCCTTTCTCATTCATTCCTGGATTTTCTCCTTGTGTTGCTTGTGTTCCTGCTTAGATTCTTCTTGATCACAGAGAACACACAATCAGCGTCGAGCTTGGTTGTCGCACGTCTAGGTGGTGGAGTTTGCCAATCGCCGATGATGCGAAGCTGATATGGCGCAGACCAGCAGCTCCGATCCCTGAACCGACTATGTAAGGAAGCACTTGGTTGCCGTTGTGCTTCGTGCTATAACTGGTGGCAGGTAGGTGGCGTGTCAAGAGGTCAGGACTGAGCTGAGGTAGCGATAACCTTTGCTTCGTGTAAGGGACGAACTTTTACCGGCGGCAGGATTACTCGTGAATATTAATATTATTCCGGATTCGACGAGTGATTCAGAGGCTCCATCGACTCCACATCCCTTACACCCCCACCCTTCCCCTATGAGAATGCCGACTTCAAGACTATCCTCGGCAGTATAAATATTATAACTTAATTTAAAAATTTAAAATATGAACAATATAATTCTAACAACTTGAACTATTTTAATAACTGTCAGAAAACTACGATTGGAATGATATTATTACTAAGTTGTCTGCTGATATCTTGATCCGTCGGGTACACAGTTCTCAGATCCATTCGCGACTCAGCATTTCTCGCAAACCCAGTACATACCGATGGATCCTGTAGAGCCACCTCAGCAGTACGATCCGCAGTATGGCCTACAGTACCCTCCGCAGTATGGACAACAGTATGATCCTCGCTAGTATGGTTTTTTATCAGGACTTGAAGAGTCATCGCACATTCGGGAGGATGCTGCAGAGCCTACACAGATATAGGATTTTACCTCACTTGCTCTTGGTCGGGAGCATCGTGACGTTGTTCCACCATATACTCTTGGCAGCGTGGTTACTTATTTGTTTTATAATTTAGTAAATTCAAATGATAAAAAAAATTAATCAGTTCACTGATGTATTGTGTTTGCTTTTTTGCAGGGACGACCGAGACCCCGTCGATTTGTTAGACGTCGTCAGGAGTAGCCTTTTATTTTATTTTTATCTTTATTATTGTATTATAACTCTATTATGGAGATTTTATTTTTTTATTTTTTAGTATTTTATTATGACTTAATTGTTATATCTTATTTAGTACTTTATTATTTCTTATATGAGACTGAATTGTTATATTTTTATGACATTATTTATTTCTCTATTATGACTTTATTTGATACTCTATATTTTAATATAATAAATAATAATTTTGTAATTTGATAAATAATTATTTCCTATATCAATAATATGTAATCTCCTATAAAGAAATGAAAACGAAAGAAAACAAATCTAATTTTGATAAAGTCGCAAATTTATATATTACCACAATTTAAGTAATTTATTATCTCAATTTAAATAATAAAAATACTATAAAAAATCAGTAATATAATTTATATAATAAAATAAATAATATAGTATAATAAAATTTAAAAAAAAAACCAGCAAAGGCGCCACTGCCAATAGCGCGTTTGTTAAAGACACCACTAGCTAGTGACGCGTTTACTCCGCGTCAGTACCAGTGACGCATTATCATTTGTAGATTTATAAATACACTTTTATCACTTTTATTTTTAATAATATTAATTTAATAATAATTATATAAAAAAAAACTGAAGAGATTGGGTAATAACAGTAGCTTGATGTGGGTTTTGATCATATGCGTGTAGGATAATCTGGCTTTGGTACCGATTATCATGATCCTATATTATAGGAACATGCAAATTGATAATGAATTTGGGATGGTTTGAGTGTATTTGAGTTGAAATGAGTGGTAATTTGGAGTGAAATGGTAGCAAATTGGAAAAAAAAATAAAAGACAAAGAAACAAGGAAAGAAAAGAAAGAAAAAAAAGTAGAAACAAGAGTTTCAATTCATTCATTCAACAACATATCAATTATAAGAATTACAAGGATATTTATAACCGACTAATTCCACCTACCATCCTAATTACACTAAACACCGCTCCTAAACTATCCGTAATTATCTGTCATTATTATATTTACCATCTTACCCCTAAGTCATTCAATTGTTATGAACCTAGGTTCGTAACAGGATTATCTCACTCTCACGTTTGCAAGAAATGATCTAATTGAGCTCTTCTTTGATGGAAACCGGTAAAAAATGAAAATCAAGGACAGTGTAAAAGAACAAAAATGAAAGAAACAAGAAAGTGTCAAAACACTGATTTCATTATTCAACACCCTTTTTCTCAATACAGTGATGGTATTTAAAGCTACTGCACTTAGGTTAACCAAATTCACCAACTAGCCGATTACAGTTGAGCAAGTATAAACAATTACAAAGAAATAATTACACGTTATATCTTCTCCAGTTCTCTTACTCTGAATGCTATAGAAATAATACTAAACTAGAGAAACCATGTCAGAATCGGTACAGAAGAAGGCTGATCTGATAGAGCTGGAGACTGTTGGTTCTTTTAAATCCAATTGTGGCGCTAGTGGTGAAGATATGGGCTGTGAGGCTGACGACCCAAATAAAGAAATAAATGGGCCAGTATTTAGAGTTGAGTTAAGGGTGATGTGCGGGCCCATCTGAGGTGTCAGAATCATGCAACACAAAGGGGACCACGACTCAGAAGAGGACGATTAGTCATTATAAGGTCTGCTGAAGTCGTTGAGCGGCAAATCCATTGTCTACTTCTTTTATCCTTTATTTTTTCTTTTATTTAGAATGATATATAATTTTATTTTTCCTTAAATAGACATTATAGCCTCATTTCATCGTTGTCGAAGAAATTATGAACTCTCTTAAACCTCAAACACTTATATCTCACTTCAGTATCCAATAAACTTCATTTTAACCCATAATTTTCCTTTTCTATATCTTAATTTTCAGTTCTTATTCAATCTTATTGTCATAAACTTGTAATTGATCCATCGTGGTCATTACAATTGGTATCAGAGCCACCCAATTTCGTCTGAGCTTGGCTATCTCTTATCTCGATCTACTATTTTATTCTTGTTGCTTCCATGATGACTATGGAGGATTTGGATAAGGCTCTTGATGGGACTAAGGCAGAATTTGATAAGGCTCTAGATGGGATCCGTGGCCAGTTCGATGATCTTCACACTACTACCAATCACAAATTGGACGAATACTCGATGTGCCAGGAACGTCAATTTGCTTATTTCTGGGATCAAGCTCAATCGAGTGATGCCCACACCCAATCACTATTAGTTCAAGCTATTATTCAACATCTCCAGATCTCTCAAGATCAACTCTTTATTTCAATCCGAGTTGAGATGAATACCAGGTTGGCTGAGATAGACTATAAGATTGCTCAGAGGCATGTCAGTACCTCCTCTGGTAAGGGTCCCTCTCCTCTGGAAAATACAATATCAACATTTCGTAGGCCACCTCTTGATTTAGGTGATCCCCTTAGTAATGACTCTGATGGCTTTCGCCGTGAATCTCAGTTTCAATTTCCTTGTGACGATTGCCCAGGTTTTACCGGTACCAAACCAGTTGAATGGGTACGCAAGTGCAATTCATTTTTTGCACTCCATCAAGTCCCTGACAATTATAAAACTCATTTAACTACCATTCAATTTCATGATAGTGCTAATGATTGGTACTACATATACCTCATGGATCATGACCCACCCAATTGGCCCACTTTAGTCCGTTTGGTTCAAAAACATTTTCAACTTGGTATTGCTAATACTGGTTTGGATGATTTGAAGACCCTCACACAATCAGGCACTGTGCATAATTATTTACAACAATTTGAACAGCTGAAGTCTATGTTGTTGCTTGAAGGGTGCTATTTTAGTGAAAATAATTTTGTGGATATTTTCATTAGGGGTCTAAAAAGGTGAAATTAAACCCTTTGTTAAGATTTTCAAACCAACCACTCTAGAGGAAGCTTATGAATATGCTTTGTATTTGAAACAAGCCACAGACTCCTAGTTAAAGCACCTCAGGTACAGTACCAAACCAGTACTTGCACCTCAACAGTTTAAACCTCCTGAGAAGAATTCCATGCCTCTTCCAAAGTCAGTACCACTCCATCACTCAAAACCTAGCTTAATTGAACAAAGGAGAGCCTTAGGTCAATACTTTAAATGTGGGAAAAAAGTACTTTTTCGGACACCAATGCAAAATTAAAATTGAGATGTTGGTTAGGCAAAATTCTGAACCTGAGGAAGAAAGTGTACCAGCAGAGAGTCAACAAAACCCACCAGTGGAAGAAGAAGTAGCTGAGGAAGCCATAGTTTTCATGCACGCTACAAGTAACAACTCATGTTCTAATATCATGAGATTCAAAGGTCAAATTGGTACTTTTTCCATTTTTGCTCTCATTGATGTAGGAGTACCCATAGCTTCGTTAATCCCACTATGTTAAAAGATCACACTTCTCTAATTGTGGCTACTAATCCCATGATGGTCATAGTAGCTAAATGGGAGTGGATGGTTACCGATTTCAAGTGCCAAGCTTTACTGTTTTCTATTCAAGGTCACCAATTTTGCCATGATTTGCGTTTGCTCCCAGTGCAAGAATATGATGTCATCTTGAGACTTGATTGGCTCTCTTAATTCAGTCCTATGTACATTGATTGGTACAACCGTTGGGTGGAATTCCATCAGCAAGGAGAGAGGATCAGATTACAAGTTCATTCTTATTTTATTCATTTCATTGTTTATGATAAATATGATTCTTGTATTTAAAAAAAATAAAAATCAATACGTATTTTTTTTTGGTTTAGAACAAGCAGTGATTACCGTTTTTTTTTTATGAAATAGAACTTTCGATCTCAGAAATTGCGGTAAATATCTTAAAAGAAAAAGAGCGGGAATCCATTAACAACAATAAACTTAATCTACAATGTTTTTTTCAACTAAATTTGAAAAAAAAAGAATACTAAAAGCTTATAGATATATTGTAAATAGAAAAAAATTATGGATATATTGAGCATAAAATTATAAAAGTAGATAAAATATTGTGAACATATTGTTGAACTTACAGATTAAATGTATTAATAAAGTTTTGTGTAACTTGAATGGCATTTTTATTCGCCAAAGATAGTTAAAAATTCTACGAAATTTGCAATGGTCCATTATTTAATGTCTTTAATATAAGTTCAACAATATATTTATAATTTTTTAATACATAAAGAGGTTAATGTTCCAAACTTTTAAGCATATCACGTTATCAATTTTCTCCACCGTTGATTTTGTTTATTCTTTTCATCTTCTTGAATCCAATAGTTTATATAAAATAATTTCTCTCTCCTCATTTAAAATATTATGTGTAATGTACTTAAGGTAAAACTTAATTATTAAAATAATCTAATGTTTTTATATAATCATTTATAAATTATTATATATTTAATTGTATTATATATTATTATTATAATTATCATTATTACTTAGCATTTAAAAATATTATATCTAATTTTTTAATGTAAAATTTTATTAAATATATTTAAAATTTTATATTGTTAATTATTTATTTGAGAACTATATTGTTCGCACCGAGTTACAGCTCTAGTTAAAATTACCATCCTTCAATTTTTTTTGTCTTCTCATATAGAAATAAAACTAACTCATATTTTAAATTATTTTTTCTTTCCAGAAGTATAATATTATAAGATAATTTTTTAAATATTATTATTCTATCGAATGATTGAACCCAAGAAGGAAAAAAAATGTTTGAATGTAATAAAAATATCCTATTATCAGCATGCAAAATACTTATTAATGAATTTTATTTCCATTATTTTTCTTTTAAAATAAGACGTTTATTAAGCACCGCAATCATAAAACAAAAATGTTCACTTAGTTGATGCACTAGAGATTTAGCGCAGTCACCAGCTTCCCGCGGAGGCAACACGGAATTGAAAACAAATAAAAGCAACAATGCACTAATGCACTAATAAAAAGAAAAGAGTAGTTAGAAAGTACATTTGCATTTCTCAAGTTTTATTTTTTGACTTCCGTAAATCGCAAGTCCAAGCAAAAAACACTGTTATGCGTTCCATGACAATGACCTTAGGTCCGTTTGGCAAATTAAGGATTAACTTTGAAAAAATGATAAAATAGTATTTTTTTTGGAAGAGTGGTATTTTTGACTATTCGAAATATTAAAAATATCATTTGGCAGTTGTTACTCAGAATAGTTAAAATATGAATAATTATGATAATAATAATAATAGTAAAATAATAATCATAATAGTAAGATAATAATAAAGTAATAAAAAATAATCATAATAAATAATAATATTATAATAGTAATATAATAAAAATATAAAAATAATCATAATATAGTAATATAATAAAAAAATATAATTACAATCATAATTATAATAATAAGTAATCATAATTTTAATAATATAATAATCATAATTATAATCATGATAATAATAATTATAGTCATAATCATAATAATATAACCATAATCATAATCATAATAATATAATCATAAAAATATAATCATAATCATAAAAATAATTATAAATAATTATAATTATAATAATATAATAATAAATTAATCATAAATATAATCAACATATAATAATATAATACAACATAATAAAATAATAATAAAGTAATAAAAAATAATCATAATAAATAATAATATTATAATAGTAATATAATAAAAATATAAACATAATCATAATATAGTAATATAATAATAAAAAATTATAATTACTTTCATAATTATAATAATATAATAATAATAAGTAATCATAATTTTAATAATATAATCATAATATAATAATCATAATCATAATCATGATAATAATAATAATTATAGTCATAATCATAATAATATAACCATAATCATAATCATAATAATATAATAATAATAAAAATATAATCATAATCATAAAAATAATTATAAATAATTATAATTATAATAATATAATAATAAATTAATCATCACTATAATCAACATATAATAATATAATACAACATAATAAAATAATAATAAGTAATAATAATCATAATCATAATCATCATAATATAATAATATAATAATAAATAATCTTGATCATAATAATATAATAATAAAATAATAATATTTATATTCATAATATAATAATAATATTAAAATTATATTTATAATAATAATAAATAATATAATAATACTAATGGTAACGATAATATAATAACAATAATGATAATAATAATTTAATAATAATTATAATATAATGATAATAATAATAATAAATAATAATCATAATATTAATATAATAATAAATTGTAATCATAAATATAATATAATAATATAATAATACTAAATCTTAATCATAATCATAATAATATAATATAATATAATATAATCAAACAATAATCGCTATTTCGACGAGAGCTAATCCGGTATTCCACCTATAAGTTGGTATACCGGATTAGCACTATTCCGCACTCTTCTACTTAGTCTAAAATTCGTTTGGCAAATTAATTTGTCGGAATAGCTATTTTATTCTAACTTTTTGCTATTCCATTGAGTGCCAAACACTCCCTTAATCTTTAATTAGCAGTGTGATCTTCTCAACCTCTTAAGGGTGCCTCTGATTTTGCCTAAAAGTATAAAATTTGTACAAAACGACAAACATTTTTGCTTGTATATTTTGTGCTCAATTAAACGAAAGAGTTTGTGCTTGTATTTTTGCTGCTCTATTAAACCGAAGAAGTGAAGAAAGAATTCATATTGCATCATTTGATTAAATACTTTCTAGAACTTTTAAACTTAAAAGACTTAATTTCATATTTATATATAAAAAATCATGTAAATGATCAATTAGATGTGAGAAGCATTGTCATGTGGTTAATTAGTTTAGTAGTTCTGATAGTCTTATTGTCATGTAAAGCTTGGATTAAATTATTACTTCTGCACTAAAATTATTTAATAAATAACGACGGGATTCAATTATTCAGTTCTATACAAAAAAGTTACTTAAATTACTAATTTATCTCTCGCAAAAGAAGCCATTTGGACTACAAAAAAAAAGTCAATACAGAAACAAAATCCTTCTCCTCCCTAGAATTTTGGGGGGAAATTGCAAACTGGATCGTACATGCAAGTTCTGAATCATGGCCGAACTTTTCAACTATGGTCATTGTTCTCTCTTAATTTTTAGGCATTAAATTTAAAGGTAAATTGAAGTTACCGGTACGCCCTACACAGCGGGTAACCGCCACAAAGGAATTTTTCATGATATGACCCGCTACACAGAAAGATCTACTATTTTCACGAGTTCCGTCATCAGACGATCAAAGCTCAGTTCCCTCGACCGAAGACCAACGGTCCAACACCTCGGTGGCTGTCCAAATCATTAATCAGAAAAACTCAAGATGTAAGGGATATTTACCTAACTTGCGTAGGACCCCATGATGAACCAGGTCTAAACAAAAGTGAATTCTACCTGACTCTCTCTTTCTAGAAGTCTTTGTCAATGATTGACCTTGACTCCGTTGTCTTTGGTGTTAAATTCTCCCCCTCTCTGAATTTCTTGTAATAGTTTGGTTCTTCACAAGCTGGTATGTTGCAAGCTTAGTAACCCTTATCTCTGTAAGCCTTCAAAACATAATCTACTTTTTTTGCAAAGTTTGATTTCTGATTACTATTTTGAACTCGGTTATTAGATTACGAGTCGGGCAATGAAAAAGTTATTTTCTTTTATGTAAATAAGAATCAGTAGCTCCTTGCCTGCTGGCTTATATCAAACAGTTAGGATGAGCCTTACCAGATTTGGCACAGGAGCGAGCAATAGAGAACCTTTGTTTTCCCGTTTCTATCTTTCTTTTCTTTTTCTTTTTTCTTTTTTTTTGATTTAGCACTTTCTTAATATCCGTCTGTACTCTTTGGTTTTCTTAGGTTGTTAGAGAAATTATGCCCAGTGAATAGCCAACAGATTTCTTAATCAGTAGGCACTGTGTTGAGCTTACTGCTTACTGGTACTTACCAGAATTCTTGATTTCAATATTATAAAAATAAGTATCAAAATCCTTACAACATGTATGCATTTTTATAGCAGGAAAAGTTCATACAACCTTAAAAGAAGTAGATGTCATGAATTAATTGGTGACGATCTTCTGTCGCTAAAATAAACAACTATCAACACCACAACCATTGAGATGCCACCTGAGGAGATAGTGCCAAACTTTGCAAATTTAAATTGCAAAGTTCATCAAAGCAAGGATGACAAAGAAAATACCAAGTCTGAGAGGCAGCTTGAGAGGCTGCACAGAAAGCTTCTCTCTCTTGACTCAAATTCACCTCATTCGGCATTTGAGAGTGTGCAAATTACAACCAAGATCCAACAAATTACCAAAATTCTGACAAGCCCGGAAAAATCAGCATTGGGCTGTAGTATACTCCACGAAGCAATGCTGAGGATAGAACAGGAGTTTGGAAACCTTCTTTTTCACTATAAACAATAAAACGTGGGGCCTGAAATAGCATCCTTTCGTTCTAGTGAGGTAAACTTAGAAGATCTTTCGATCAACTCTTTTGGAGATGATTTAATTGAAGCCAAAAACTCACAGATTGAGATTGGCAGTTTATCAACTGAGCAATCTGTGGTCGATTTAGTGAATCCTTTGGTGCTCCCTACCTTAAAGTCAATTGCCGAATTAATGTTCATTTCAAACTATGAGGAGGAGTTGACCGAAGCTTATGTGAGTGCCAGACTGGAAGCTGTAGATGAAATTCTACTTAAGCTTCGATTTGAAAAAGTTAGCATTGAAGAGCTTGTAAATATGGAGTGGGCTGAACTAAATTATTTGATAAAGAGGTGGAATTGGGCTTTCAAAATATTTCTTCAAGTTTATCTCACAAGTGAAAGGCGTTTAATTGAATTGATTTTTGGTGATATTTCAAAAAGTCTTGCTAGTTCTTGCTTTTTTGAAATATCTAAAGTTCCGATGCTTCATCTAATGAGCTTTCCTGCTTCAGTGGCAATAGTTAACCCGAAAACTGAAAAACTATTCCGGGTACTTGATATGTATGAAACATTGGTTGAGATGCTTGGAGATGTAAATAATCTGTATCATGAGCAGATCAATGGTAGCATCCTGGGAGAATATAGAGAAGCTCTGCTGAGGTTGGGGGAATTTGCTAAGGCGATACTGATTGATTTTAGAAGTTCGATCCAATTGGACACGTTGAAAAGTCTGCCTGCCAATGGAGCAGTGCATTCAATAACAAGATATGTAATGAATTACATTCAAACCCTCTCAGCATATGATAGCACACTCGAGTCTCTCTTGGAGGGTAAAAATGAAAAAGATGAATACTATGCATCAGTAGCAATGGTACTCGAATCAAACCTTGAATCGAGGTCACATTGTTATAAAGATGAAGCGTTGCAAAACATTTTCATGATGAATAATGTTTGCTACATGGTGCAAAAAGTGAAGGACTCGGACCTTAGAAGCATTATGGGTGACAGTTGGATTCGGTCCCATAATGGACAGTTTCAAACTTTTGCCATGAACTATGAGAGAGTCTCATGGGGACCAGTGCTTAGATTCTTGAGAGATGAGGGGGTTCACCATCAAGGTTCTACCTTTCCATCAAAAAGTGTGCTCAAGGAACGGTTTAAAGGGTTCAATTCAGGTTTTGAAGAGGCTTATCGGGTCCAAACTGGCTGGCTTGTGCCGAATTCACAACTTAGGGATGATTTGAGAATTTCAACATCTCTAAAAGTGTTGCAGGCATATAGAACTTTCGTCGGTAGGTACGGGTCATACCTTGATGGGGTTAGGCATTGTGAACGGTACATCAAGTACCTGCCAGATGATCTCGAAGAGTTCATACTTGATCTTTTCGAGGGGACACAAAAATCGCTCCATTATGTGTATGCAAGGTGAGATTATAAATAGAATCTGGTAGTTTTTAAGATTGATTGTTTGGTACTTAAATTTTTTTATATTTGTAATATTGACTGTTGTATTTGCTAGTGGGCCACCTTTACTAGCTAAACTTTGTAATATTAGATTATCACTCTTGGCCATAATATTTGTTTTTTGAAGTTTTGATACCTTTTTGAATTTCCAATTTTTTTTATAAATAATGTGTACCTGAGCCGCATTTCATTTTTCTTATTTTAAGATTTTGATCATCATAATTTATATGTTTCTATTAATTTAACTTGTCCATCTGTTAAAACCTTGCAAATTATTAGTGAACTTGCATGCACCAGTAAAACAATCTGTTATTATAGAAACAAAGAAATTACTTTAGGTACAATGATACCCAATATCTCAAGTTATTTTTTCTCTAATTAGCTGTCAAACACAACTACATAAGAAGTTTCTCTCTGTAAAGATTTAGGTTTACAATGTACAAATTTAGGTTCTACAATAACGGAGTTTTCACCTGCTAAACCAGCCATCCTTTCTCTACCTAAATATAGCCATTTTCCATTTCTCCTCCAAGAAAAAAGGCTGAAAAAAAATTCCACCTTTTTCTTTTTCCTTTCTCTCTCTTACCTCCCCTCACACCACACAAAGTCTGGCATTTTGCCAGCACCACTCAAACATAAATAATTTGTAAACAAAACCATGAGGAAATTATGCCCGACTGACCGAGAGGATGGGTTAGACACGGTACTAGAGGTGCCAGTACCTGAGGAGATGTATGGCGGTCCTGCCACTGGCATGCGTAACTGGCTCAATGCCCAGATGTTTGACAAGGTATCTGTCGGTGATGCTGGTGCTGCCCCTACCCCTGCAGCTGCTGGTCCTTCGAGGCCTCTGGCTGCAAGAAATGCAGAGCTTCAGCTGCTATTGAAGCTCGGTGCCCCTCTAATCCCTTGCCCTGTCCCACATGATCGTGCTTTCTCACGGTCCATCCGTGATAGCTCCATTGTAAGATTATTTGTTTTTTGAAAATATCAACTTCCTTTAGACAAAATACAAGGTTACAAGGATATGTTACTACCACATATTTAAAGAAAAAATGTATCACCACGTTTATCATATAAATTTGTTGTTGTTGGAGTATTGGCATAAAATATCCTGCCTATGTTCCTATCCCCTGCCAGTATTCAATGATTTTGTGAAAATATGGTCCTTTTCAGTCTCCAATTCATGTATTTAGATGCTCTTTAGTTCTTAACAGTCATATCTGTTTGTATCAATAACCATTTTCTGTGCTAAGATCTCACAACATCAATAAACTATTTCAGATCTTGTTAAATATATGTAAGCATGTTCTGCAAACATATCCAGCAATATTAGAAATTATGATTTCGAAATGGAACTTCACACAAGCTGGAAATGACTTGTTCAGTGAATTGTAGTTATGTGAACTAAACGAACTTTTATTTGTAACACAAGACATTAAAAGACATGGTGAAAAATAATGTCCTCGGTGTCTTTCCTAAAAGATTTCCTATCAGTTCCCAGGGAGAACTTCATATAACAAATATCAGAACAAAACATGGAACCCTTTTCCCACATTTTCCTTCTGAAATGGGTTTCACATCACTTCTAGCAGTTATTTCTTCCATAAATCGTTTTTGTGATAAATAAAATGACAGCAATCTTCTTCCTGGTTTTTGAATTTTGAAAAAGCAAGCATCAACAGCCAAATACATAATCCAGCAGTATATAGCAGCAACAGGCGGACAGGCGGCACTGCAATCAGTTGAGAGCATGTATGCAGTGGGGAAAATACATATGAGTGCTTCAGAGTTCCATACAGGTATGGAAGACGAAGGAATGAGACCCAAGGGAAATAGCGAGTACGGTGCCTATGTGCTCTGGCAGAAAACCCCTGAACTCTGGTACTTTGATTTCATCATGGCTGGATGCAAGCTAACCCATGGCAGTAATGGTCAAGTTGCATGGAAGCAGTCATCCATTGAGAAGTCCCATGTAACCCCAGGCCCCCCACGGCCACTCCGTCGTTCACTACAGGTCAAGTTTGCTTCAAATGAAATTTCAGATTATCAGTTTAGTGAAACTGATCTTTTTAGTATATTGACTTCAATTATTAAATATATCAAACAATCTGGTAACTTTGAATTAAAAAAATCATTATTTGAAATTTTTCTATGATCTCACATGTCAGGAGGTCATGTTTAGTTGGTTGATTTACAAGCCTTAAAAATTGTTGCGTTTGCCTATTATACCTCATTCTCCAGTATGCCCTTGCATTATTTCTCTCTTTCTAAAGAAAAGAAATTGCCCATGAAAATTATAACGGTTTTGACCCAAACAAATCAAGCAGGGATTGGACCCAAGAGCGACAGCAAATCTCTTTTCAGATGCAATGTGCGTTGGAGAAAAGAACATCAATGGTGACATGTGTTTTATCCTAAAACTAGACACAAGCCCTGCCAACTTGAGGGCCCGTTGTACGCTATCTCTCAACATGATCCACCACACTATTTGGGGATACTTCAGCCAGCGTACAGGTCTTCTCATTCAGCTCGAGGACTCTCAATTGCTTAGCATGAAGTCCACCCGGACCCGCCGTGCAGGGCAGGCTGAAAATAGTGTTTTCTGGGAAACCTGTATGGAGTCGAGTATTGAGGATTACAGGTATTGTAAGTATAGTGATAGAAATTTGCAAACTTTCAGAAAAATTGGTTCAGCATTATACCTATATTTGAACACTGGAAAAACAAAATGAAAAATGTAAAGCCCCTACAATCTCCATTGCTTTATATACTTCAGTTCTCCAAGTTAGAGAAGAGTCAATAATTTCAATTAAAAATTTAATATTTTTTGTGACAAATTTGTGTTAATGTCAGTTCATATTTTAGAAGAACTTGGGCATCTCAGGTTGAGTTTGTTATCTTACTAATATGTTGGCAATGTTATGTTACAGATACATCAATGGGATTAACATAGCACATGCCGGACATACAACTAGCACTATGCTAAGGTACGGGGAGGGATCGGTTAACCACAAGCTAAGGATGGTAGAAGAATGGGTAATTGATGATGCTGATTTTAATTTGTGGGGCTTGACACCTGAATATTTTATACCGCCATCAGATCTAAGAAGCGAGGAGGATGCATAAAGGGTATAAAAATGCATTCTATATCAAAATTTTGAATACCCATTCATGTAATGAAATTTGAAAGTTGAAATTGGGACCGTGAGAGTTGCATATTAGTACTGAGAAAATTGACTAAAGCGGTTTGAAATGTCCAAGACAATGTAAGAGAGAGGCATCAATGGTTTTGTTCGGCTGGAGGATGAGAGCCAGGCCGTCCTTTCAGATTTATAAAAGATTAGTGTGCATAAGCAAAATAAATAGATCAACCTATTTTTTCTCTATTTTATCTTTTTCTTTTGATTATTGATAGCATCATATATTTGATAGAATCATATAAGAGCCAACTAACCCAGGGCTTTTATTAATTGACCAGCATCTCCCTCCATAAATATACAAAACAATATGGAATGCAGGCACTTAAAAACAAGGCATCTAAAGCTAAAAACAACCAATATTTAAAAAAAAAACATCTAAACTACTACATGTAACAGGCGGCTCTTCTCAAACCTTACAATGCAAAGACACTGTTAGCATGAAAACAAGAGATAAGATCCAAAAAGCAGAATGGGTTTCAGGTTGAAAACCTGAATTGGTGTTATCTGGTATTCCTGATGTGCCCAGTCCATACACAGACCCACTAGGTTGGATGTCAGGAGTGCAAGAACCGGCCAAAAGATAAAGGAAGCGTTATAACGTTTCCTTAAGACGTTATAACGCTTCATATCGTATAACTTTTCATCTAAACACTATAACGATAGAATAAGTCATTGTTACAGTTGCTGATAGCGTTGTAACGTTATAACGCTTTACAAAGCATTATAGCGATTTCAAAGTTAGTTTTGTAATTCTATTACGAATAACTGTCTATTTTGAACTATAGTGTGTTTGCTTAGCTATAAATAGCAATTTATATAGTTTGTAAAGGGTGTTGAATAATGAAATCAGTGTCTTGAATATCTTTGTTCTTTCTTTGTCTTTTGGTTGTTCTGTTTCTGTTTTTCTTCCGGTTTCTTACAAAGTTAAGCATTTTCAGCTTAATTTCTTTTCTTTTTGAGTGAGTTCTTGCTAACTGTGAGTGAGAGATCTTGTTGTGAACTTAGGTCCATAACAATTGATATCAGAGTCAAGTTTACCACGCTAGAGATTTGACAATGGCGAAGAAGAGTGGATCAGTGACCCTAAAGATGCTACTCGAACAGATGGAGGCCAAATTTGAAAAGATTGAAGTTGCTTTGAACAGAAACAACAAGGGAGCATTAGATCGAGAAACAGCTATGGAAGAGTGAATCTTGCGATCTGTGAATGATTAAGTTGATGCAGCCATGGCTAGGGTGAATGCAACAACTGCCCGAGAACTGATGGAAAAGAAGGAGTATATTGAAGTCAAGGTGAGACAACAAATAAGAGGAAGCTCGGCTTCTTCACCTAATCTTAGATCCACCGAGGGATTTGGAGGACCGATTCATGATAGAGCTGAGATCCGAGCTAGTGGCAGAATCCAAGGTCCTAAGCAAGAATTTTCAGTATTCTCAGGTGATGATCCTGATGAGTGATTGGCGCAATGTGAATACATCTTTAAGATGTATGAAATGCCTGAAGATCAAAAGGTGATACAAGCGGTCACTAATTTCAGAGGAGAAGCTGGCTCATGGTATAGAGGGTATAAATTAACACGGGAGCATCCATCTTGGCAACATCTGATGGAGTTAGTCAAGATAAGATTCTCTAAGGCTGAAGGTGTGAGTTCCCATGAGGAACTGAAGAATCTAGTACAGCCATAGAAGTTAGTATTGTACGATACGAGATACGTATCGCACGATTCGATACGAGTCAGAAGAGCAACGATACAGATCGTAACTGTGTATCGTTTGCTCAGTGAATCGTAGGAATCGTAGCGATACGGAAGAGCGATACGGGTATCGTATCGGATCGTAAGTATTTCTGATTCTTAATATGAGCAATCATAGTCGTGATTTCCCTCGAAAGTTGCATTTGCCCTCGAAAGTCACCTGTTTCATCGTTTACAAAACCTTTTCGCACACTGATCTTGAGTCGCGACATGGCTTTGCTTTTATTGCGCTATAATAGATGAGGTAAAAGTGGGAGGCAATATTGAAGGAGACAGATCTGACTTGTAGGACCACAACGATGCTTTCATTTTTTATTAAAACGTTGTGTTGTTTGAGCGGCTATGGGCTTGCATTATTTTTCACTCTTTATTTCTTCTTTATTTTTTATTTTCTTTTTATTTTATATTTTCATCTGTTGGTCTAGTTAAGTAATTTAATTAAACCTGCATAAATATTTATTTTCATTTAAAATTTGGTAAAAAAATATATTTAAATTTTGATTTATTTTTATAATTTTATTATATTTTCTGATTTTAATTATGCATTTATGTACTTAATTACATAATTTATTTTTTGAAGAAACAGATTGCAAATATTTAAATATTTAAGTATGTAATTTATTTATTTGTAAATCATAATTACATAATTTATTTGTTTATAATTATATAATTTATTGGTTTATAAATACATAAATATTTAGTTGTTTATAATTACATAGTTTATTAGTTTATAAATACATAAATACATAGTTATAGTTATAATATGTTCTTTTGTTAGTTACTAGAACATAGCGGTAGCTTCTTTTTTTAGTTAATATGTTGTTTTTATTAGTTACTAACTTACTATAACTTTTTTTTATTTCAAAAATAGCTTAGCGTATCTTAACGATACGATACGATACACGATACACGATACGATACAAAATATAACGATACACGATATATTTTACGATTCAACAACTATGAGTACAGCAAGGTAGTGTGAGAAACTATATGAAACAATTTGAGATCTTAAGTGGAGTTTTCATATTTGCTTGAAAGTTATTACATAACTGCTTTTATAAGCGGACTTAGGGAAGATATAAAGCATCTAGTTCTGTCACAAAATCACATTAATCTCTTGAATGCATATTAGTATGCTAAGCATATGAAGGTTGCCTTAGATTTTCAATTTGGAAATACTCAACCTTTTGTGGAGAATCTAGAAAAAAGAACTCCGGTGAGTGATAGGAGTACTAGTGCAAGGAATTCATATGAAGAAACCAAGCCAGTAATTAACAAAGAGAATTCCAGAAATGTCATGGTTGAACACAAAAGAGCATTAGGGTTGTGTTTCAAATGTGGAGAGAAGTATTATCCTGGCCACCAATGTAAGGTCAAGATCCATATGATGATTGGTCAAGAAGAGGATTCAGAGCAATAATTCTCAGATTTTGTAGTTGAGGACAACTATAATTTGAAGGGAAAGGGAGTGTCAGGAGCGCAAGAACCGGCCAAAAGATAAAGAAAGCGTTATAACGTTTCCTTAAGACGTTATAACGCTTCATATTGTATAACTCTTTATCTAAGTGTTGTAATGATAGAATAAGTCATTGTAACGGTTGCTGATACTTTTGTAACGTTTTAAAACGTTATAACTCTTTACAAAGCGTTATAGCGATTTCAAAGTTAGTTTTGTAATTCTGTTATGAATAACTGTCTGTTTTGGACTGTAGTGTGTTTGCTTAGCTATAAATAGCAGTTTATACTGTTTGTAAAGAGTGTTGAATAATGAAATCAGTGTCTTGAATATCTTTGTTTTTTCTTTGGATTTTGGTTGTTTTATTTCTGTTTTTCTTCTAGTTTCTTACAAAAATAAGCATTTTCAGCTTAATTTCTTTTCTTTTTGAGTGAGTTCTTGCTAACTGTGAGTGAGAGATCTTGTTGTAAACTTAGGTCCATAACATTGGATTGAGGTGCCATTTGTTGAGCCCTAAGGAAAAAAAGTTAATTTTTGGGGAGATTTTAGTTGGCAAAAGGCCAGATAATGTAAGTTAATTTTAGAAGAGATCATTTATTTTGCGAACAATGCCCTCATGCCCCCATGCCCCATTATATATATTTTTTATTTTGTCTTCTTCACTTTTGGCTAGCCAATTGAACTTGATCAGACTAACTTAGGTTCATACCAGATTACTAAATTTAATTAGCAAAAGATAAGGACAAAATTTTCTCTCTTTTGGTTTGTGGGGCATAGAATGCATGTCCTAGCCTTACTAGGCCATTTGATTCCAATTGATTGGTATATTCAAATTGAATTAAAAATATAAGATGAAACAATGAGGGGCCATTGGATGGGAATATGACCCTAATAATTTTGTAGTATGAGTCTAGGAAAACTTAAAAAGCACAATCCAGCGCACCACCTTAGTGTAATGCACTAGACATTACTGGTTACATAACACAAACAACATTCAAGTGAATTTTTTAACAGTGATGCTATAAGAAAGCAGTAAGCTTGTAAGAAAAAGAATATCACTTTTGTGAATTGCAAGCTAAATTAAAAAAATAAAATATTAATTTCTTACCTTGGAGATGCAGGGTATGTGCACCCATTTGAACCTGGTAAAATATAGAATTAGAATGTTAGAGACAAATTCAGTATCAGCCTTTTATGGTTGGTTTGAGTTGCATGTTCAGCACATAAGGTTGGCAATGCTTTAGTTAATTAAGGAATGGACCATACAATCTGTCCGTGCATCACCAGTGTTGTTTTGTGATTTGTGAAATAAAAACTTGGATCAGCATGGGTGGTAACAGCAGTGCCTCCAAAGTCACAAGTGGCACTATCTTCATTCTTTCTCTGGTAATAGCTATTGGCAGTATAAGAACAATGGGCTCTCTGATGTATTGGGTCTGATATGTATTTTCAAAGAAATCGGCGGAAATTAATGATTCATTTTTACTAACTGTCATGCTTCTCTACAACATCAATAGAAAAATAATATGCCTTGCAATCTGGTCTATGAATGCAGACGCCTGAACCATGCTCGGCTCATCAATCTCACTGAAAAACAGTGCCAGTATTTTTGGATATTTTTTTACTCTGCTTACAGAGACCAAGTGCTCTGTAAGACTTGCTTTAATTAAGCACTTTTTTATCGACAAAATTTATGGGTAAACTTACCATCTCGTCAGCTCTTCTTCTCAACAACTCATTTTCGTGCCGAGGAGAGCACTTTTATGATCTGGACAAGGGTGTTACAAGAGCAGGTGAGTGCACTAAAACATTTTACCTATACACGAAATCAACAGACTGATGAGCAGGACATGATAAAAGATAAAGAGAATTCAATTCCTAAACTGGTTTAGCAATACAACAACAACAACAAAGCCTTTAATCCCAAATAAATTGGGATAAACTAGAAATGAAACCCAATCTGAAAGAATAAGATCAAAGATTTCAAATATCAATAATAATAATAATAATGAAAAAAATAAAAAATAAAAATAAAAATGATAATGATAATGATAATATGATAATATGATAATAATGACAATGATGATGATGTTGATAATATGCTAATAATAATAGTAATACTAATAATGATAATAGTACAATAAACTTTTATTATAAAACATATTTGATATTTTTAAATCATAAATTCTAAATCCTAAAATCCTAAAATCTAATAATTAAAAATCTAAAAACCTAAAGTCTATAACTCTACTATTAAACTCTAACTCCTAAGTCATGATTCTGATACATAGATCATCATTTTTCAAGAACTCATATCCAAAGCAAACTCTTTGGATATATTTCATCCCTTCAAATCTTTTTTATTGCTTCCTCCTATGTCAATCTCAGTCAACTTCTTTCTCTTCTTGTGTTTTCAGAATAACTTAGAATACTACTGCGTACTGGTGTCTCAGGAGGCCTTCGTTGGATATAATCAAATCATCGCAAACGATGTTGGACTAGCTTTTCTTAAATTGGTGCTACTCTAAGTTTGTCCATATATCATCATATATGATCATACAAACTTGAGGTTGCATCAATTCAAGAGAAGCTAGTTCAAAATCGTTTGCAATAGTTTGATCATATCCAATAAAAACTTCCTGAGACACCAGTATGCACTGGTATTGCAATAGTTAGACAATTATAATCAGAAACCCAAAACCATGGATGGGTTCTTCTGGGTTGAAACCAACGATTGATGAAGCATTCGTCCTATGTAAGGAGAGGACCCAATACATCAGAGAGGCCATTGATGCAAGGTTCATTATTTTGGCCACAAGAGGAGGAGTCGAGTAAGTATCCGGCAATCAAATGTTAAATGAAATGCATCTGATACTAATTAAGCCTGAAAGACGACACTGAAATCATTCCTTATTTTTGGAGTACTGAGGTTTGGTTCCAAACTCATTGTCTCCAAATAACAAGTAGTCAAGTACAGAAGAAAACACAAGTACATAATTGAGATGTACTAATTTTGCCTAAATCTTTAGTATTGTTATTAATTTATTATCAATAGTTATAGCTAGTATAGGTGTGCAACTCTCTTCAGCACCTATTAACTGAATGTGCAAAACTTAACAGTTGCTACACTATAATACTAACCCACACGACCAGTAGATAGCCAATTAGCAGCTCAACCTAGCATCAGAACGATCCACCGTCGCATCCTTCTTCCCTGATTTCTCTAGAAGAGGCACCCTGACGGTCGAATCTGACCGACCAAGATAGGGTCCGAAGGAGTGGGAATGCTGCCTGCATCAGAGAGTTGAAGGGGGAGGTGCGGGTCCCGCTGTCGGAAGGAGGTTGGCGAGAGAAGGGCGCAAGGCAGCGATCTCCATGTAGGAATTGATAGCTGAACGGCGCAGGAACGACATTCTCTCTAGAGTAAAAAAAAAAATCTTCAGTAAAGTATTTTTTATTTGATCCGTTCGATCAGAAATCAATGATCCTGATTTAATAATGATAAACCTCCCGTGCATCTTCTATGTTCCATCTAGAGTATTGAACACGGTTCGGTCCGGGCCGGTCCGGTCAAACCCGACGGACACGATCCCACGGGTCCACGGCCCACGGCCCCAGACGGCCCGCACGGTCGGCCCGGCCTAAGGCGGTTCAAATTCGAAAAACCGAACCCGTCCCACCGTTGGCCGGGGGTCGGACCCCACGGGACGGTCCACGATCGGTCCGGTCCAATTTTTTTTTTTTTTTTATAAATTGGAAAAAATTATAATTTATCATATTTTTAATAATAATTTTTAACTAATTCGAATTATTATTTTTAATTGTTTAAAAATCAAATAGTACTAAAAAATTTGTAAAAAAATAAAATTTCAAAAAATTATAATTTTGGAAATACAATGGAATTTTTTTATGAACATTCTTAATTAAAAATGAGGTGAGTTATTATATTTTGATGTTATCTAGAACATATTTTTTTACTACACCAATAATTATTGCTATTTTCATTTTATTTAAAACTACACATAATAGTTATTATATTTTGATGTTATCTAGAATATTTTTTTTACTACACCAATAATTATTGTTATTTTCATTTTATTTAAAACTACACATAAAACACTAATTGTTATTTTCATTTTTACACGGTCCGGTCCGGTCCGATTTGGCCGGTCCATCCGGCCCGGTCCCGGGTCCATCGGTCGGCCGACGGGACGGTCGGCGGCCCATTTTCGGGTGAAGGAGAGGCCACGACCCACGCCGTTGGACCGGACCGTGATAGAAGCACGGTCCGGTCACGGTTCGGCCACGGTCCGGTCCGGTCCGGCCCATGCGATGGCCGGCCGGACGGGTCGGACCGTCCGGTCCATTTCAATACTCTAGTTCCATCTTCAGTCTCCTATTCGTTACAATTATTTAGGAACTATCGCCATAAACTGCTGGATGTTCCCGGCGTACGCGCATACACAGCGGCCTCGAGAAATCATAAGAAATGACGACTCATTGCTCTTCGAGGACATAAGTGCTTAATTTACTTTTGTAATATCTGATTTATCCGGTCTTAAGTAAACAAAATCCGTACGGATATGCGATTTAACCCGTAAAATTCTCCAAAGCGCACGTGAGTCTGCGAGCCACGCGATAGTGGTGACTTTCCTTTGTTTTTGGTTGTGGACCGCGCAAAAGCCAAGAGCATTTATTGTTTTTGTCTGTGGACCTGAAGAAAATTATGTTTCCACGTTGATCTCTAACAAAAGTGCATATTTTCAAATGAGAGGGGATCGGTAGATAATGTGTTATTTTGAAATTTTTTATTATGAATTTTTAAATAAATATAAAGAAAATCTTAAAAATAGATATAGATGTTCTTTTATTTATGAATTGAGTGTCATTTAAACTTCATGCAATTTTATTATCATTTGATAGGTCATTAAAGACCATCAAATTTTTATATAATTTGCAATGATTTCAATTTAACGATATTTGATGGATTATCAAATGATAATAAAATTATATGAAAATTGAATAACCCTCAATCCATAGATAGAAGAACACATCTATAAATTATTTTCTATTTTTAAAATTTTTGTATTTATTTAGAAATTCATTAAAAGTTTGTCAAAATAACTCATTGTCAACTGATCCTCTCTCTATTCAAATTTGAAAATGGGAGGAACAGAGAACGAATTATTTTGAAAAAAATGTTAGAACTTTATCTTTAAATTTAAAAATGAAACTAATTAGCAAGAATAACCTGAA
Organism: Schoenoplectus tabernaemontani; assembly: GCA_037127355.1. NCBI lineage: Eukaryota > Viridiplantae > Streptophyta > Magnoliopsida > Poales > Cyperaceae > Schoenoplectus > Schoenoplectus tabernaemontani. The sequence goes on along the minus strand of CM073755.1, from coordinate 15,229,089 downwards.
TGAAGGAATTCGAATAATCATGAATTTAAATTATGATTTGCTAAGTACGGATTGGATTTTGGCTATCTGGATAAAAAAAATTGCACATGGATTTTACTAAAAAAAAAGTCAGATAAAGACATAGTCCGATTGTCATACATTATTTTTTAAGAAAACTTTTACATTAATGATGACACTATTATAAAATAATTTGGTACATTAATTTCTATTCTTTATTATTTAATTAGAATTTTCACTATATTTTTGTTAAATAAAAAATGTCGTAGTGTATTCCTGTCGTTTGATTATATATTACTGTTACTTCCTTATAATAATTATTTTCAATAAGATCTGCCAAATTCGCATTGAATGGTGATTAAAACCCGACCAACCCAACAATAACCACTTTTTGGTTTGCAAAAATATCAGGTTAGTAAAAGCTCTGAATAGCTTGAACTATTAAATGTATCCCAGAACAAATATGATGAAAAATCAACTTTGACTAAATTCAACTTGCCAACAGATCCCATTTAATGTAATCATGTTAAATTGAACTTACCAAATGAATGGTTGTGATTTAATTTTTTAACTTTAGTGGGGTATGCACCCCAAAATTTATTAAAAGGCAACTGGTCTGGTTTATAAAGCATTGAGGGTACATAGCTGCTAGGTCATGATGGAGATAATTTCCAGTTCACGGTAGACTAATTGTGCTTTTAATTAGCACACAAAACGCCAGGTTTCATGGGTCTCTTGCTTCTTCTCTTAAAACCTATTAATGCTGCTTCAACACTCTCTCTCCTTGTACAACTTCATATTTTTCCCCCTTAAAACAATTATCTTCATGCTACATGAAACCATGAAATCGACTCCGATGATTCTATTTTCAATCTTGCTAGTTGCCCAGTTGTTGGGAGCCTCGCCGGACGGTGTCGTATGGACCCGGCTTTGTCACCATCATCACCGTCAACACAACCGCCTCACCAAACAGTATCAGGTTCGAATTTCTTGGTGCAAACATTTTCTTCAAGGTGGCCGGCATCAGTTACTGCCTCCCCTGCCTCCTGATGCACCACCAGAGCAGGATGTTGAAATCAACCCAAGATACAAAGCGTCGAAGCGGTTTGTGCCAACCGGACCCAACCCCCTACATAACTAGTGGGGCCGGAGGGTCGCAGAATGGAGAGTAATTTCTTTTTTACTTTCTGTATACATACATAATTTTAGTTTTACGTTAATTTAATTAGTGTTATTGCTAGTTTCCATCCATTCTTTCCAAATTCTGTTGTATGTCTGATAGATTGCGCTGAATTTCGATGTACTGGAAAGGATTTACAATGAGGATGTGGCATGTTCCAATTGAAAGAATTATTGGTTCAGTTAATTATGCTTTGGTCGATTGCTTGGGTTGGATTAATTGGTAATTTTCGCTATCAGGCTATTAAATTTCTGCATCAAACGGCAAGTGTGCACCATCGAATATGTCTTGTATACGCTATTATTTTTCTATTACTAGAATTTTGTAAAGTTAATCTTTCTAATATAAGACGTCAATGTCATAGAACAGAAAGGATCAAGATTAATTCATTACTTCTATTTGTGAAGTAAACAAAAAATTTATACTGATGAATAGTGAAGATCTTTATTACCAGGATGAACGTGTATATAAATATTTATGATCACCTTTTCAATTATCAAGGTATCATTATTACTTCCCCTAAAAAGACAGTTGTTATGGCATAATTATACTACAATTATTGTTATTATTATGATATATTGTGTTCAGGGGCGGAACTAGGGGGTGGACGAGCAGGGGCCCGCCCCTACCAACTTTTGAAAAAAATAGTTAAATTAAGTAGTTATTAAATAATTTTACTGATAAAATATATAATTTTTGATACTTCGCCCTCCTTAATCTTTCGGTAACTCTATTAATCATCTTTCGACCCCCTATTCAAAAATCCTGGTTCTGCCCCTGATTGTGTTTGATGGTTCTAGTTCGAAATTCAAATTCGTTGTCAGAAATAAGTAATAACATTATGAAGCAAAAGGTAATTCATTTGATGCAACACTCGGTACAGAAAAATGGCCTTAAAAAATCCAATGAATTCTTATAGCCTTACCAATGTATTTACCACTCTATTGTTCGTACTAAAATTTGACTTAATTAAATGGGAAGAGGAAGTGAATGCAAGAGCCTTTTTCGGTCGAACTGTTATTACATGCATTGATGTGTTGTTGGCTTAATCCTGTGAATTTAAAGTTGGCAATAGCAAAAAGCCAACAGCAAAAATAAATTAATATCGTCCCCAATTGCATTGAATGCATCAATGCCATTCTGTTGTCAAATTCAAATGACGCAATGCAATCACTCCTTGCCAATGCATTCTGGAGGTTGCCTTGGCACAAAAATTACTGCATCAATGACCGGAAGCTTTCTTGATTTTTTGTGATAGAATTAGGCCATGTTTGTCAGCATTTCCACTCGTCCTTGCTCTCTCTCCGAGTCTTTGTCAGAGAAAAAGAGGCTCTTCAGTTCCGTCTTTTTACTGGCGGAGATGGGGAGGTGGCTTTCTGAGAGTAAACGAAAGGTTCAGATTTGTACATGTGATGTTAATAACACGTACACCTAAATAATCTCTCAAACGACTCCTCGTAAAATATGAAATATCAATCAAGGTTTTTGATCTACATGCTAATTTTTTTCTCTTTCGACAAAATGGAATTAAATCACTTAATTTTAAATATTTATAAAGATTTCCTTACTCGGGTGATGAATTTGTAAACTTTCCAACGAAGAATACACATTACTGAAAGGAATAACTATATTCTTTAGTGAATGTTGAAATAAATTAGATTAGAAAATCAAACAATATCAAAGAAAAACATAAGTGTTGACATTAATATTAGTGCGATCTCTTAAAATTTAATATTAGTGCGATCTCTTTTTTTTTGTCAACTTTTCAATGGTAACAACTATCTCTCCTATTTTTTTCATGACAGCAAATCTTATAAAGACTATTTATATTTTCAAAAGTTTAATAATTACTATTCGTTTCTTCAATTTCATACTAAAATGTCAATCAAATCAATCATAAATTCATAACACAGCTTTAACAACAGTAACAAAAATAAATATACACGGAATTTAGTTGTTTTATTCAATTAATTACTAGCCACAATTTTCTAGCTAGCATTTTTTTGTCAAAATAAATATAAAATTTGAAGTTAACCTGAATTAGAGAAGTGGGCTTATCATAAAATCTCACTTTCGGTGGCAACCACAAATTTGATTTACATTATTTCTAAGTTTCTATGCCTTTTTGATAGGAAATGGATTAAAGAAGTAACCTATGTTTGGGGCCACTTCTATGCTTTATTATTTTCTCTCACAGAAATTCAGTAATTCCTTTTTTAGAAGTAGGACTTTTGATCATTTATCCGATTCATATCATATCCGATAAAATGGGTATGGGTAAGAAAAATTTTTCGTTAACTTATCGGATATGGATATGGGTAAGGGGTTTTCGTTACCCATTATCCATTGGGTAAATTATATAAATATATATAGTTAAATATATATAAGTATAATTATTTTATATTTTTAATAAATATATATAATAATTAGTATATATTTTTATGACAAATGACATAAAAAATTATACGATTTTTGTTATATCTAAAATGTTAATTATTATTGCACTTTATTAGTATATTTATTTAATACTATTTATTTGTCTAAATCATATAATTTTTTCATTGAATTATTTTTATTTTTATCCGTTATCTACTATTATCTGTTCGTTACCCAAAATTTTTAATGGGTAAGGATAAGATATAGATACAAAAAAATTTAATGAATATAAATACAGTATGAATAAAAAAAATTTAATAGATAGGATAAAGCTCTTTCAACTGGTGGGAAAGGCAAATTCTACCTTGCTGATGTCATCATAAGGCTTGGTCTTTTTGACAGGTAAATGTAATCATACTAAGGTAGCATCAGTCGTGCTCCTGCAAAATGTAGGAAAAGTATCAAGAACTACCATTCCTTTCTATTTCTCTCCTGGATACTCAAATTAATCCTCCTCTTTCCATGTTTATCATCATACAAAAGAGGCACAAAAAGGGGTAGGTAATGTACTGGCTAATGAACTCACTCCTGACCTTTCTATATCTGAATGTAAAATGAGTGGGGTAATTTTGGTACTTGAAGAAATATTAGAGGTGCCCTCTTGAACCTTTATGTTAAGAGGTGCATTATGTCAATTTGTTGGGTACGTATGATTAGTTGATGTGGTGTTGAGCTATGAATATATCTCCCTACTATTGCTAATATTTTAGTCTCCATGTTCTCTTTCTTTGAACTTGTACTCATAATGTGTCAATATTAACATTTTATATATAATGTTAATTAGGTCTGAAATTGCATGGAAAATGCAAATTATGCACAAATATTGGAGTACCTAAGAGAAGAATATGAACTTAATCAACGATTTGGAAGCCTTGATTTCAAACTAAAGTTTGTGGAGGTATGATATTCTTTTTTTTTTTTAAGTTTTCTAATCCTTTAGTTCTTCTTCCCCTGACACTTGATTTATTTTATTTTTCAAAGAGTCCTCATGTCATCATCATTGTCATTATTATCATCTTCATTATTATTATCATATTATCATAAACATTCTCATTATTTTCATCATTATTTTTGAAGTAGTAGGCGAAAAACCTACTATAATTTTCATTAAAACAAATTGAAGAAGAGTTGATACAGATTAGAAAGAAAAAGAAAATGAAGATAGAAATAAATAAAAAGCATGAAATACAAGCATAACCCTAATCAAAAAGTAAAATAAACTAAAATGAAGAACAAGCTCCATCCGTCCGTCGATTAGTTCGTTGTAGTCGTATACTCTTGAAAGTTGTTTTAGATTGAATCGGAGGGGAGGTGGGTGTGGTTTGGGTTTAGGTTATCGGTTTGGGAAGGAATGGTTTAGGTTGTCAGTTTGGGAAGGAGTGGTTTAGGTTGTCAGTTTGGGTTCAAGTTCTCGGTTTAAGGAGTCCGAAGAGGAAGAGAAGGGAAAGTCCAGGAGTATACGAGAGGAAGAAGAAAAATTGGCGGAGATAAGAAAAGAGGTGGCTACTTGAGAAACCAAAATCTCGGATTCCCTCCTCTTTTTCCCATCTCTTAACAACAATTTGCTAGTAGGTTCTTTTCTCGAGGGTGTAGGGTGGTTACGGTAGAAGGCAACAGACAAGATAGAAGGCAAAGGACGGGTAGTGAATAGTGGTTGCGGAGAAAGTTGTTGTTGATGGAAATACACTTAGAGGGGCATGCATGGCTCAGCCGGCAGCCTAATCAGAAGCAAATTACGGCAATTATCAGAACAATAGAGGCACGAGACTCAACCTCGGCACAAACCCACTCGGCCGAAAGGAATGCCGGGCTTGAACTCAAGGCAGCACAAAGAGGTTGGGTTGGTGATCGTGTTTAGGTCGGAAGGGTTGGGGTTGGGGCTCCTTGTCTGTCTCGGCTCAGGGTAGTTAGAGGGTGCTGGCTCGATTTGGGCAGTGAGAGAAGAGGTTTGATAAGGGTCGTAGGTTTCCAAAAAAAAGAGCACAAATCAGCAACTACTAAAAATTACCATCAAACCAAGCATCTCAATACTAGAGTATTGATCAAGATCAGAGTTTACTAGAGATATGAGAATGAAATCGAACCACCAAATAGGTCGGGCTCATAAGAAAGACACGAGGGACACCGGGTCTGGGAGTGTGGCTAGCAAAGGATTTGGGCGAGCTCTCGTTAGATCCGACTGGTGAGTGGTCGAGGTTGGCTGGGCGTCCTGGTGGTCGTGCTCATGTCGGATAGTGGAGTAGCCAGAGGAGCGAAGTGGTGGTCGTGCTCACATCCGAGTTGGTTGGGCGATCTGGTTGGCTAGGTGATCTGGTGATCGTGCTCACATCTGGGTTGATCGGAGAGAGGAGCAAAGTGGTGGAGATCAAGGGGTTAGTGTGGCGGAGATTAGGGGCGTAGAGACTGGTGGCGTCGGAGGGAGCAACTACATCGGAAAACCCTAGCTTATATTTCAAATCAAAATATGAAGGAGAGGAGAGGAAAAAAGAGGAGAGAGTAAGAAGAATGGAAGTAGAGGGGAGATAGGTTGGGGATGGCCTATTTTCATCATTATTATTATCAGTATCATTGCCACTATTACTATCATTATTATTTTTTTACAATTGAGATCTCTGACTTATGCGCTTTTGGATTAGGTTTCATTTCTAGCCTATCCCAATTTATTTGAGATTAAAGGCTTTGTTGTTGTTGTTGTAAAGAGTCCCCATGTGTAGCCAATTTTGCAAATGTTGATGTATTTTACTTGTGCATTGCAAGCACCTGTGCATCTCTGCAAATGATCAAGTACCTTGAAGGCTTGAACCCCACCATCAACAAATTTGCCTACACAGATGGAGAAATTGTTAGATGGTTGGTACAGTTGAACCTTCTTTCGAGGATGTTATGATATATTAGTTGCAGGGTTTAGATACCATGTTTCTTTTTTGTTGGGGGAATGCAAGTTTTCAGTTTGTTTTATTTAGTTATTTATTTATTTTTACTTTTTATTGGGTTACTGCAGCATAACATACATTTTCTCCAAGAAGTGCTACAAAACCGAAGATCTGATCTACTCGAGTGGGGTGTCATTATTTTATTGACCATTGAAATTGCTATTTCCATGTATGAAATAGTTAAAGACTCCAACATTATCCCTCCTAATGTCCTTCAGGTCCCATTTTGTCCTTTTCCCTTTCTAATTTGGTCCAAGTTAACTCCTGGTAAGTTCAGGAAATTCTTATTCTGCACCCTGTATTTTTGTGATATTACAAGGTGCACCTGTTATCAGCAAGCTTATATTCTTACTGCTCTGCATCCAAGCTACTGTAATGAACTAATTTATCCAGAATGCAATTCCATTCTTTGAGGTGCTTCTGGAAGCATCACAAGAATGACAGGAAAGATTGAGGTTCCTAAATGCGCTCCCTTCTACATTTTTTGAAACATTTCTCTTCCAGCAGCCATCTTTTGCACTTTTTTTGAAGCCATTAGATGATATTCTTTTTTGTATGAAATTTCTAATACCCATCCATTTTATACCCTTGAGCGAGAAAGCTTTTTTTTTCCCCTAAAATGCCTATATAGTTGCGAGAAGAAAATTTTTAGATAAGCTCCAACACTATTTATTCTCTTTTACTGTGCTTAACCACATGTATGAACAATTTGGGATATCTTGTATTAAATTGGTAAAATGTAACAGTTTCAGAAATATGAATTTATTTTCTTTTTTCTTTTTTTCTTCGTGTCTGTTCTTTTTTAGTTGTTGCAGGATTATGATTTTGAGTTACATTAACATTGGGAAGAGAAATCAAAGCAGGTTTGGAGGACATGCTAGATGCATTCTTAAGCCTAGTTGTAGCTGGCGATAAAGGGAGGAGAGGGAAAGAAAATTGCATCATTTATTTTTGTTTGATTAGATATTTAATAGGCCAGTAAAATTGATAGAGGCCATTCTTGTATTTAGCCTCCAAAAATTTATAATTTATTATTATCATTATTATTCTAGTTAAGGTGTAATGCAAGGAAGCCAGATAGACTGACACGAGAACAGAAAAGATGGAAACTTGCATTTCTTTAAAAAGACAAGATCATCAGGTGGTATCCGGAGCTTTTCATTTTGTTCCTAAATAAAATTTAATCCACCAGTAACGAATGACTCCCGCTTTGACACAAGGCTCCAAATCTGCGGAATAGGGCCGTTATTTATTTCAAAAAAATAGAAGAAAATTTCTAAAAAAAAAATTATATATATTTTTTTTACTTATAAATTGATAACTCATCAAATTTTATATAATTTCATAAATATTTAATACTTCATCAAAGATTATTAAATTTAACGGTTTTCATTAATATTTGTAACGGTTCTAAATTAATGGTATTTGATGAACTATCATATGTTAATGAAATTGTAGAAAATTTGACAGGCTCTCAATTTATAAGTAAAATAATATATTTATAAACTTTTTTTTATTTTTGAAAAAAAATTTATTTTTTTAAAATAAATAACGGAATCATATTCTTTATAAGAATAACAGCACATTTGGAGCCTTGACACAACTGTAACTTATATTAGCTCGAATAAGCGTACCCCTATTAATGCAAAAAAAGCAAACATACATGCTTCTTCCAAATTACCATTGTGCATACAGAATATCGAATAAATCTCGCTCAGGACAACAAAAGAAGACCACATACTCTTCTCGCCAGTATCTCAGATCTTCAAAAGGACTCCAGAACAATAAACCGTCAGGCGTCTTGGGGTTTTGCAATACGTGGATGGGCCATGTACATTAATGTTTTCAATATATAAACCAGATAAAATAGAATTAGTTTTCATGTACATATGTTTCAGTGCAAAATCCACTACAAAAACCCTTTCAAGATGGACATAACCAGCTATAGAAAAAAGGAAAAGAAAAAACTGTCTATGCTACACATCCCCTGTACTATCATTGTCATCTCCTTCGTATGGCGGTTCATGACGTGGTTGATCAAATTTTTCACGAAGCTCTCTTACTGGAATGAAATCGCCAGCAGTATCAGTTCCATAAAACAGAAATTGGGTGTATGGATGATCGAATCTGGCCTATAGACACCAGTTGAAAAAGAAGATTTGAAATATGTTGATTAAAGGCTTTTTATTGTTTGTTGTTGTTGGTTATAAAAATGTGAGGAGAAGCTATGGCCTATCCTGTCCATGCAAAGATCTTTTTGGGTTAACTTACCTCTTCATACAAATATTTGTACAAAAATCTTTTTTTTGGGTTATGAATTTGGTGAAAAGGATAATAAAAAGTACTTAAAAATAATGTATTGAAATATATATAGAAGGCACTTGCTTTATTTTCATCCTCAATTGCTAAGAGATTTTCTTCTGCCACTGCAAGATATACAAAAAGCACAAAAAACAAAAAAAGAATCAACAAACAATCCAATTTAATTATATAAAAAATGAAAGTTGTACAAGCATTTTCATGCAAAGTATCAGAAGCTTGTAATAAATATAGGGGGGGAGGAGCTACCATAAGTAACAAGGAGATTTGGTTCTGCATATACATCAACAAGGACCTGAAACGTCAAAATTTAAAATGTTCTTTATCCATATCTTCTTTTCTATTAGAAATAAGTTTACTCTATATCTCAGTACAACCCAAAATGTGATATTTGATACAGGTAATTAAAAACCATAGTTCAACATTTAACAGATTAAACATCAATAAAAGAAACCTGGTAGAAGGGTTGGTTTGGGCCTTGAGACAGCTTATCAATGTTAGCCTTCTCCATCCATGATTTTGATTCATAACAGATTGGATCCATCCCACATATAACAGCTCTATAACCTGTGATGATGAAAATAAAACAAAATTTAAAGATAAGCAACAAAATAATATTTGAGAATTTTGTAAATGAACCTGAAATTGATACTCACCAAAAATTTTGTGCTGCACCTGCTGCCCCAACCGAAATACATATTTTACATTTTCAAATGCAAGTGCCTTTGCTGAAGCCATCAATGCCTCGGTCTAAATTGAAAGTCCCTTAGGTAGAAAGTAAATAAAAAAGTACCAGGAAATAACAACGAAACTTGGAGTGAATACCTCAAGTTTAGATACTTCATCACGCAACTTTGCAGCCATATCATAATTTTCACTCTCAATTGCCTTTTGAATATCTGCTCTGCATCAAAAAGAGAAAGTAAGCACAGATTATGAAGAGATAACATGTAGAATTGAATCTAGGTATTGTCAAATTTAACTCACCGTAGGGTTAAGATTTTAAGTTCTTTATCTTGGGCCTCACCCTTTGAAGAACCCCTCTTAGCTTGTTGTTGCTTGATTATAGCTGTTTCAACCTTCCAAAGTACAATTACTCAATCCATAACATTTTTTTAAGTAATACTATTTTTTTATTTGTAGTGACATGCAAAATTCAGTACCTCATTAACTTTATCTCTAAACATTTTTGCAATGTCATACTGCTCTGTATTCAGGGCATACTGACAAATGATAAATGGTAAAGTGATATTCTATTAAGTACAAAGAAATGTAAAAAGAGGAATGAAGAGGAGCATATAACCCGCACCTGAACCCGAGTCTCCAGATCCAATTTATAGTAAAATAGCAAAATGTCATCGAGAGCTGCTTCACTGTGCTCTATGCTTGCATTTGTGCTTTTGCCACCTCCCCCACCGAACAAACGCCAGGTGGCTCTGACGAAAAAATCACCTCTTTCTACTGTACTGTTCTTTCCCAGAAAACCCTTCTTACAAAACAATCCTGTAAATGCAGAACTTCCAGCAAATGTATTGCAAAACCTTCGGTCCACTTTTCTGCAGAAAGAGGATTTCAGAAGGGGTGCTCCATTTATTGTAGCCAAATTGCACAGGGCTTGCATAGTTTCAAATGAGAAATTTTCCTCACTGAGGAAAAATCATGCCATTAGCAAGGGGAGAACACACAGTGGCACACTGCTAAAAACACAGGGTAAATTAGTATTGCAAAGTTTGGCAAAATCAAGCCAATGAACAACAATTAATTTTCCAAACAAAAAATAAACATGTGCAAAGAAAAATAAACAAATTCTAATTTTTAACTAAGAATCATGTCAAAAATGCAGAATAAAGTATCAACATGGTACAAAATAGCGTTTCAGATTTTCTCAATTAATATAAAATTTAAGGGCAGTTTATAGTCTTTGTTAGTTCACCTCTTATTCATTGTTTAGACGTCATCTACAAATATTTTAACAAAATCAGGTTTAGTTTCTAAAGGCCAATAACAAAATGTTGTCAGGAGGATCTATGGCATTAAATTTAAAATAATAATAAAGTTCAAAGTGCTAACAAAAAGGGCTAATCCAATAAGAAAAAACCCAATCACTGATCGATCAATATAGTGCAACTGCCGTTATAGCCTACCAGGAAACTACTAAAAACATACATCGATTCGTCCTTTTGAACCATTCGACTTGATTAAAAATGATGACCAGAGGAAGTAAGAAATAGAAGCGCGTTAAAGCGTACCAATGGATGATATGAACGCACGGAAAGAGCTCAGAGCGAGATAGAGAAGCGAAGATCTTGTAGTTGTACTGATTTGAGTGGTCGCCAAAGAGATTGCGAGGGAAGGGGAGAAGCGACTTGGTGAGTAGTGACTAGGGACCGCCCGAGCGGTGATGCGCTATCAGCCGTCGATATAATAAGGAGGCTTTCCTCAAAAAATTAATAATCTATATCTATATCTATACTATTATATAAAGCAGCTAAAAATTATAGAGTTCATTTTTTATCATAAATTTTTTTAATTATACATATTTTATCCCTCAATTAGACGATAATATCTATTTTTAGTTCATCGAACATATGTAATCGCGTCCATTGATTACCTCTTTCTCTCCATTTCTTTCTCATCTATACTATTATTTTTATTTATGCATATGATTTACAAATTAAAATATTCAATATCTTTCTATTTATGTTATGATATAAAAATTTGATTTAAGGCTTAAGGTATGCACTATGATTAGCAACTTTATACATATTTGATAAGAAATTAGTGGTGATAATATATATTGAAATAATTTATTTTTTTACCATAAACATCATGAATCATTAACTCATATTGTACACAAAATCTCATCAAAGATTAAATCTGATTTTTATTATAAAATTTTTCTATAATTTGACGAATTTATAATTTAATATTAGATCAATGTGATTTTTTTTATTTTATAATATTTTCATATTTAAATAAAAGAATCCGCTGCAATGCGCAGTTATATTGCTAGTAATAATAATGAGGCTTTTGATGGGGCTCAGCTGATGACAAAACGAATTTTGATGCATTTTGACCGTCTGATACACTATTTCTACGCTATTTCCCAACACGTCAGTAACGCAGCAAAAAAAATAATAATAATAATAATTGCAACTCGTCCAGCTTATTTGTTCTTCCTTTTTATTTTCCTTGGGTTAATAACTTCGGCCTTTTTATGTTGAACTGTAAAGATACCCACTGCGGACTTGATATATATAATAAATATTTTTTAATAACAAACAATATTTATTCATTAATGAATTAATAAAGTTTTATTTACTACTATTGACACTAACTGATTACTTGCATAATGTTTAAAATTAATATGTAAATGATAGTTAAACTCTTAGTACCATGATTAAGAAATTTACTTAAAAGTAATAATCAAGTAGCAAGCCAAAGAAGTACAAAATTCATACAGAAGTCACCATAACACGCAATAAATTTACAAAAAGGTGGCAGCTTAAAAAAAACTTAAATAGGCAAGACATCGGTTCTAGTGACATCCGAAAAGAAATGACTAATCAAATTAAATATAAGAAATATATTGCATATCTATTGATGGAAACCTACATGAAACAGAGCAGATATCATTTTTTTTTTTAAATTACTACTCTCCGGTCTTGGCTCCTTTTTAATATAGCTTAATGGTAAGATAAGATTAAATGAAAGATTGAACGACATTATTAATCTAGGAAATAACATAAATGATTTATTAAAACTCCTAGATTGGAAATAGCACTTCTCAAGAGCCCTCTAAGCTAACAAATTTAAACATTAAATGAAAATTGGTTATTTGTCTTCTATTTGATTTTTGTAATGCTAATTATAAGTCTGGGTTAAATATGTAAAGAAAAAGTTAGTGAATCAGCAATAACCACATAAATAACATATATAAAAAACACCTAGTAAATTCCCTCTAATTCTCTCTGCAAACCAGAAATTGAATTTATTTCAATGACCCAAGATACACACACAGTAATCAGTTGAGATTCTTTAGATCCCAATTTTATGATGTAATCAAGGAATGAACAAAACCGGCAAAAGACCCAAACATAGAAGAATCCCAAGTGCAACTCCAATTAATTTGGTAAATGATCATAACCCAACAAGACAAAGATGCGGAACCTAATGACCCTAAACAGCTAAACTTGATCAAAATCAAAACTCGATCTAATCCTCAATTTCACATCTGACATTGTCAGAACAGAGATATAGCTTTGAAAAGAAATTACAGGTGCCTTTGAATACTTTCATACTCTTTATATTCATTGTCTGGTTCCATCCCGATACTGATATACTGTTATCTTTTTTTTTATTCTAATCTCATGCAGAGGATCCATGTTCTTTACCAGTATTGAAGGATTTCTACTATAAAGCACAAATCACACAAATTACCAACAGAGAGATATATATTAAAACTTTTTAATATAAATCCACTAAAAAACACAATTTCTCATATGAAGCCCTAGCACTTCCAATTAGAAAAGATATAACTACAATGTGCAAAATATGTCATTTTTCATACTTTAATGAAGAAAAAATCAGTTCCAGAGAGGAAATACATGTAGACGCTCAGAAACCCCAAAAAAAGAAAGGTTCTCAAGGGACAATTGGATAAATTACTTGCAAAAGATGATGACAGTCTTGGAAGCCCCACACACAGCCAGAAAGAGAAGTTGAGCCACAAGAGAGAAAGCGGGAGGAAAATCAACACAGGTTGTAATACTATATGCAAGCAGCTGTTCAGGACAACAATATTACATGTAAGCACCTGTTTCGAACATAACAATATTATATGTAAGCACCTGTTCAGAACATGACAATCAAAGTCATGAATTAAATTCTTTGCTTTCTGATTCAATTATTTAACCAAAATTACTGCACAATGACCACATCAAAACACTCTTACTCTCACTATTTTTATTTAGAATCTGATTTGGTTCTTTTGCATTTAGATCCTTGAGAGTTAACTTATTCATACACTTACCTGAACCTCATGTTCAGATTAATAGAACAAAACTAAATAAAAATCAAAAGTCACAATTCCTCAAGTCATATTAGTGTACACAAGAGATCATGATCTATGAACAGAGAAAATCTTATTCCCATTTATTTTTTTTATTTCAGCTCAAGTTTGATTCATATCAATGGGTTTGTTTGGCAAATCAAGGAATAGCTTTAGAAGAGTGGTAATTTTGGAAAAGTGATAGAATAGTGTCTTTTTGGAAAAGTGGTAGAAGAGTGGTATTTTTGACTATTCGGAAGAGTGAAAATATCGTTTGGCAATTGTTAATCAGAATAGTTGAAATATGCATAATTATGATACTAACAATATTGATGATAATAAAAATAATAGTAAAATAATAATAATAGTATAATAATAATAATAATAATAATATAATCATAATAAATAATAATATTCATAGTTATAATCATAATAATTAAAAAAATAAAAATATAATCATAATACAATATAATATAATATAACATAATTAAATAACAATAATAATAATAATAATAATCAAAATAATATAATAATAAAAAATGATAATCATAATGATAATAATAATAAATAATAATAATATAATAATAACATAATCATCACTATAATCATAATATAATAATATAATCATCACTATAATTAAAATATAATAATATAATAATAAGTAATCATAATTACTATGATCATAGTGATGATTATATTATACATATTATAATTATTTATTACTATTATAATAATTATGATTATAATTTATTATTATTATCATTATCATTATAATTTATTATTATTATATTATTTTGATTATGATTATGGTTATTTTATTATTATTATTATTATATAATAATAATATAATAATAAATTAATAATAATAGAATAATAATATAATTATATTATAATAATATAATCATCACTATAATTAAAATATAATAATATAATAATAAATAATTATAATTATAATAACATAGTCATAATTATAATAATAAATAATATAATACTAATATCATAATAATAAAAAATCATAATTATAATAATATAATAATAATAATATCATAATAATAAATAATTATAATTATAATAATATAATAATAAAGTAATCATATTTATATTCATAACATAATAATATAATATTAAAATTATATTATTATAATATAATGATAATAAATAATATTATAATACTAATTACGAATAATGATAAAAAATAATAATCATAATATTAATATAATATAATATTATATTATAATATTAATAAATCACAATCATAATCATAATCAAAATATAATAATATAATACAACATAATCAAACAATAATCGCTATTCCGACGAGAGCTAATCCGGTATTCCACCTATAACTTGGTATACTGGATTAGCACTCTTCCGCACTCTTCTACTTAGTCTAAAATTCGTTTGGCAAATTAATTCGTCAGAATAGCTATTCTATTCCAACTTTTTGCTATTCCATTGAGTGCCAAACACTCCCATTTTGAATACCAGATTATAATAACCCTATAAACTTGGTCAGTTGGTACCAATTGTCATATGGCTTGAAGAGCCCATAGGTGCTATGCTGCTTTCTCTATATTGGCACATAAATGCTCCAGAGGCTTGTGAACTGCCACAAAAGTTTAGACATAGTAGAACAAATTGTAAGGAATTTGGAAAATCCACACACAAACAAAGTGAAAAATGCACAAAAATGACATAAAGAGAAAACACACAAGCAACATGAATTGATTTTACTATAAGATAACATTGTACTCTAAATTAAATTTATTAATTAACTCAAGCCACCCATAAGTATACACACAAAGAAATACTTGTAAAGTACACAACCAACTAAATAGACTCAAGTATATCATAGAAGCATGAAATAGAGATGTGACCTGTTATAGTGAGAACTTGAGATTATCAATGGGTGATGTAATTTTCGCAATCTGACATTGCGAGAGGTTTTTATTGCCTACTTTATGCAAAACATAATAATTCAAAATTCAAAACATAGTAAATCAAAATTGTCAGAATAAAATTAGATGATAATCGACCTTCTATTAGAAGTGATCAGCTGCATAATCAACATGCCAACCCATCATTCCATAGGCCTTAGAAAAGGAGAAGGCACAATATGGCTGCCTTCTATGCATGTATGCTTCAACCTGTCATACATGAAGTACCACTAATTTATTTATTTTAGAAAAAAAAAGGCTGAATAACACGAGTTCTATTACAAAAAATCAAAGAAAACAACAATATGAGAAGAATATTAAGCATACTCATATGTATTGTCAACCACAAACCAAGAACCGGCTTCTCTGCATAGGTACTCTGCATAGGTACTCCGCAATTAAGATGTACATGAGAAAAATATTTATAATCGTCAACACCTAGATATTCATGGACAAAAGGACAAATAAACACCACTCTCATATCCCCACCCGTAGAGACACAAATAAGCAAACATGGATGCACCTGGAGGATAGGGAGCAGGAGGTATGCACAAGATGGGTTCCCTGGATCCACTACTGTAACAAGCTTAGGCACTTATTTGTTGCCTTTCTCAGATGGTATCTCCTCTAACCACACTGATAAATTTTACACGACGACAAATATTAGAATATGAAGTTTTCCTTCCAAATATCTATCTAACTTTCTAATTATACTAAATATCTTCCACTAATATCTATTATAACTCCACCAAATATAATTATCTAGAATACAACATTTTCTTCCCCTTCAAATAATTTTTGTCCTCAAGAATTTTGACAAAAAAAATAATAAAAATATTAGACTTTAGAGATGATCTCCTAGCCCAAGAAAAAAAATGAACAATCAAAATATTAGACTTTGAAGGAGATCTTCGTGGCCAAAGGAAGAAAGGACTCAATAATGTTCGTTGCGCATCGAGATGGGGGTGCTTCCTTATCGTTGAGTAGGTGAGGCAATTATCTTCGTTGAGCAAGCAGAAGAAATGACACATGTATGAAAATGAATCATCAAACGAAGTGTCTTGTAGGATAATTTTCATGAGAGCCTCATGATAGATAATTGTGTCGAGTGAGGTAAGATCGTTGTGGTGAGAATTATCTTGATTTTTTTGATAAGAATAATCTTGATCTTCATATTGAGTAAGGTCTTGATTATCTTGAGAAGGAGAATAGTTATCTTCTTATTGAGTAGGCCATTGATCATCTAGAAAAGGAGAATGATGATCTTCTTGTTGAGTAAGCCCTTGATCATCTTGGGGAGGAGAGTTTTAGTCTTTTTGAGTAATAGTCTTGAACTTCTTCCTCGATTTTGAAATCCTCATTCACCTCGACTTCAAACTCATCATTTGATATGTTATCTAGCTCATTTGTCGTGTCGATCTCCAACTCTTCATTCTTACATCTCTCGTTTGCTCGCACCATGCTCATGAGTGTAAGAAGTGACGCTTGTGATTGTGCACAAAGTTGATCCGATTGCACTTTGTATCTTGTCGATTTCAACTTGTGATCTTGAAGATTGATTGACAATTTGGTGAGGTGTTGTTTGAGAATGAGAAGTGGTAAAGTGATGCCTTCGATTCTTGTCATGGTTCCCATTTGATTATTGTCGTCTTAAATAAAGAAGTCATCATGTCTTGAATGTTCTTGAGAAAAGAATTAGTGAGGAGGATGTTGTATTTTTGAGTCGAATTGGTGATGAGAGGTGATTGTGGCCATAGGGTGGTTGATGTGGTGTGCGAGATAAATTGTGGTGCTGAGATGAAGATGAATTCGTGGTGTTATGGTAGTTCTTTCATTCATTGTATGAGATTCATAGAAAAAGTGAACTCGAGATCTAGATGAGATCTTGAAAGCTTTGATATCACTTGTCACACTTCTAATTGAAATTGTAATGTAAATTGATGGTTTTGGATGAGAATTATGATATGGGAGATGGAATTTTGGATATCTTTGAAAGGATTTGGATAATAATGGAGGGGTTTTGATATTTTTTGAATTAAATGGGATAAATAAAGAGGAGAATAAAAAAGAACAAAGTCTCAACACAATCTAATTTATTTTTATTTCTTTCATAATTATTACAATGGGAGGAGTGTGTTTATATAGACAATCATCCATCTAACTTTCTAATTATACTAAATATCTCCATTAATGCTTATTATAACACCATCAAATACAATACATATCCATTGAATCTCTTTGATTCTCTCTATCGTAAAATGGATCGGCCAATCGATCGATGGATAGATCAAAGGGTAGAATGTGTGGAGAGTCGAGAGTGAGTGAGTTGGAAGCGATGCGGAGCGGCGAGTGAGGTCGGTGTCGCGGTGGGTTTTGGGACGGCGACCGAGCGAGAGAAATAATAAAGGGTTTTTGCGGTTTTTAGAGAGACGCGAAGGAGCGAAAAATCCAAGCCAACTAGAGAGGACAAAATCATCAAACGTTAATCTTGACCGTTCACTATATCTGTTAATATTAATTTAAACCACTGAATGATAGATGGATATTATGATCATTAAAAAATATTGTATCATTATTGGAATCTCCAGTTCTTAGCTCTTTTTAAAAGAGAAATAAAAAACATACTGACAGACTCTTAAAAGTACTGAAAATATTGTTTAAATAAAGATTAATATTCTTCTTTTTTTTATCATGTTGATATGTCACTCCTAAATTAATCCAAGTTGTAGCAAGCATTGCAACTCGACTTCATCCTTTTTTTTCCTCTCAAATAAATAATTAAAAATATATTTAATAAAATTGCATATTAAAAAATTTAAACTATAACAATAAATAATATAATTAGACATGATAATATAGAAATGATCACACAAAAAGTTGGATCATTTCAAGAGTTAAATTTCACTTTAAATATATTACACATATTATTTTAAATTAATAAAGAGAAAAAAAATTATATATTAATTATTGAATTTAAATAAAATTTAAACGAAATCAATGATGAAAAGAAGTGATGAAATGATATATTTAAGAAGTTTGAAAGATCAATCATCTTTATGTATTTAGAATTAAAAATTGTTTTAACTTGAGATGGAGATCTCTAAGGAAGGTGGACATAGATTTGTTAAACAAAAGAATATTTTTTTTTAATTAAGAAATTTATATACTGTACGTGATATGCTGAACGGAAATTTCAGAATTTTCAAATCAAATTCGTGTAAAATCCATTTGAAATGTAGCATAAATAAAACTCCTAACGTATATCTCGAGTTCCCAATGAAACCAATGCCCAAGAAAACACACAAAAAAATGCATCTCTGGGACCAAAATTTACCTGAAAAGACTAGAACCTGATTTTACCAAATTAAAAACATATTACATCCACCAGTTTACGACGTTTCATAAAATGACTAATTGACTTCTCTTCCATTATTAAAGACCATAGTAAACCAAAGGGAATAATGCCACTAAATTTGAACTTTTGATAAATGTCACTCTAAATCTAATTTTATTAGAAATTTGCCACTTTTACCGTATAAAATTAAAATTTTAATACAAAAATATTATTATACCCAAAATATCCTTTATCCTTGACCCAAAGGGAAGAAGGAAGCAAGAGGATCGGAATTTAGCTGCTCTACCCGGGTGCGCTATAGATCTGCAGATACATATTTCTTTTCATAATTCTCCTTATAATCAGTATACCAGCCAACATTCCTTTTCTTCACATAAATACCTCAAATAAGAAATAATCATACCTCCACAACTCAGCAAGCACCTAAAATACCGCTTTTTCCAATCAGTTTTCTCCCTATACACCCACTCTCTGCCCATTGCCTACTCTTTGGACGAATTGAACTAATGTTTTGACTTGACCGGGAAAAACATTTTCTTTTTTCACGTTCGAGCCGAGTGGGCTCTTTCAATTCAAATTCTCAGTAAAATCTACAAGGTCAGAGTGGTCTTCAAGTCTTATTGAAATGATTGAATCTGGAGGTTATCGGTTATTAGTGGTCAGTTCCAGAATCTGATATTGAGGAAAGGGACATGAGAAGAGAATTAAGGGTATTTTAGGTATAATAACAAAATACTATATTTTTATATTAAAATTTTAATTTTATACAACAATAATGGTAAAATTCTGATAACTTTGAATTTAGAGTGGCATTTTTCAAAGACTCAACTTTAAAGTGGTATTTTTTTTTTTAATTTTATAGTTTTGTAGTGGCAATTAACTAGCATTCGATTATTTTCCTTGCAAGTGACTCATCTGGAACCAAAGAACAATGGAATAACTATTAGAAGGAACTGGTTCCAACAATGATATTGAGACTTCAGACTGTTGGGCATAAATCCAGCAATAAGTTGCATCACCAATTAAAATAGTATGGATAGAATACACATTGAAGGGCCGTGTGTAAAATTGGAATCTACTTGTCAGAACGAACGATTGTGCCAAGCCAATCGTCTGGGTTCTCATGCACTTGTCCTTTAAGTGCTCTTAGAGAATGCTCTGTGCCCACCTAAAGAAGGTTGTAAAATATCATCATTACAGAAATAATGATAGGAAAACAGATGCTTATGTAAAACAGTTACTGATTTTGTTTCCTTATCGATCTCTCCTTATTTCATGGAAACTGGCTTTACATGTCACTGTCGTATACTGACTAGTACTGAAAATTTATAAATCTTTCATGGGACCACTTTATAATGTTATGGCACAAATGTACCCTCTCCGCTAAAGGTTCCCCCCATTTTTACCCTTGTTTTAAATGTATCATTCCTGGAAAACTAACAATGGATGGACTACAAGAAAGCATACTCACCTTTGTAATATAGACATCTATTCCGAGCTTTGCAATGATAGCAGCCTCCGCAATTTTAGACTCCATTCCTCCAGTAGTGTCATGAGCAGCCACTGTTATCTTAACTGCTCAAGCAAAGCATAAAACTTTTCATTTCAAAAGACTAATTCAATAGTTGAATCGCTAAGTAACTTATTTAAGAAGATGCTGATATGAAAGGAAATAATATTACCCAACCATAATCAATTAGCTCCTTTACAAATTCCTAGGAAGATTTCTGACATAACTGAACTCTTCATCACAGTAAATCAGGTTTGAAATATTATCCAACCATAACTGCTTAGTCATAATTGCATTTGAAATAAATTACCTTGTGTGCCAGCTTGCATTAAATCAGGTTTCACAACAGTCCAGCTTCCATCATCTTTTACCACTATTTAAAAAATTTCAAGTTAGAAGAGAAGATCGCATCTTTAGTCGTTATACCTTTATTTCAGCCACTATACTGGTAGTAGTCAATCGGCATCATCATATCAAGGCCAGTTGGTTTAATGTTGTCAAATGTGCTAATGCCCAGATTCAGGCAAATTAAACTAGAATCCTCTAGTATTATTATTATTAGCATTACTATTATTACTAGCATATTATTAGCATCATTATTATTATTATTATCATATTGTCATTATTATCATTATTATCATTATCATTATCATTATCATTTTTATTTAATTTTATTTATTATTATTATTATATTTTTCATCATCATCATCATTATTATTATTGATATTTGAGATATCTGATCTTATGCTTTCAGATTGAATTTCATTTCTAACCTAGCCCAATTTATTTGAGATTAAAGACTTTGTTGTTGTTGTTTTACTTGCATTAGTTTCAATACCGCTAGAAAACCTAATCTCTAAATTTACCTTTTTTTCCTTCTGTAAAACTAAGCTCCAAAGCAAGCATAGAGTAAAAGAGGGGAAAAGAAACAAGAAGACCAAATACAAGATCAAATCAGATACCTATTTCTTTAAGAAGCACTGCATCTGGATCAGAAGGTGGTCGATCATAGACACCAAGCACATCCGTCTATAATTACATCAAGGATACCAAAAGAGAGACAGAACTATATGCATGAGTACATGAGAATTTTCCCCATAATGCATTAAAAGGAATAAATTTGCATCTATTTATATCCCCATCTTTGATGCTATTCATTTATGTCACATCCAGGCCTCAACCTCCTTAACTACCAATTGGGCAGTCAAAGAGTTTCTTATTACATGTTTTTCCTTAGAAGATTCTACTTTCAACTTATTTTTTTGAAATTGACAAAAAAATTAATTAGTAACCTGATTGACTCAGAAGGCTAATAATTTGACAAAATGATTATGACACAACATATTGTGATCAGCAATTAAAATTCCATTTAAGTCTTAAAAATTATTGTCATAAAATTACCAAAAAGACGACATATTTCGGAGTTAATAGCTTGGCAAGATGGCGTATAATAACGTCGCCACTAAGTATGGTACAATCCTGCTCAGTTTATTCCTATGATCAGTGTGCAGGAAGAAAAATAAAGAAATGAAATTACAATATTTCTTCCTTATAATTTGGGGGAAATGCTTAACAAGACAGATAATAGTAAATCTCAATTACCAGTGCATGGTCCAAGACTGCATCTCCATGCAAAACCTAGAACAAAATAGAGCATAATAATTTTTTCTTCAGAAGGAACATTTAAAAGAAAGCATAATCTAACAGTAGATGCAATCTTAATAGGATTAGAGAATGAAAAAGGAAGAGAGAGAATGATAACAATTTTTATTATTTTGTTGTTATTGATTACAATGGTTAAGCATTTATTTATAGACTAATGATCTAACAAATAACAACTTATCTAACTTAATCTTAATTACTAAACATCTCCCACATCACATATCATACAATATCTCTTGCCTAACCTATACAATTATATTCCTATACTCTAGCATCCCCTCAAACTCATCGTGTGATACGCATGGTGAGTTTGCACATATTACGAGTTCTAACATCTCGGCTTATGAATTTGATCTCCAATTGCATCACGAATCTCCTTGAAGAAAGAAGAACGAGAAAGAAGGATAAGCTCTTGTGGCTTTCAAGAAAAATTATTGAATGCTTCATGTTCTTTTTTGAGATATTTTTAAAACATCAATAAAAGGATCTTTGTCCTTTTTAACAACATTTTGAAACTCGTTTGAGTTCTCTTGAAAAGAAAAGAAGAGAAGAAAGCATTGATGGATCAATTAGAATTTAATGGGAATAGGGGTTTGATTGTAAATGCTAGGTAGATTTTGGAGAATTGAGATGTGTGAGCTGCGGGGCCTGTGCCATGAGTCGGCACAGATGCTGAACTGTCACATGGTGGTTCACACGGAGCTTCTGTAGGGATGATGATCTGGCTACCAGTTTCTCCAGAGCCTCAAAATTAAAAGGGCAACCCACACAATAAAAACCAAGTGATTGAAGAGAGGAAGTTGTTTATGAAAATTTTGAAATCCAATCAACCACCTCATCCTCTTCAACTTCTACATAATCCTCTAACAGATCTAAAACACGGAGATGCTTACATCTGTCAGCAATTACTGCCAGACAAAATCTCCTTTTCTGGTACAACTTCTTCCTGTGCCAGGGTCTTCTCTCTTGGAAGTGAGATGAAACCAATCTTTTGACTAAGGTGAAGGCGCTGATTCTGGTTTTGGTAGTGGAGCTGACACAACTTCGAACTTTTGATCTGAAGCTGGAGCTGCAGAACTGAAATCGGAGGCCTGGGACTTGGCAAGCAGCGCAATTGGAAATCCACCAAGAGCGAAGAGCTGAGTGATTGGCGGAGGCTAGGGTTTAGGCAGAGAGCTGGCTCACGATCAGGAATCAAGAAGCACACGAAATGCAATCAAGAAAGAGCTGGCTCGCGACTTGATACAATCGCGCACAATAGACTCGCGATCAGGAAGCACGCGATGGAGATGGGAGGCGCACAACACTCTCCTGAGATGAAATCGCAAGAAATACACGGAGAAGATCTCGGACGCGATAAGCACTGTGCGATTAGTGAAGACTGAATCTGAGTTGAAATCGCGCAATCAGCGAAGGAGAAAATGGCGGAGAGCTCAAGAGGCCTCTGCGATTGAGAGTCGCACACAAACGATCTTGATTTCTTAAACTGTTGCGAGGTGAGTGTGTCTAATCGGAGAGGAGAGAAGCATAAGAGAGTAGGAAAGAATAGAAAGTGGAATAGAGGAGAGAAGCAGAAGAGAGTAGGAAAGAATAGAAAGTGGAATAGGAAAGAATAGAAAGTGGAATAGAGGTTCAATTTCTAGAATAGAAGGTTATGCATCAGAATAGATTGAAAATAGAAGCATAATTCCTGGAATTGACCTAAATCTAATGGTATTTCTGTTGTGATACTATGATAGGATTGGTGAATAAAAGGGGAAGAGAGAGAATTATAATATTTTTTATTATCTTATTGTAATTGATTACAGTGATAAGCATCTATTTATAGACTAATAATCTAACTAACTAATCCTAATTACTAAATATCTCCCATATTACACATCACACAATATCTCTTATCTAATTTATACAATTATATTCCTATACTCTTACAAATCTGAATTTTTGTCAAGGTTACATACAGGGATAAAACCGGCAAGGAGTGAGTCCACAATTTGAGACAAACCAGCAGATGCAATCTGAAATTTTTTATTTCCACATTTTGAGCAAGGGAGTCATTAAATTTTGGAAGAAGATAATGCATGAAAACTATTATGATGAGTTATCTAGTACTGACATCTCTTCGTTCAGTAGACCATCCACATGTAAATGGTGGCATTCCAACAGCAGGTATTGCTTCTGAAAGAATAAAAGAAAGAAAATTCAAACAAATGATGAATTGCATCAAATCTACCAGACAGATAATTATAGTACAGAAGCCAAACCTCTTGCTAGGGCTTTCACTATTTCAAGATTGAGAGATGTAACCTAAATCATAGAAACAAATATCTTAAATAAACAAATGAAAGTAGCATAGCTAGTCAAGTTATTATATGAAGGGAGGTACAGAAATTCTTGTGGCTACGAAGCCAGCTTGGACAAGTGGTGAATGCAACCCTCCCTTGTGAACACCTGATTTACTCGCTTGAAAGTGCCCAAAAGAACCTAAAAAGTTCAGAAAGATAACTTATGTAAATTTAACTACGGGAAGCATGCAGTGGATCCCACTATAATTTGGGAGCCAAAATTTGGCCTGGAACATTTCAACTGAAGAAATTTGGTCCATTCATAAATCAATCAAAATTCAACTTTACAGTCAAGAACCATTGTGAACAACATAACACATAAAACTGTATTCTCCAAATTTTTAGAGAGTTGAGAAGATTAACTAACCAGCACCATGAACCACAATGAAGTTGGAGTTTGAGCCATCTAGTGAACTCTCTGCAATCTTATTAACATCTCCCAATTCAATTTCATTTCCATTTCTTCGACTCCAATCCATTCCAATTCCAATTTCATTCTGAGGCATCATGGCTTCTCTCAATTGAACACAAACTGACTTCAAATTTGCCTCATTTATACTTTCTAGCTCATTTTTGTAAGTGATGGCGGCACCACCTAAATCAGAAGAAGAATTATCAAATTCACCTGTTTCCTATTTTATTGAGGTTACTGTCCAGTTACTGCCTAATTTCCAACCCCATTGAAAGATACAAGCTCCAGGAGCCAGGGCTGTAGCCTGTAGGCTTCAGAGTTTTATGGGGTAATGGAATATCCTTGAAAAATTAGTAAAATTACTACGAATCAGTATACTGTACCCAGCTTGACGATGCAACGAAGGGGAGTTTGAATCCTTGCAATTGAAGTTCCAAACGACGGAGTACCGATAGGAGCCGGAGCTGAAGTCTGTACTGGATTCGGATTTGGACCCGACTTTTGCTCAACTGCTTCCATCGGATCTTCACAATCAAAGGAATACAGTCAGAGTTAATTATGGTTTCGGAACCGGAAGTCAAAATCAAATGATACTTTCTACTGCACCTCGAAGCGGGGCGTGTCCCAAGAGTTTGAGATCAAAGTTCATCTCGAGTCTTATTTCATTTCACGGATGAGTATTATTTTATCAATTTTAATGTAATTTATTTTTAATTTCATATTTTATCACGGATGAGTATTATTCGACGGATGAAATCCAATACTTTTTACTGCCTGAAAATTTTATTGTTGGACCGATCCGAGAAATCCGTCTAACTCGTTATGATCCGATACGATTTAAAATCCAAAATAATCCAACACTGAATGACCCGATACTCGATCCGCCCGAAATGATTCAACACTAGATGACCTGATACCTGATACGACTCGAAATCCAAAATGACCAAATACCTGACCCGAACCGATCTGATACGACTTGAAACCAGAAATGACCCGATACTAGATGACCTGATACCCGACCCGACCCGGCCTGATACGACCCGACAGTAAAATTTTCATAATTGTGGTTAGAGCTTTGATAAATTATGAAAACATTATCTTCAGACTCCAACTCACACTATTAGAGACTTAGACGTGATTTCCGTGGGTCCCGCGTAAATGTCAAATAAGTTGAATAATTTAATTATTATTGTGAATTATAACTTATTTAATTTAAATAATAAAGTTAATATTAATTATAGAGAAAATTAGTTCTATGCCATCTCAAAACATTGAATTTAGCAAAATGCCACCTCAAATTTTAAGTTCCATCTAATGCCACCATAAAACAAATTTTTCCTTAATTTATACATTAAAAGTATCTGAATTTGTAAAGATACGATAATACCCTCAATCTAAATAATCTCCAACAAAACCTCTGAACTGTTTATCTCACCTAACCCTAAATAATCGCTTATTTCCCTGCCGCTGCTCAATCGCCTCTCCCTGCCACCGGCCATCCCGCCTCTCCCTACCACCGGCCATCTCGCCTCTCCCTATCGCCGGCC
The DNA here is from genome assembly GCA_037127355.1 of Schoenoplectus tabernaemontani. Taxonomy (NCBI): domain Eukaryota; kingdom Viridiplantae; phylum Streptophyta; class Magnoliopsida; order Poales; family Cyperaceae; genus Schoenoplectus; species Schoenoplectus tabernaemontani. Next base: position 15,202,406 of record CM073755.1, on the reverse strand, counting down.
ATCTCGCCTATCCGCTCCGTACTCTCTCTACACCGTGCAAGATGGATAAGTCTGGGCATAGGCAACTATTGATGAATGTTTTTTTGTTGTAATTCTAAGCATATTCTAGGCAACTATTGATAAATGTTTTTTGTGGGTCTGTTGTCCTGCTCAGTTGAAGTAGCTAATACTGATTATTTTGGTATTATAAATACACCAAGAATCGCATTACATGTTTGATCTTGGTCCAATTTTAACTGGATTTTGCATGTAAGTTTCTGATCTTGGTCCGAATTTTACAGGAATTCGCATGTTCAGATGATGTTCTGCACGGCAATCCGATTTGAGCTTAATTGACAACTAAAACTTTAGTATCAATAATTTACAAAAAAAGACAAAAACAAATTTTGATAACATGATGGCAGTATCTAGTAATGTTTGTAGGCAATACTGGTATGCAAAGATATCGTGAGTATGGACATACATCTAGTACTGGCTGTAAGCAATAATGTTACGTATAGATAATAACATGATGGCAGGATCCATTACTGCTTGCAAGCAATACTGGTACGTACAGATACCATGAGCATGGCCAAAGAGCTAAAAACCATGAGAATCTGGAGGAGATTTCCCAAGCTGGCCGAGATGGCGATTTTGCCAAGAGAGAAGAAAGAAACGGTAGGCCTGATAGGGGTATTTTTGGAATTCTAAAAATACATACAGAAAATACACTGATTATTGATTAAACTTAATTAAAAATGTATAAACATTGTATAAGTGTGGCATTTTGCTAATTAAAACTGTTTTATGGTGGCATTAGATGAGGCTTAAAATTTGAGATGACATTTTACTAAATTCAATGTTTTGAGATGGGCATAGAACTAATTTTCCTTAATTATAATATTAACTATGGTATCTATCAAATATTTTTCTATCAATAATTCAACATATCTTTCAAATAAAACTTGTATTGTATGGATGGCGAGTAATTAAGGATTGAGGAGATAAATACAAAAGAGTTTAATTCAATTGAAATTAAGGTGAAACCCGCATGACTCAAACATGTATCACTTAGAAATTCAATTTGATCTGATTCATCTAACCTGACTAGATCAAATACATAGATGATGAAATCTGATCTGATCTGATCCGATCTAGTCTGATATGATTCAAAATCTAAAATGATCCGACACTAGATGACTCAATAACCAACTCAACCTGACCTGATACGAGCCGAAACTTGAAATGACCCAACACTAAATGACCCGATAACCGACCCGATCATACTTGATACGACTGAAATCTAAAATGACCCGATAATAGTTGACCTGATAACCGACCCGACCCGAAACCTGAAATGACCCGACACTAGAAGACCTGATACATGACCCAACCCAACTATACCAAACTCGAAACCCGATAATCTTACTGAATCAAATTGATCCGATCCGACTCGACCCGAACCCACCCAACCCGCCCGATTGTCACTCTACTTATAGCTTATAGCATCATGGAACTGGACCAAGCCACTCAAAGTGAAGTAAAATTCTTAATATATAGAGGTTAAACTTTTAAATTTTTTAAGTAAATCACATCATCAATTTTTTACATCATTGATTTTTATTTAAATTTTTTATCTTCCTGAAAATAGAGCGAGCTAAATTAAAGCATTTTGATGAGTAAAATAAAATTAAATTGAAGCAAAATTTTAGATCATGTTTTGATTGTAGTGAAATAATTAACTAGGCGAAGTAAATTCTATGTCACTTCCGTTTGATGCATTATGCGTCTTAAAACATTTAAATCGTTTTTTTAATCCGCCAAGAAGTATGTACATTTTGAGCAAATATCTTAAATTGATAAATAAATAAGTTTAAATTATTCTATCCGCCAAATAGGATATATATTTTGAGCATATATCTTAAATAGATACAGAAATAAGTTTAAACAAACAAGTTAGTATGAATTCAGAATGAAGTTAGATTCATTTAGGTCTGTCAATGATACTTTTTGGTCGTTTATCCTATACGTATCTTATCCGATAAGACGGATATGACCGTATGAGTAAGGTTTTATTTTCGTTAAGTCATCGGGATATAGATATGAATTTAACTTATCGGGTAAGGATATAAGTAACGAGTTTTCGTTACCCGTTATCCATTGGATAATTATAATAATATATATAGATAAATTATATATTTATAAGTATAGTAATTAGTATATATTTTTTATAACAATTGACATGAAAAAAATATATAATTTTTGTTATATCTAAAATGTTAATTCTTATTGTACTTTATTACTATATTTATTTAATGCTATTTATTGTCTAAATCATATAATTTTTTCATTTAATTATTTTTATTTTTATTCATTATTACCATTACCTGTGAAATGTTTACACAATAATCTACAATCCAAGCCTCTTTTGTCCCCAGCGATGTGAGAACCAATTTAACTATAGGTTGCATAAAGACACATTGCTTGTCTATTTTTAGAGACGGGCTTTTCTCTACATGATCGGCTTCAGCAGGAATTACAGGTACACCTTTATAAGTCAGCTTATCTCTGAGTAAGGTATGAGTAAAGAAAATATTAATGAGTATAAATAAAATAGAAATAAATTTTTTTTAATAAATATGAATATAAAAATATCTTCATCAGTACATTACCTTACTCATTGACAGTCTAAGTTATCGATTTAATTGACGTATTTATTTATTGTTTGGTATGCATTTTATATTTTAAATTAATTGTTTTTATTAGTTTTGGTTTTGCTATTTAAGTTAAAATGGCTTTGTTGTTTTGTTCATATTAAGAGCGATATATTTTTATATTAATTGTGATAATGTTGCTTCATCGTTCCAGTATTAAGAACACGGTGGATGGTTGGATCTGTCGGAAGGGGGTACCGACTAGGAGAGTGCGTCGGGGAAAATAAGTTAACCAGACAATGTTAATGTGGTATCAACGTCAATATATGAGTTCCCTGTTATAAAATTGAGAAAACAAAGAAGAACAAATACAAGTTAGAAGATATATGAAGGGAGAAAATATTGTTCTTTATTTATTCATATCTTTGGTGTGTAGAATACAACATACAAAGCCTCTATTTTCTATTTATAGACTATAATAAATCAGCCCATTCAATAACAGTTAATGGAAGACGAGATCAACTTTCCAAAATAAATACTTAAAAAATGTTTTTTTTTTTTTGCATCCCATAAGAATTTGACATTTGACATAAAAATAAGTCAAGCTCACCAAAAACTTGAAGATGTTTAAGCGTATTTTTTAAGTCAAGCTCACCAAAAAAATTGGTGAGCTGGCTATGCTAATTTTTTTTTTTTTTTTGCATTTAATGAAAACCAACATACCAAGTCATTTCTTCCACAACAAAACAAAGCATTCTCCTGTACATTACTTGAAAAACAATTACCTTCTAAAATAAGCAAAATGTATCACAGAATAAACAAAAAACAAAACAACTAAATCGCCAGTCACACGAATTAAAGTTTTGTAAGAACATCCACCATGGAATCATAGGGCCGATAAAAAGCCTCGAGAGGCAGCTTCTTAGGCATTGTCAATCCTGTCCCCTCGCTCATATCCACCATTTCTTCTCCAACCCTCCCCAACTCGAAACATTGAATCATGGTCCCCAGTGCCAATCCCACCATTCGCATTCCCAAATTCTCAGCAGGGCAAATCCTTCTCCCCATCCCAAATGGTATAAGAAATTTCCCTCCTGCCTTCGCTGCCCAAAATCTTTCCGGTCTGAACTCATTTGGATCATCCCAGATACTCTTATCTCTATGAATACTGTATAAATTCACCAGAAGCATTGTACCACAAGGTATATGGTAGCCTGAAACAATACAGTTCGATGATGACACATGGGGTACTAATAGTGGGGCTGCAGGATATAGCCGAAGTGTCTCTTTAATTATACACTGGAGATATGGCAGGGAAGGGATGTCGGCGTCCTCTAGCATCCGGCCATGCCCCACTACATTGAGGATTTCAGCACGGGCTTTCACCATTGTGTCCGGGTGGTTTAGTAAAAGTGACATTGCCCATTCTACTGTACTTGAGGAAGTATCTGTCCCTGCTTCTAGAAGACTCTTTAAGATAAAATGGATTAAGCAATAATTGTTAATTATTTGATGCAATAATTTACATTAATTCTTTTTTTTTTTCCTTCTTTTGAAAGAGTTATGGTCATTAAGTGTCAGTGCTACAACTATATTACAAAGAAGCATTGTTGAATCAGGAACAAGATATGTCTTTTTAGAATAATGCTACTATAGTCTTTATGATATAATATGGTGCAGAAAGTTATTGTGTGATATTCTCAATTGTGATAAAATGTAGTTCAGATCCCTAATTATGAAGGAAATGAGAAAATTTTCATAATTAATCTTAAATGAACAAACAAAGATAAATATTGTTCAGATCCCTAATTCTTAAGGAAATGAGAAAATTTTCATAATTAATCTTAAATGAACAAACAAAGCTAAATATAGTTCAGATCCCTAATTCTTAAGGAAATGAGAAATTTTTTATAATTAATCTTAAATGAACGAACAAAGCTAAATATAGTTTGGATCCTAATTTTGGAATTCATGACACTGTTCCTCATTTTCCAAAGACTACCAATATGAAGTTGGACCCTGTGTACCTTATTCTGGTATCCCTCGTTACAACAGAATTGCTGACAACTGTTGGTTACATAACCTGACAAATTAAATAGGAAAGAGGCCTCTTTCCCTTTATTTTTAACCAGTGAACTAAGATTACTCGAAAAGGACTTCCACCAAAATTAATTTAGACATTGGAAGTCTGGAACCATCCTCTAAAAGTTTTAGTTTACAGTATTCTAAGAACCACTTACGATGCACAATGACATGATGAGCTGATCTGTGTAATACTCTGGATCTTCTTTCTGCAGAGACAACAAAACACTAATGATACTCCTCTTTTTCTCAATTTCATCCTCCTGGCTCTTATCATGTGCTGATCTTTGCTCATCAATAAGTCTCTGTAAAAACTCTGTTCTTCTCTTTTGCAGCCTCTTCATCCTTTGCCCAGTCCCTTTGAAGTCAAACCACCTCAGGAAAGTTAAATAGTCTGACAAATTAGATGCCCCGATCAGCTCCATTGTCTCCTCAACCATCCACCTAAACCTTCTAGCCTCCTCAGAAACCTGTGAATTCAGTCACAAACATACAAAGAGCAAAAATATATGATTAGCACTAAGTCAGTTTAGTTCTGTTATTTTATTTCAGGTGGTCCTAACATGCCTCAGTTTCTTCTTCACATCCAAAAATTGTTTTCTCGCACATCATCTGCATCATCACATTCATCATCAACTCAAACAATCTTGACTTGAGCTCTACCTTCACAAACATCTTTTTGTTCTCACATGTTTCATTTTCATGAGCTCTGAATAACCTCCTCGCCATGGCATACACCTCTTTTATGCGCAACATTGAGAACCGTTCAATCCGGTTTACTGATAAGAGCTCAGTCGCAGCAACCCGCCGGAGGTCCCGCCAGTATGGACCATAATTTGCTGTGCCCATGGTTGTCCTGTTACAAATGTTTTAGTATGTCATATTGGCATTTCATCGAACATCTTACAGATACTAAAACCAAATATTTTATCAGATAATTTTTTTTCTGTTATTCAGATATTTTAGCAGGACTCCGGTTGCTTATGACATGGTAACGAAACCATCTAATTATAAACAATCAAATGAAGAACAGAAAAGAAAAATAAATGGAACCAGTTATAGGAGAGAAGTTTGCCGGAGAAGAGGCGGGGCCTATTTGCAAACACAACATCGTTTGCAGAGAAGCAATTCTCAGCCACTGAAGCCGAGGATACAGCAAGTACTGGGCAGTGGGGCCCGAAGTGCAGGAGGAGAACCGGGCCATGGAGGTCAGCGAGCGAGGTCAGCGAACGGTGGAGAGGCGGTTGGTTCTTTCGGAGGAGGTGGAGGTGGCCTATCAGCGGGAGGCAATGAGGCGCACATGGTGGAAGACAATGCTTGTTTGTTTTGTTAAATTTTTTCTTTGTGATGTGAATTAGAGAGAGAAGAATTGAGATGAAGGTTAGGAGAATTGACAGAGAGATGGAAGTCATAATTAGATCAGACTAGAGTGTCGGTGTAGTGAATTCACCTTCTCGATGTGATCATGTACATTACTGAATTGCATGCATATCCTTCACGAGCCGAAAAATTAGATATATGCCTCCCTTTTCTAATTTTCTCCGACAGAGTCATCGTTGAAATGATATGGCATGCGATCTAAATAGTTGTGTGCGCTGTGAAGTCATGTGGTCACGTGTGAAAAATATACGTCGTTATATGATTAAAATTTTTTTTAAATGATTTGTCAAAAAAATGTTGGAATAATACATCATATTTATAATACGACACACATAAAAAACGGATCAAATATGAACGGATAATGATTTTATCATATCTATATTCGTTATAATTTTTCAGATACGGATTCGATAAAGGATAGTCCGGATACGAATTGAATATTTGATGGTTATCCGGATATGAATAGAATATCTGAGAGATACAAATACGAATATAGATATATTTTTAATATTAAATAAAAATATTATATATATTATTGAAATACATTTGTGTATTATTTTTTATAGAATTACTTTTAAATATTAATTATAAAAGTTAAATATTAATTATTATTATATTAATAGTTTAAATATATCAATGAATTATAAAAATGATATATTAGAACAAATTTGATATAAAATAAATTAGATTTTTTTATAATGTACACTAAAAATATAATTAAAAATATATAATAAAAATATTTTGGATATTTATTCCAATAAAATTCAGATAATATCGGATTCGGATACCTTCGGATAGTGTCGGATAGTGTTAGATATTGATGAATAATAGTTAAACGGTCGGATATGGATAGATAATAGCCAAACCGTATCCTTATCCGTAAAAAAATTCGGATAAGAATAAGAATACAGATACAGATAGAGATATCTTCATATACGAATACAGATATGGATCGATAATTTTTACTATTTTTGGATCGGATCATAGATAAAATCGGATATTATCCGATCCGTTAACAACCCTAGTCATATCGTGATGTGTTTATATGTATTGTCATGTTTAGATATATTTAATCATATTTTATTTTTAATTTTTATCTTTTTCATTAAAAATATTTAAATTTATAATAAAATGTTTAATTTATAGAAAGTGAAAAAAATAATATATTTTATATTTATCTCTGGATATAAAATGAAATAAAAAAAATTGTATGTTTTCACATAACTATGTGGCATATTGTACTATGTTATGTCATCTAACGTGCCGTGATATATATACATAATTCCATTTGTTGTGCTATGACGTACCATATTAATTGGAAGAAATTACGTCACAATCAAATTTACCATGACATTTTGGGACGGAACTAATCAAGACGTGTTATTTTTTGCTTATTACTTGCGCGGACCAAGAATTGGAAATAAATATTTAGAAATCAAGAAATTTTAATCCTCAACTTAGTAGCCTTAGACATAATTTTTGGCCTATACATACATATTTCTACAAGTTTTTTTCACAACCTTTTCGACCGTTTCGACTTTCGACTGAAGTTTCACATTAAAATGATATTTATTTGAAGCTCAAATTTTTATTTTATATTTTTCGTTGATATTTTTGAGATTTTTTCTGCTTCATCTTTCCCTCCGCGCAACCAACAAATTCTTCAGCATCTCCTCATTATGTACAAATAATATTAAAATAAATCTAGTTCATCGCCATTGGGCTTCGCCTCTATTAAGCAAATTTGGAACATAACTATATATATTTTTCAAAACAACTCTTATAAAACTATTGAAACATTTTTTTTTCTAAAATTTGATATTTTTTCTTTGAAAATAAAAATCATAACATTTTTCTTAAAAAAAAATCAAAGTGCACATTCATTCTTTGGTTGCACCGCATCAGGGGCGGATCCACAATAGAACAGGAGGGGCAGCTGCCCCCTGGATTTTGAAAAGTAGTACTTTTTGATAATGCTTTCGGTAATTTACTCTCTAAATTTTTTTTGCTCCCCTAAATTATCTGATTAATTTTATTGAGAAAATATTTAATATCATGCATAATAAAATAATTATACAAAAATATCAAAATATAAAGTTCCGTAGACAAAAACTTTCTTCATCAACTTGATTATCTATTACTTTGAGATTTATTTTGTTGTTGTTTTTAATATATAAATTTTATTATTTTAATAATTTTTTTATTAGATAATAATATTTATTAAATTATTATTTTTTATTTAGTATCCAATTAGTTAATGAATTTGAACATGATAAATTATTATAATCTAATAATTATCCCCGACCAAAATTCTGCATCTAGTTGCACCACATCAACTCTCGCTTGGTCATCCTGCGTGAATGCAAACATAAAAGAATGTTTAGGCAGTGCTTCCGAGATAGAAAGAAGGAAAGGAATAGAAAAGAAGATGAGAAGAAAGAAAATTCTAAAATTTGTAACCCAAAAATTGAGGGTGAAAATCCTTCAGAAAATTGAATAGAACCAAATTTACCGTTAACCTCGCGGCACTTATTTTATTCTTTCGCTACAAAACTCGAGAGTCGAGTCTTTCTCACTTGCTTTTCCCTTTTCTTCCGCTCACCGTCTTTTAGCTTGGGAGCACGGCATTAGTCACCTAACTTGATCATCATGTCTGTTCGCATACAGAATAGAAATTCTAACTAAAAGGCAATTTCAATAGTGTGGTAATGTGGTCAGCAACCAAGCAGATTTTTTTTTTGTATGATTAGTAGCATGAGATTGAAAGACATGAGTTGATGTTGAACCTTTTTGTTAGATCATTCGTAAAAAAATAAATTATGCGTTAGGCTACTAGACTGTGTTTGGTTGTGATTAAGTGATGATTTAGTGAAATTATACTGTTTCTACTTTTTTGAATATTAATAAATAAAGGTCATTTTATTTTTCTGTCATTTTTTGCTATTAATTATTATTATTATTATTATTATTTATCATTAAATAAATTAATAATAAGTTAATTAATAATAAAAATAATAATATCCAAAATAATAATAAATAAAATATTATTCATTAGTATAAAATAAAATAATAATTAATAATAGTATAAAGTAATATTAAATAAAATAATGATAAATAATACTAAATAAACCAATAATAAATATTAATCAATAATAGTAAATAAAAATAATCATTATTATTAAATATAATAATAATTAATAATACAAAGTAATACTAAATAAGTATTAATATTAAATAAAATAATAATAACACCAAAAAGAATAATAAAAAATAATCACTCCATAATTATTCTCAAGTTAACATTCAAATATTATTTTACTAAATCAAAATAGTAAAAATTAATATTATTCTTATATTTTTTTTAAGATATCACTAATTTATACTATTTTTAATTACTAACTCAAAAGACACTATTCTTGCACTAATATTTTCATCATCCAAACACACCTCTAAGTTTTATTAAAGTTCATGTACCGGCTATTTATGAAGAAATGCCGATCTTTCTCATCCTAATCTTTTTTTTTTTCTAGTGTGTCTGTGAATGAAGAGAGTCAAAGACATCATACGGGCTCATTTTGACAGCAAACGAAAGATATTAGAACTGATAACATTTCTCTTCTTCTAACCTTCTCATTATATTTAAACACATAACTGTTGGAGTTATGTTCTAAAAACCAATCATTTTAATTATTTATTTAGTTTATGTTACTGATGATATTTGTATCATTTGACTTTATTATTGACAGATCATTTGAATCGATAACTTAAATTGTAGATCTCTTTGTATCATTTATTTAAATGAAAATAATAACTCTAGAAGTATATAATCTTGATAATTAAAAAAAGAATATTAGTTATTCATAAAAGATTAGTATGTAAGTTAAGTGATGATTAAATTCTATGTCATGGATATTATATATATATAGAGAGATGATTAAATTCTACAAATCATGGATATATATATATATATATATATATATATATATATATATATATATATATATTATCAACTTAATTGTATAAGTGTATGTTAGATGAACATAGCACTAGACTTGATCCAATGAAATAATTATATAGATTGTGTTATGTATCTTTAATTATTTTATTAGTGTTTAATTTTATAGTTGAGTTGATTCGCCTTTTTCATATGAGAATTGTTTGTTAGGAATATTTCTAACGTTATTCGTAACTGGTTGCTATAAAGATTTTATTTTGACATTTATGAATTATGCGGGGAAAATTATTTATCAAGAAAATTATATGTCTCTCATAATATAAATATTGATGAGTGATGTTATCTATTGGGCTCATTGATGGAGTTTCAAGTTTGATTGTTTGTATGTAAATTATATACAATCTATTCTAAATCAAGAAATGAATAATCCGCGATGATGATATTTTTCTACCTTGGACTTTTTTGATATCATGTGACATAAACAATGAGAAAATTATATTTTTTATGCAGGATTAAAATGCTATATTTATATAGTATTTATTTAATTGAGAATCATAATGTGTTGCTAGATACCGCTTGTAATATTAGAATTAAATATGTTGATTTATTTCTATGAACAATATGACATAAATCCTTTAGGGTCTTACTAAATAAGTTCTTAATCAATAATGCATTGGATTTTAGTTTATTATATTTGAGATATAAATGCAATATATTAAATGATTAATTATAAATATCATTATAATTAATTATTTTAAATGATCATATAAAATTAAAATTAATGCTATGACTAATCAAAAAATAATTTTGTCAAAAAAAATATTTCATCTCAACATGTTAATACAATTATATAATCATATTAATATATAATTTAATTATATATTTAGTTGGGCTAATAATATGATGGAGAAGAGATTTATTGAATAAATTAAGTGGACCAAAAGCTCATTTATAGGCTAAAAATTCTGTCAAGAAGAGTCTTATTTTGAAGGAGATATTTCAAGGGAATACTTATAATTATATGTCTAGAGTTGTTCTAAACTATTATCTATATAAGGAACACTAGAGCAAACACTAACCTCTACCGTCTCTTCCTCTTCTCCTTTAGCTAAAACTTTTAGCCACTACCTCCATCCATTAGCTCATGTGTTGAGCATAATATTCTATCAAATTAATTTATTAATTGTAGAGTGAAATAGTTTAATTAGTCTCATCGTATTTAAGCAATTAGTATTACTTGATTAGGTTTTGATTAATCTTATGTATTACCATTGGAGAGGTATCCTAATTTGGTTACTTGGAGAAGAAGAAGGAGAGCTCACGACCATCTAACCAAGGAGAGCTTCACTTTTTGTTACTTCACAAAAAATGTATGAAATTCTCAACCATCTAAATAGAATAATTAACACAAAACCTAGATCTTGAATTGTTAAATAATAGTTATTTTTTTTAAAAATTTATGCTCTTAAGTAAATTTAAAATTATTACAATTGATATCAAAGCTATATTGTGTTTTGTGCTTAATTTGCCTAATTAATTGACGGTTGTGGCCTAGGAACATTAATTGAATAAATACTTTATTTATTTGGCTTGTTTGTTGGGATTCAGAATGTCCAAATCCCGTTAATGCTCAAGCTGCGGAAAGACCGTAGAACAAAAATTTTACTTCTACTTAAGTTAGGGATTAAAGTATGTCGGATAATTACCGAGAGTTACAGACATTTAATCCTTTATAAAAGACGGTAAAATATTATTTTACTTCTAACTTAAGTTTAGGGTTAAAGTGATATGTCGGATGATTACTGAGAGATACACACCTCTTTAAATCTTTATTGATCTACTCCATGATTGATTTCTAAAACATTAATCTACTTAACAATTAAATAGATTAATATAAGATGTTATACCTCGCTTCCAAATTTCAATTGGAATGAAAATCGGCTTAACTCGGAGCACCAAACATCTGATGCCTCTGTAGGTTATCCACGAGGACTAACCAAAGAGTGGCTTATTTCTTTTGCCAAAAATATCATAAACCGCGGTTTCTCATAAAAACACTATTCACCCGAGAAAAAGACGAAATAATACTATTCACGACTCGCAGTAATTTTGTTTCACAAATGTGCAGAAATACCGCAACTTTCGTAAAAACACTATTCACCGATCCCGTGAATTCTGAAACAACCGTATACCGAGAGAGAGAAAGTAGAACTGATTTGGTGTAGCTTTCTCTCTCACCCTACCCCTCTATTTATAGAAAATGTGAGATTGACAAATTACCAAAATACCCTCATGAATAGTAGGGAGGTTCCAATGTGAAAAGACCAAAATACCCTTAAAGTTCATCCAATTTATCAAAACGCCATTGGGCTTTTTGGTCAAATTACCGAAATACCCTTGGACTTTTGGCCAAATTACCAAAATACCCTTGGAGGTCGGCATGGGCTTTTCATGGGCATTTTTGGGCTTTTCCGGATTTTGGGCTTTTTTGGGCTTTTTTGATTTTGGGCTTTTAATTATTAATTAAGGCTTTAATTATAAATGGGCTTTGGCCCATAATTCAAATCCATAATTAAAATTTAAAATCCAAATCAAATATATATAATTGTCATCTACAATTATATATTTCTCGGTTGTTGTTTCGGCAAATTTATACGACGTGTCCAACACGTTATAAATTCAATCTGATTTTTGCTTCTTGTCATCTCTATGACAAATATAATTATATCATATATAATTAATTATAAACATCTTATTATTAATTATAAATAATTTATAATTAATCAATAAGATTCTCCGATTAACTCCTATACGGTGTGACCCGACAGGATCCGTGTTATGTTGGTAAATAGAGTTAAAACCGTTTTAACTTCTATAATCATAGGAGGCATCGACGTAATGCACTATGACCATCCAATTACACGAGATGATGATGTCTTGTATAATATCATGATCCAAAACTATTTACTTGTGTTTAATTCTTTTGTCTCATAGCTATCGATCATTTTCAAGGTAGGTATGTGTCATCCTTGCAAACTTAATCTTTTCTTGATCATGAGTAAATTATCAAATATAATTACTCTTATAATTATACTGCTAGCAGATAATCTTACTCTATCAAGGGGCCCAGTGATGCTATAACTCGTATAGAAATACGAGGGACAATAGTACTTTTGGCAAACTATCTCTTCCTCCGCATAAGTTATGTATACCGAAGAGCTACCTTTATAGCCACCTTTTACGGATAACGTTTGGTAGAAATCACACACATACATATCTTATGTAGGAAAGATGAATACCTCATACTTTAGAATTTAATACTGAACGAAAACATTAATGACACGAACACAATTCCATTTAATATTTCATTTGGGGTCTATCAAATACGATGTTCCTAGAACATCTATCTATGTGATTAAAATGACAACTCTTTGTCTATGGTCTGTAAAACTTGACCATCATTTAATCCACATACTAACCTGATAACGGTTAATTAGTGTTCCTACTAATTACATTGATTAGTGACTTTTAAGAGTATATTCTATATTATGAAGTTTCACAATTCCAGTCATGAACTCGGAATGATTCATAAATTCAATAATACTCAAGGAAACAAAATATCATTTAAATATCCAATTCATGAACAAAGCTTTATATAACCAATTTATCGTATTATTGACTTCAAGATTATTACAAACTAACATTGTTGTTTGTTGGATTTTTTTATTTGTGCAAAGATTGAGGTTCTTTTTGTAAATTTTGTTAAAATATTTTTTTTAGGATGGATTGATTCTTATGTGTTAGGAGTTTATCTAGACTTGAAATACATTTTTCATGGTTGGATTAATTAGTTTTAACTAAATGTAGACATATTGGTCAGACTGTCGTGTGCAGTTTTTGTTATTGGATTAATTAGTTTCAACCAACTCTAATTAATACTCCATATTAGATAGTTGCTAGATTCAAACAACTACTATTAGGGAGGCTTCGAATTTGGATATGAATTTTAGTGTTAGTTTTTGTTGTAAACGTTCACTCTTAAGATTTTTTTTTTTTCAATTCCCATGCTAATTAAGACAGAAAAGAATGGACAATAGCACAAACGAGTAGGATTGAAATAGAAATTACAAGAAATGTACCTCCAATTACACTTCCGTCTCACATTGCTTCACATAATTTTTATCATTCAAAGGGAAATTAAATTTCATGATTTTGCAAGATTATTTATACATGGATTTTTTTTCTCTAGTATTTTCATATTGTAGCATTATTCTAGTTCAATCTCATAGATTTTGAACTGATAAATGATAATGAAGTTGTTACTTCATAAAAGTATTAAAGAAATCACTATATACAATTATAAGCTAATGAGGTTAGTATGAAGTCAATGGATCGAAGAGAGTTTAAATATTTATGTTTGAGCTAACTATCAGCTGAGTCAATCACAACTAAGTCAGATTAAGAATTTACAATTTAAATTGCATTTACATTGGACAGTTTGTTTCGTAAATGATATTTAAGTTCAACATATGCTTATTTTGACCAAAGCTATAAGTGACCTTACTACAACTCGATTCACAACATATTTTAGGATAAAAATAAACATAATCTCTTCATGAGGAATAACAAGCATGGGTTAGCCTAGGAACGGATGTAAAGAGGGTCAGGAATAGTTGTCCTTTTTCTGGATTTTGAAAAATAGTGATTTTAGATAATACCTTTGGTAATTCATCCCTCTAAAATTTTTTTGTCGCCCTGATTGTTTTATTACTTTTATTGAGAAAAAAAAATTAATATCATGCATAATAAAATAATTATATAAAGATTTCAAAATATAAAAATTTTCTCCATCAAATTAATTATTTACTATTTTGAGTTTTATTTTGTTGTTATTTTTAAAATATAAAAGAATATTATTTTGATAATTTTTTTATTGGGTAAGAATATGTATTAAATTATTATTATTTTATTTAGTACCCGATTAATTAATGAATTTGAACCCGATAAAGAATTATAATCCGATAATTATCCTCCCTCACCAAAATTTTGCATCCTCCCTTGATTTAGCCCATGTGCTTCAAAAGCCTATTGGACAAAAAAAAACCAAGAAAATATGAAAATATAGTATATGCAATATCAAGGAGGGCCACAATGCAAAGACACATATGCATGTATTTTGGAGCATTATTTTTTGAATGTTTGTTATATAGATTTATAATTGCAGCATGTTGATGCTGTTACACTTAACATCTTCTTTAATTTGTCGATTTGCAAAATAATCTTGAATTTTACAATTTGTCTTGTTGAGTTATGTGCAGGGATTAATATGAAAATGAACTAGTGCACAAGAACCAAGACTAGTACTGGGATACAAGAGCTTAATCAAGACTGCATTAGGCTTAGGTTTAGTAAAACTCAAACTGGGTTGAATTGGTCAAAAGAAATTGAGCTTAAACAACAAGAAAAATGCTTATGCCCAGTGAATCGTTATAACGGTTTAGTAATCGTTATAACGGTTCATCTCAATACTCAAAACTATTCGAAGGCATAAACATTCTCAAAGAAACCAGGGTGTATCGTTAAGTAACGATTTAGTAATCGTTACAACGAGTTGTGAAACGTGTAATGATTCCGTAATCGTTACAACGATTTATGAAATGTATAACGATTCTGTAATCGTTACAACGATTCATGAAACGTATAACGACTTGATAAATCGTTATAACGTTTCAGCTCAGTTGATCCAATGAGCAAATTTCTCTGACAATCCTACCGTTTAAACCTTAATCCGTTATAACGATTTATAAACCGTTATAACGGTTCAGACCGTTAAAAGTGAGTTATGCTTGATTTTCAGCTCTATATAAAAGGGAGACCATCTCCCTTCTCCTGTTGTTATTGAATACACTTGCAAAATACATTCTTACAGCCACCATTAAAGAGTTTTGAGAAAACCTTGCTATACCTAGCTAAAGTTCAAGATCTTTGATCTAAACTTGTTTTAAACACTTGTGAGATTTGAGTGATTTGCTCCATTGCTAAATCTACTCCTAGCTTTTGCTACTCCATTTAACTTTAGGCTTTGTCTCTCATCTTTTGTGTGTAAGAGGACAAAGTTCGACCTTGTACAAGACTCGTATTTGGTTGAATAGATCGGACCGGCTTTGTTATCATTAGACGAGAAGTCGGGGACCCGAGGAGTAGGCGCATAACGCCGAACCTTGTTACATCGTGTGTCAACTCAATCCTTTGATTGAGTATTTCTAAACTCTTTCTCTTTACTTTATTTCATATCTTTGGTTTAGAAATTGCTTGTGCTTGATTGTTGTAGAACTTGTTAAAATTGTAATTTAACCCTTGTACTTTTTACTAATTGACCAAATTAGTATTATTAGCGGTAATCAAGGGTACGGATGCATCTTTTTTCTTTTTATAAAATGGATAAAACATGCAAAAAGAATTTAATGTAGTGAGTGACGTTTCAAGTAGCGAAGAGTCTTGAGCAATCATTATGAAGGGTATTCGTATCATCGGTAGAATGGGATATATTTGTGTCATTGTGAAGGGTATTTGTGTCATCTATATGAGAGGTTATATTTGATCGTGTCATTATATTCAATTTTAATGTCATTATTTTTTGTTCTATTGAATCTCCTATATCGCGTCATTCTATTAAAGAGTAATTTAGTTATGTTCTTAGAATGACTATAATCCTTTTCATTCTAATCTATTTTCATTGTCAGTGTTATTCAGTGAATTTCCATTTTATGTATATTGCTAGTGCATTCAATGAATTAGCTCTTTGGCGAATGTTATTCAGTGAATTTTTCTTTACTCCTTTAATCTACTTTATTTAAATTTTATATTACTTCTTCAAGAAAAGATATAATTTTATCCATTTGAAATATCCTTTAAATTGTTAATTTCTTACTCCTTTATTCAGTGAATTAGATTTTAGGTCTGTTAACAATAAAGTATAATTTTGGTCATGCAGACTTACTAACAAATTCAATATAAAGTAGATAATAGTAAGTTTTTGAGAAATAAAGTTATATATTGTATTTCAGAGAATACCCATCGGGTATAAGAGGTTTTATACTTTTACAAAATAAATCATTAAATTAACTATATTCCTTTTGCTTCCTCATGAGCCTCAAAATTTCATATAAATGTCAACATTAACATTCTCACACAAAATGAGCGAAAGATATTAACCAAATCCATTTTATCACATAATCTAGCTAACTCTAGTGCACTAAACCACTTAGTGAGATAGTCTACTACTTGCTCCCTATTAGATGCGTGTCCTAGCTCTAATAAAATAATATTCAGTTTTTTCTTGAAGAGGAATCTATCAATTTCTACATGTTTGGTTCATCGTGCCGAACAAGGTTATTGATAATACTAATCACAGACATATTGTTGCATCAGAGTTGCATTTTTGCCTCTCGGTTCACCTTAAGCTCCTCCAACATAGCTCTCAATCACAACATCTCCGCAACACCCAAAGTCATGACCCTGTACTCTTATCTCGATCGTTGACCTAGCTACCACTAACTACTTCTTGTTATTTCAGATATGGATTTTCTGTTGTCGGTATATCGAATAGAGGGATTTAAATGCTATATTTTAGATATGATTTAATCTTAAAATTTAGTTTTTTTAAGTTTAATTAGAGTTAATTAGGTTTAAGTTAGAGTTTAAATGATCAAATTTAAGGTACTACCTAGATTTTTATTGATTTTTTAGATTTAGATTGAAGCCCATTGAAAATGAAGAAGAATGACTCAAATCAGAGGGCAAATGGACAATGAACGAGAAAGATACAAGTTTTTCAAGCAATCCGGGCCTCCATGTAGACCCATGTGCGGACTCTACACAGGGCCGCATGCGGACTAAGATAGAGGAATTATTTTTCGGGCCTTCCATGTGGACCTTGTGCGGCCTAAGTTTAGGTCCACACGCGACCCTCTCAGGGCGATTTCAGCCTTACCTACTAACGATTATTTATAGTTTTTAGGAGATTTACTTAGTGTTTTTCAATATTCTTGGGCTCATTTTGTTCTTGGCAATGAGAAAAATACAACACTTACACTTATCAAAATAGATCATGATAAAGGTGAAAAATGCAGAATACTTGAAATTTTTCTATGTTACTTGTTCAAGTGGGCAATTTTACTATTTTTACATAATTTTCTTATAAAAGATGGTCTAAAATTAGATAGTATATTATGGACATTATTGGATAGCTTCTATAGATAGAAAATTCGTTTTCCTTGAGGAGAGAGAAATAAGTCACAAGGAAAGTAGATAAAAACTAGGCGTAACTTCTATTATCTTTATGATTTTTTATTTTCGAATTTTATTGATTTTATTTGTGACGTTCTCTCTTCTATGGAAGAGTAGATGTTATTTTAGGGTAGTAGACATGTAAAAATTTAAAACTTGTTGCATTTAATCATACTTATTTGTTCATTTGTTTTTTGATTCTTGTGAATTATTTTTGTGCATGGAATTAAATTATGCTTGGATTGAATTCTTATATTTGTATTATCTGTTTAGGATTAAAAATCCTAGATAGTGTAGATTCATAAAATGCAAATGATCCTTAGATTGACACATCTTTTGAGAGAATTGATTAGATTTTTAACTCACATCTATTGGTAATCAGACCCAAAAGCAGTATTTAGACTTAGTTGAAGAACTTAACCATGAAGTCTAGACTATATGAGAATTTTTAAACTTTTAGAGTAATTAATTAAAAGAACTTAATCGTGAATAATTGGTCTTTGAATAGTTTAGAATTACCGGAATATAATGGGCTTTAATTAGAAATAATAAAGTACTTAATCGTGAAGTTTGTCCTAATTAGAGTATGATATTAACCCCTAACCTGAATCTTGATTCTAAAATAGACGGTAACCCTCACTAAATTTAAAATAAACCTATGAATAGTATGATTGATGCACATGTGAATGCTGATGCCGAATCCCTAAATTTTTTAATTTTGATAAAATTATAATTTTAGTCCAAGTCAATTTTAGTTTATATTTTAATTAGTTTAGATAAAAACTTCAGATTTTATTGCCTAGCTTAGGGAACTTATTTATGATAATGATTTAAATTAATTTCCGTGGGATCGATACCCAATTACAACACAATAGATTGTGCGCTTACAACTGATTATCAATTTTGGTATTAGGATAAATTATTAGTTCAAAAAATAAATAGTAAGTTTTTTGACGTCGTTGTCGGAGACTAGTTTAAACATCAATAGAGCTAAAATGCATTTGTGTTACATTTTAATGCTATTCTTGTCGTAAAAGTTTTAAAAAATAATTATTATAGTATAAACTAATAGTGGACATCATTCAAAATAATTTTGTGTATTTTGGTGATTTTGGGTAATGAAATGGCACTACAAGTGATAGGAAATTTGAATAAACAGAATAATGATATAATATATTTGTGTTATATTTTAACTCTATTCTTATCATAAAGGTTTAAAACACAATGATTAAATAATAGTCGACATAATTCAAAATAATTATGTACATTTTGGTGATTTTATGTGATGAAATAAGATTATAAATGTTACGAAACTCGAATAAACTAAATAACGGATCTAATGCATTTGTGTTAATCTCTCAACACTATTCATTTCATAAAGGTTCATAGAATATAATGATTATAATGTAAACTAATATGGGACTCCATTTAAAATATATTTTTATATTTTGATGGTTTTATGTATAGAAATAGGTCTTCAAAATATACAAAACAAGAATATATCGAATAATATTTTAATGCATTTGTGTATTATTTGAATTATTCTTATCATAAAGATTTTGAAAATAAAATAAATTATTTTTAAATGAATATGAGACATCATTCAAAATAATTTTATGTATTTTTATGAATTATCTGATGAAGTGTACAAATGATAGAAACTCAAATAAATTAAATAACGATCTAATACGTTTGTGTCATATTTTAATGTTATTTTGTCATAAAGCTTTGAAAACACACTTATTATAGTATAAAATAATAGTGTATTCAAAATAATTTTGTATATTTTGATGATTTTATGTGATGAAATGAGACTATAAATGATACAAAACTCAAATAAACTGAATAATGATTTAATGCATTTGTGTTAATCTTTCAACGCTATTCATCACGTAAAGGTTCGAGAACATAATAATTATAATGTAAATTAATACTGGATTCCATTCAAATAACTTGAGTATATCAAATACTATTTTAATGCATTTTGGTCATTTTGGGTGATGAAATGGCACTACAAATGATAGAAAACTCGAATAAATAGACTAAGGATATAATGTATTATGTTATATTTCAATGCTATTTCTATCATAACGGTTTAAAAATACAATGATTATAGTGATGAAATGAGAGTACAAATGTAATGTGATGAAATGAGAGTACTGGTTATGACAAAAATAATTATACTTCAACGCTATTCCTATCATAACGTTTTAAAAACACAATGATTATAGTGATGAAATGAGAGTACAAATGATTATAGTGATGAAATGAGAGTCGACAACATTCACAATAATTTAAAATAGTATAAACTAATAAACGACTAACGATATAATGTATTGTGTTATATTTCAACGCTATTCTTATCATAATGGTTTAAAAATACAATGATTATAGTGATTAAATGAGAGTATAAATGTGATGAAATGAGAGTTTGGCATCATTCAAAATAATTTTATGTATTTTGGTGATTTTATGTGATGAAATGAGAGTACAAATGTTACGAAACTCGAATAAACTGAATAATGATCTAATACATTTGTGTTAATTTTCTAATGCTATTCATTTCATAAAGGTCCGAGAATATAATGATTATAGTATAAACTAATAGGGGAATCCACTCTAAATAGATTTTTATATTTTGGTGATTTTATGTTTAGAAATGAGCCTTCAAATTATACAAAATCTGAATACACCGAAAAATATTTTTAATGCATTTGTGTTTTATTTGAACGCTATTCTTGTCACAAAGATTTCAAAATAAAATGATAATTTTATAAATAAATTTATGTATTTCTATGAATTATCTGATGAACTGTGACTACAAAGGATAGAAACTCAAATAAATATTTGTCATAAATGTTTGAAAACACACTTATTATAGTATAAACTAATAGTGAAATTTATTCAAAATAATTTTATATATTTTGGTGATTTTGTGTGATGAAATGAGACTATAAATGATACTAAACATAAATAATCTGAATAATGATTTAATACATTTGTGTTAATCTTTCAACGCTATTTATTTCATAAAGGTTTGAGAACATAATGTATAACGTAAACTAATAGTGGACCCCGTTTAAAACAAATTTTTATATTTTGGTGATTTTATGTGTTGAAATGAGCTTCCAAATATATTGTTTTTATTGCCTTTGTGTTATATTACAATGCTATTCTTGTCATAGAAGCTTAAAAATAAAATGATTACAATGTAAACGAATATGAGACATCATTCAAGATAATTTTGAGTATTTTAGTGATTTTATGTGACAAAATGAGACTACAAATGATATAAAATTCAAAAAAACTGAATAACAATTTAATACATTTGTGTTATATTTCAGTGCTATTCTTGTTAAAGGTTCGAAAATGAAATGATGATAATCTTAACAAAACAGATTTTTGTATTTTGGTGATTTATGCATTGAAACGAAGCTTCAAATGATAAAAAACTTGAATATATCAAATACCGTTTTAATGCATTTGTGTTATATTTCAGTGCTATTCTTGTCATAAAAGTTTAAAAATATAATTATTATAGTATAAACTAATAGTGGATAACATTCATAGTATTTTTGTATATTTGGTGATTTTGGGTGATGAAATAGCACTACAAATGATAGAAAACTCAAATAAATAGAGTAACGATATAATGTATTTGTGTTATATTTCAACGCTATTCTTATCGTAAAGGTTTAAAAATATAATGATTGTAGTAAAAAATAATAGTTGACAACATTCTAAATAATTTTATGCATTTGATGATTTTATGTGATGTAATGAGACAACAAATGTTACGAAAATCGTTAAACTTAATAACGACCTAATGGATTTGTGTCAATCTTTCAACGCTATTAATTTCATAAAGGTTTGAGAACATAATGATTATAATATAAACTAATAGGGGACTACATTCAAAACAGATTATTGTATTTTGGTGATTTCATGTGTTGAAATGAGCCTTCAAAATATACAAAACCCGAATATACCGAATAATATTTTGATGATTTTGTGTTTTATTTGAATGTTATTTTTGTCTTTAAACAAACATGAGACATCATTCAAAATAATTTTATGTATTTTTGTGAATTATCTGATGAAGTGTGACTACAAATGATAGAAACTCGAATAAAATGAATAACAATTTAGTGCATTTGTGTCATATTTCAACGTTATATTTATCATAAAGGTTCGAAAACACACTTATTATAGTATAAACTAATAATGAACAATATTCAAAATAATTTTATGTATTTTGGTGATTTTATGTGACGAATTGAGACTATAAATAATACAAAACTCAAATAAACTAAATAAAGATTTAGTACATTTGTGTTAATCTTTCAACGCTATTCATCTCATAAAGGTTAAGGTTCGAGAACATAATAATTGTGACTCAAATTAATACTAGACTCTATTCAAAATAGATTTTTATATTTTAGTGAATTTATGTGTTAAAATGAGCCTTCAAACTAAACAAAACTCGAATATACTGAATAATGTTTTAATGAATTTGTGTTATTTTACAATGCTATTCTTGTCATAAAGGCTTCAAAATAAAATGATTATAGTATAAACGAATATGAGACATCATTCGAAACAATTTTAAGCATTTTTGGTGATTTTATGTGACGAAAGGAGACTACAAATGATACGAAGCTCGAATAAACTGAATAACGATTTAATGCATTTGTGTTATACTTCAGCGTTATTCTTGTCATAAAAGTTTGAGAACATAATTATGATAATATCAACTAATACGAGACTCCATTCAAAATAGATTTTTATATTTTGGTGATTCGATGCATTAAAATGAGGCTTGAAATGATAAAAAAAAACTCGAATATCAAATACTATTTTATATTTCAATGCTATTCTTATTTTAAAAGTTTAAAAATGTTATTGTTATAGTATAAAATAATAGTGGATATCATTCAAAATAATTTTATATATTTTGGTGATTTTGGGTGATGAAATGCCAGTACAAATGATATGAAACTCAAATAAACTGAATAACGATATAATATATTTGTGTTATATTTCAACACTATTATTATCATAAATATTTAAAAACAAAATGATTATAGCATAAACTAATAGTCAACAGCATTTAAAATAATTTTGTGTATTTTGGTGATTTTATGTGATGAAATGAGACTACAAATGATACGAAACTCGAATAAATTGAATAATAATTTAATACATTTGTGTTAATCTTTTAATGCTATTCATTTCATAAAGGTTTGAAAACATAATGATTATAATATAAACTAATAGGGGACTCCATTCAAAATAGATTTTTATATTTTAGTGATTTTATGTGTTGAATTGAGCCTACATAATATAGTCAACCTGAATATACCGAATAATGTTTTAACGCTTTGTGTTTTATTTGAACACTATTCTTATCATAAAGATTTGAAAATTTAACTATTATTCTTTTAACGAATATGCAACATCATTCAAAATAATTTATTATATTTTTGTGAATTATCTGATGATGTGTGACTACAAACGATAGAAACTCGAATAAACTCAGTAACGGTTTAATGCATTTGTGTCATATTTTAATATAATATTTGTAATAAAGGTTTGAATACACACTTATTATAGTATAAAGTAATAGTGGACAACATTCGAAATAATTATTTGTATTTTGGTGATTTTATGTGATGAAATGACACTATAAAAGATATGAAACTCGAATAAACTGAATAACGATTTAATACATTTGTGTTAATATTTCGCTGCTATTCATTTCATAAAGGTTCAAGAACATAATAATTATAATATATATTAATACTGGACTCCATTCAAAATAGAATTTTGAATTTTGGTGATTTTATATGTTGAAATGAGCCTTCAAACTATACAAAACTCGAATATACTGAATATGATTTTACTGCATTTGTGTTATATTACAACACTATTCTTATGATAAAGGCTTCAAAATAAAATAATTATAGTATAAATGAATATAAGACATCATTCAAAATAATTTCGAATATTTTGGTGATTTTATGTCATGAAATTAGACTACAAATGATACGAAACTCGAATAAACTGAATAACGGTATAATGCATTTGTGTTATATTTCTGTGTTATTCTTGTCATAAAGGTTCGAGTACATAATGATCATCTCAACTAATAGGGGACTTCATTCAAAATAGATTTTTATATTTTGGTGATTTTATTCATTGAAATGAGGCTTCAAACGATAAAAAAACTCGAATATATCAAATATTATTTTAATGCATTTGTGTTATATTTCAATGCTACTATTGTCTTTAAAGTTGCTATTATAATAGTTCAAACTAATAGTGGATATCATTCAAACTAATTTTGTACATTTTGGTGATTTTAGGTGATGAAATGGCACTACAAATTATACGAAACTCAAATAAACTGAATAATGATATAATATTCTTGTGTTATATTTCAACACTATTCTCATCATAAAAGTTTTAAAACACAATGATTATAGTATAAACTAATAGTTGGCAGAATTAAAAATAATTTTGTATATTTTGGTGATTTCGTGTTATGAAATGAGACCGAAAATTATACGAAACTCAAATAAATTGAAGAATGATTTAATGCATTTGTGTTAATCTTTCAACATTATTCATTTCATAAAGGTCAGAAATATAATGATTATGATGTAAACTAATAGGGGACTCCATTCAAAACAGATTTTTGTATTTTGGTGATTTTATGTGTTGAAATGTGCCTTCAAATTATACAAAATCTGAATATACCGAAAAATGTTTTTAATGAATTTGTGTTTTATTTGAACGTTATTCTTGTCAAAAGATTTGAAAATAAAATAATTATTATATAAACGAATATTGGACATCATTGAAAATAATTTATGCATTTCTACGAATTATTTGATGAAGTGTGATTTATAGCATTTAGTTGTCGCATATTTATGTTGTTTGCTTCTCTAGGTGACAAGAAGTTCACTGGCAGGTTTTGTGGTTGGTTACCCCTTCAATCTACAAGGCCAATCAAGTGCAGATGTGGGTTCCTAGAACTCTCTACAAGCATGTATGTTTTTGCATGTCGATGTTGGGTGAAACTTGTGCGTGGATAACATATTTGTTTTTTGGTGTACACCTGGCTGTGCAAGTGAAGCTAATATTTGTTTAAGAACTTCGCAAAACAAGCGTACTTTATGGTTTTAGTCTGTAGTTTTGGCTATGCATCTCGGATGAAAACTACACTACGAGGGTATAAGATTTCATTTCATTTTCTCAATTGGATTTAGCATCAAGGTCTTATTACTTTATTTTAGTGAATAAATAACGTGACATGTTGCTACCGTTCCAATCACGTGTAGAGGTAGGTAAAATTTGACTTTACTCTACAAATTTATCTTACTCAATCCGAAGCCGGCTTAACTTAATTTGATTTTTTTTTCCAGAAAATCAAACTAATTTAATCTGATTCAAAATCAAATAGTATGTAATTCAATTAAAATAAACTTAAAATAAAAAATAAAGTCAATATTATTAACCTTGACCTAACCTAACTCGATTTATTTTTTTCTAAAAAAATAAATTGATCCAACTTAACTTACATTTGATCCGACTTACTTGTCTTGACATGATTAAAACTTCTTTTCATGTGACATGATGTTGTGTATAAAAAAATGGAGTCAAAGCACATCATGCCTATGACATGACATGTTAGACGCGTCGTGTATGGTGTTGTTATGTTTAGTTACGGGTGGTCACATTTAAATGGATTTTTTTTACTAGTCAAGGCTTGTTATTTTTGAACTCTACTTTTTTTTTTCTCATGTTGTTATGTCGTCTACTTGTCTTAGGTCAAGTTCGGCTGCACAGTGGGAATAGATATAGGTGTGAGTTTTAAACTAATTTTACTGTAAATGATGAAGAAAAAAAATTAGTTCAGAGATAATTTTACTGTAAATGATGAGAAAATAAAATTTTGAAAATTTCAGGGTTATCTTCATAACATGAACCGAAGTTTGGATTCACTAGATTTTAGTTCCCACGAGTGAACTCCTACGATACATCAATTTGTCTTATGGCATCTCAATTATTTGTAACTCATGGTTCTTACATCATCAGTAACTTTAGGTACTGTAACTGATGAAGGTTATAATTTGTTCAATTGAGTAATTATACTGGGTTTGCCGAGGGTCCTTTCTCCAGACCAAGGAATTGTAATACCAAGAATGTCAATAAGACCCAAGGCCTTTATGAAATACAAAGCTCCTTTTTTGGGTCAGCCCAAGAATTGTTTCCTACATACAATGCAAGCTCAACAGAGATTAAGATGGTTCCCTTTTGTATGTAGAAAAAATTAAAACGTGTCATAAGGTGTCTCTGTTTCTGTCCCATAATGTACAAGTGAGAACCGAATGCTACTCTTATTTATATATTATTCCTTCTCAACAGAGATAATATATTGATATTTACAGAATAATTATATTTTATATTTAGAAAGGAATCATCTCAAAATAAAATAGAAAGGAATGAATCAGAATATTAGCCAGACTGGAGTGATTTGACGACAACATATCTGTCGTCCTTTGGTTTATTTATTTAACAGCCAAGCAGGGTATCTATGTAATTATAAATTATAATTTTTTTCTCCCAGAAAGAATACTAAAACAAGCAAATTGCACAGGCCGGCCAGTGGCATGGATGCAGAAATCTTACTTCTAGCTCGTGGCATTGGCTTCTTGTGTAGGAAATTTCATATGATTGCTTATCCACTGCAAATCAAAATTGGTTTCTCGGTCAAGATTGTAAATTCAAGACCTAATTATTATTCTAATCTATGATATAGTTTATCCAAGTGGCACCGCTATATAGATAGCGCTACCCAACGCCCGGGCAATGATTAAATTATTGTTTCCTTTATTACATTTTTTTTCTATATGAATGTATTTTTAATGTAGCTAACTAATACAGATAGATCTTCTGTTGATCTCATCCTTCTCGATTTTTTCTTTTTACTTTGCTATATCCGCCGCTTAATTTAGTGCCGACATGCTGAATAATTCAGTATGTAAATTTAGAACACAGAGACTTGACCATTTTAATCTATAAATGGAGGAAATGCATGTCACATGTATGAGGTGGCAATCGAGTGGATCGGGTTGAGTTCGGACGGGTCGGATCGGGTAAGTTTGATCTAAAAAATTATTAGGTCACGGATCGGATTTGGGTCAATCTAATCCGGGTCGGGATATATTTCAGATCGAATATTGACAAGTTTTTTTGGATTTCAGATCATTTCGGGTTAGGTCGGGTTTCAGATTTTTAGTAGCATAGGTCATCTCGAGTTTCGGGTCATTCGGGTTCAGATCGGATCGAATTTCAGGTCATCTGATATCGGGTAGTCTCGGGTTTCAAATTATTTTGGGTTCAAGCTGGGCCGGGCCGGGCCGGATTTTTTTTGTGATGTTTTATTTCGGGTCGGGTTAGATTTCGGGTCTAGTTGGATTTTGGGTCGTCAGACTTTAATTTTTTTTTAAAAAATCATTTTAGCCAATGTAGATCTATATTATCAATTATGTTATGATCAATTTGACTTTTTAAATAATATAGATATAATTAATTAATTTGGGTCTAATCAGATCAGTTTCAGGTCGTCATACTTCATTCATTTTATTAACAAATTGAAGACATATTACTCATTATAATTCTGATTAATAGACATTATTATTTTGATTCGAAATGTAACTTTTTTATTTCAATATAAACTTTGAATATATATGCATATAGATAATTTCTTAATTAAAATTATTAAAATTATATGCGCAACTGCTTCTATGTGCTATATTGATAAAAATATTTGTTAATTTGTGTTAAAATAAACTAGCAGCTCATGCTTAATCTGGTTCCCCTCTAAACCAATGTTTAGCCTGACCTCCCTCAAAATAAACTAGCAGTCAAGTACAAGTTGAATTTATAAAAAAAAATTAATATTTGTATGTTATAATTTTAAATAATTAGATACATATATTGAGCACAAGTCGAGTCGAGTCTAGTCGGGTCGGGTTTCAGATTGTCTAATCTCAGGTCATCTCAGGTTTTTTGTCATTGGGGTTCGGATTGGGTCGAGTTTTGGGTCGTTTGATCTCGGATCATCTTAGATTTCGGATCAGATCAGATTTCAAATTTTCTGATCTCGAGTTTTAGGTCATTCAGGTTCAGATCGGATCGAATTTCGGATTGTCTAATCTCGGATCATCTCGGATTTCAGATCGTTCGAGTTCGAATCAGGTCATATTCAAATCCGAATGAATCAGATAAATTTCTCAAATCGAATCAAATTTTACCACCTCTTCATCTATCCATTAAACACTAACTTTTACTAATAGAAACATTTTACTACCGTAAAGACAAATTCAGTCTATCAATGAACAATCTGATCCGCTTTGAAACTTTGCTGTTTATAATTATTTATTCAATGTTTTCAATTTGACAATATTATAATGAGTGATACAGTGCCCCTACATATGTCCTCCTATTTCTCCTGCTTCAATTGACAGACGGAGCTCACACATTTTAGACTTTTAAGAGATTTTTTTTTCAAAAAAGTGGGGAAAATAGAGAGGACAAGGTTGGGACACCATATATTTTTTTCTATTATAATTTGCTGACGTTTTTGGACCTTTTTGTATTATTTGCTCCATTCTGAAATTAAAGAAGCAAACATTCTGACCATAATCAGTCCACCAGTAGCGTAAGAACAAGCATAGGCAGGTCAAGAATATTTTAAAGTAGATCAACAAGAGGAGAGTCCTGATTTATTCATCAATATGTTCCTGTCCCACAGAGTTTGACTCTGCTTTAACAGGGCATTGTTAATTTGTTGCTCCTCTTAATTTGTCTATTTCCAATCTAGTACTATTTGTTGGCTGATTTTATGCTATGCAGTATTATTGTCCACCATGTAGTGGGATGGGTTGTAAGGAGCAATCTAGAATAGGGGAAAATTAAAGAAAAACCAATTCTGAGTTTCAACATAATTAATGCCAGAAAATTGAGAATATGATAAAAGTATTTAGCATTACAACAGTTGTATCTACCATAAATCTAGACATCAACATATGTAACAGGATTACAGAAAGGGTATATATATATATATATATAAAAGAAAGAAAAATAAGTTTGTTCCTGACGCTGTGAGACATTTTTTTATTTCTTTAATGGATCCCGCAGGTTGTTAGCCTGATCATGTAGCAATTTCTCACTCTTACTGCATGTCCTTCCTTTGTGGACTCCATTGGGGCTTGCCCTTGCTGAAATAGGTTGACACAACCCGTGAGTCCAGAAGCTCAATGATCGGCGGGAAGGTGATGCATCTCGGAGCCTTGTATTGGTTGATTGAAGCCCCTCTGGAGATGGCATAGTCCATTAGCTCTTCAAATGCACCACTCTGGAGAACCCTAATCTCCAATGGACCAATTATGTCACTGGCACGGCCTTGCCGGTACACTGAGTTCAGTTCCTCCTCCATTTCCAAGCAGCACTGATCAAAAACCTCCTTTTCGGGCCATTTGCCGCCTTCCTTCACTAGCAACTCCCAGTAGATCACATAATGGCCTGGTATAGTTGTTGTGTCAGTCCGACTGGTGTACTCCACAATGCCAGCACCGTATGGCTTGATTAGCTCAGCAGCACTCTCCACTCCCTTCTGAAGCTCTGATTCATCAGTCTTATCAGAATCAATACTTAACAGACAATTCTTGCGCCTGATAAACCGAAATTGGGGCGCTGCATTGTGAAAACTTGTCACAAGCAGCACATCACCGACTCTGTACCGGCAGAGACCAGAGTATGTGGTGATCACCAATTCGTACTCTTTACCGACTTCGACGTCCGCCAGATCAACTAGATTGCCTGTAACCATGCCATGGCTTTCTTCTAGTGGTATGAACTCACAATAGCACATGTTAGGCATGATGGTGTATGACACCTCATCAGGTTTGCTCATGGGTTTTAGGTTAAGTCCAAAATAGCATTCTGACGAAGCATACATGGTGCATGCCATCGGCAGCCCACCACTATAGTACTCAAGTGTTTGTATGTATTGGGCCATCGCACCAGTGACTATGACATCAAGGTACTTTGTATGTGGCCAGATACGGGTAATAATTCCAGCCCAGTGCTCCACCGAGCATTCCTTGGCAATGAACTTGGCTAGGTCAGGATTAGGCTTCAGTAAATCCTGAACCGACTCTCGAACTGAGGCATCAATTATTGCCTTGTTTAAGGTCCCTGTCTCGATATCATTTGCCAGGTCACGCCAATTGGTTTGAAGGAACCGAATTGCACGAAGGAGACCAGACGCAAAAACAGCACCCATCCGAAGCACCTCATCACGGTAAATCAGGCCACAAAGCATCTGAACATACATCGACTGGAAAGAATCCGGGCAGAGGATGGCAGCAGTTGGGCTAGTAATCACATTGTATGGGTCAAAGGGACGGTGCTTGAAATGGTTGCTCTTGTAGTAGCTCGTCAGAACCGGCCGAGCTACTAGGCCACCGGGAGTCTTGGTCTCTGATTTAATAAAGTAGAAGTAGAGTCCTTTGCCTTTGTCTAGGCCTGGTACATATCTGTTGATGTAAAAAGGTTGAATATTTATGAGAATTTTGTAAAATTTAATTGAGTTCTAGTTCAGGAAGCATGTAGCTTGCAACTTATACTTCCACTAGATATGTGTACGGAAATTAATTAATGGAGTGATGGATACTTCATTCAATGATTGAATTGTTAGCTACGTAGCACAACATTCCTTTACACTCAAAACTTTCTGACGGAGAATTTTTTTCATTTAAAAATTTAGAAATTTCATCCTTATGAATGACAATCAATATCTTTTCAAATTCATATCCTGAAAATTTTCTATATTATATGGAGTCAAATTTCTTTAGTTGACCGTTGAGTTTAACCAATTGTTCATTTTCCACTCTTATGTATAGCCTAGTAATTCATGCTTTGGATTTTCAAAATTAAAAATAGAAGTCAATTTTTTTGGTTATATATGAAAACAATTAATTTTTTTTTTCAAAACATTTTACTTAAACATGTGTATAAGTGCCGGGTATCTTTCATGCGCTATCTATTGGCATGTCAAAAAACTATTGACTCGGTTGACCAGCAGTTAGGGGTGAGCTCTAGAAAAATATTTGGGTCTAGCTGCATTAGGTTTAGATCGATCTAACCTTAAAAATGGTTGGCTGCTTGAAACAAACAAAACTCTTGGACATTTTTGGGAAGGTGTAGAATAGGTATTTCAAACTCTAGAATTTCATCATGTGCACCAGATGTATCTAAGAGAGAAATCTATACGCTAACTATGGTTGATCAAGAATTTAAGATTCCATCTTCTTTAACTAGTAAGCAGAAAAGTGACACACAATAATATTTGACTAACAAGTTACAATTGCTTTACTCTTTGGAAATGTCTATATAAATGGAATATCTTCTTTCTTATATGCGAACTCCATTGACTAATCCTAACTTCCGTATTCTAAAAGAGGATTACCAACGTTACTTGCACAACTTCATTCTGGTAAGTTTGTACTATTTTTTGTGGTGGAAGTTGAAATGTCTTGTTTTAATAATTAAAAATGGAAAAATAACAACTCTAGCGGTCTAGCCTGTATGAAGAAAGAACAATTCAATTCTGGCTTTCTTTATTAAGTAAAGTTTTAAAAATTAACAATAATGCTTACAAGTTCATGACAGGCGTGAGTAGGCTGTACAACAACTGCCTTCTATCCAACTCAGCTTCAATGGTGGGCATTAGCTTCCTCTCTCCGGCCGATGTCCCCGAGCTTATGTAAATACCAGAAAAATAATATTAATTATTAGTTATTATTTTAATAAACCTTTCTGCAATATAAGGAATTAGGGATTGATTTAATTATACATCTATGGAAATTCTGAAAGAAGCAATTACTAATTGATGCGCACCTTGTCAAGAACTCAGAGATGGGATCTGCGGCAAGAATCGGCGATTTATCGCCCTCAGCTATCCTCTTTATTTCTGGCTTCAGATCCTCATATGTTACAATTGGAATTCGTGCTTTGAAGGTTTCCCGATCGGTAGCACCGTTCATGTTGTATCTGTCACAAAATTAACAACTAAGAAGAAAATATTAGCAGAGATACAGAAAAGCATGTACTTAATTAACAATCTCGCTACATTAGATTAAGAAATCATTACAGACGTTGAAAAACAAACTCCCTAAAAACTTTCGATAGAGAGAAGAATGTCATGAAGGAAGAATTAATGATTGAATGAATGAATATACCTGTTAAGGTATTCTGTCTCAGCATTCTTGCTCAGTATCTCACTCAAAACCTTCGCCTGAACCGGACCAGTGTTCTTCGTCATCTCCTCGATGAACTCGAGCTTTTCCTTGTGGTCGTTACTCGCAGCCATTGTTATTTGTAATCAGATGAGAACGATAGAGAGAGATATAGCTAGGTACTTGAATAGGGATGTGTAATAGGAAAGAGAGATGGATGAGAGAGGGGATGCCTAGCGGTTAGCATATATATAGAGGTCATGACTCATGAGGAGAGAGTGCAAGTTTTGGAGCCATGCACGTAGGGGACAGAGTAGCGGACAGGGGTGGCCCACGTGGTGTCACATGTTGATCAGGGAAGGGACATGGGGGACCCACAGGATGGACACGTAGGAAGAGAAGGGGACATAATGGCAAATGGCAGGAGCAGATTGGGTTAGGGGATGGGTGGGGTGGGGCCAACGACAGGGATGGGTCCGGCCGCCACGGCAGGCTCCGTTTGTGTCTGTGTACGGAAATGAGATAAAGAGATAGAGCACAGAGAGAGAGAGGGAGGGAGAGATAGGTGAGAGGTGAGCTCACGTAATTGGAACATTTGGAAAGTTATTAAGAGGAGTAATTAGTAAAACAAAACCATGCAAGAGACTTTTCCGGTTGTTTAAAGTGAATTTCTCTTTAAACAACAAAAGAAAGAAAAAAGTCTCCATATTAATGGAAGAAACAATGAGATCCAGTTAATGGTGTAGTTCATGTTTTCACTTGAATTGAAAAGGAAGTAGAGGTCGGCAATTTTTTTATTTTTTATTTTACTTTACAGAAGAATACAAATTCATAATCTAACTTCTTTTAAACAAAATTCACTTCTTTTATTTTTTTTTGGGAAGGGGTAGGTGGTTGTTGTGGGTAATCTGGCCTCATGAGTTTATGTCATAAATGATAATTGATAATTAAATCATGTATCAGCACCTAGCTAGATTGATTAAAATCAGACAGACTAAGTCTACCCGCACTATATATAATTAACAATTAAAAATGAAAATTTGATATAAAATGTCTTATTTATATCTAATGCATCATAATTAATAAGTGGGTGATAGTATTTTTTTGGTTTGATATTGTAATGATAATATATGCCGTTGCATAAACTTTTTTTAGATTACGGCGGAAAAAATATGATTCAAATTTTTAGTTGTAATAATATAGAACGATTAATTTCTAAAAAAACTATTACATTTAGTAAAATTAAATAATCAATGTTCCAGTTCGTAGATTTCTTAATATCCTAGCATATCGTGGATGATATTATATATATAATATATATGCAACCAGAAGAAAGAATTTTGAAATTATATAGAAAATATGCTGCTTTAATATATAGAAAATTCAAAGGAGCGGGATGATTTACATGTCAACTAAAAATTGCTCAAATAGTCAAATCAAAAGTATGATCCATTAAAAATTCCTTCTTTTAAAATTTCTATGCTAGTTTTCTAACAGTTGTATATACCTGTTCCTTTTTCTTTTAAAAAAACGTCATATAGTTTAGAACATAAATACTACGCATTGATGGTTTTTATTGGTTGTTCTGACACTCAAACCCCTTGCACTGCTCAACACGTTCCGTCGATCAGACTGGTTAAGAATGGTACCCTTATTATTTATTTATTTATTTTCGAGAAAGGAAAGTACTCTTAATTAACTAAATCATCATTTTTTCCAAAGGATAAATTATTAATTAGAATATGCTAGCAGAAGTTATTCAGAATTCAAAAGAAGTTTAAGTTCAAATAATTAACACTTAATTAGTGTCAACAGCATCTAGGTTAATTATATATGCAATTTTTTAATATATCTCTACCACGAGTAATTAATTAAATTTATACTATTTCTATATATAGCACATTTGTGCTATATATTTTAGGTGTATGTATGCAAATGCGACTCATTTAAAAAAAATATCTTATTTTATCTCCATCTCTACTCCTTATTAAGTACGTAAGTGTTCTGACTCTGTAATGGTCTAGATTTATTGTTGAATTTTTAGATCTAATATTAGTCATCAGATTGAGTTATTCGTCAAATAATATTACTATCTCTACGGCAATTTGTGTTGAAGTTATAATTTGTTCTCAATTTTAATTGTTATACGAAATGCTATATAATTTCGGAGTATAATTGTTCTACTTTATTTCTTTTTTTAAATTGTCATCAATTATGAATTTTAATTTTTCTTAAATTCTGAATGTCAACTTTCCTCTCAATTCTACATCTATTTTACATTAATTATGTATTCATGATTGAAATTTACATTAATTACTAAATTATCTTTATTTTTATTTCCTTTTTTTTATATAAAGATATATATTTTTATATTTTAAAAAGACATCACGTAACATCTATAGGCAATATACTAGTAAAATTTAAACAATTCAAAATGATCTGACGTGTTGTGATCCGACAAGTTGTATTGACTATAGTAGAATTCTATCATAATCATTTATGGCAGCCGATTGACATCTCCATTTAATGCATGTCATATATTTAGGGTGTCAATTATTAATCCGACCCGACGGGTTAATTTAATCCGACCCGAATCTGATCTGATATGATTCAAAAATAAATGGATCGGATATGGATTTGATATTTTTTACCCAAATCGAGTTGGGTTCGGATCAACCCGTCCCGACCCGATTAATTATGTTTTTTAAAATAATTTTGTGATATAGTACTAGCTAAAACTTAAATATACACTAATTGTACACTAATTAAAATTAATTATAAATTAATTAATATTTAATTTCTTAAAATTATAAAAAATGATTAATAAATATTTAATTATTTTATATGAGTCGAATTGAATCTATCCATGTCCAGTCTTCAGATATGAATTAAAATTGTTTAATCCGAATTTAAATATATCTGAATCAATAAAAAAAAATAATATAACCGATTCATTAATTGACATTCCCTACATACACCTGTCAGTAAATACAACATTAGCAATGAGACTTCACACGTCACGTCTGATATTTACTTCCAAAAAGCACGAGAAAAGCATGGCATAGTTAGGCACACCGTCACACCTTATTTCTAGTGCCATGATCATGACATGCCTATTACGTGAGTGCTTATCTTATTTTATTTTAGTTTACCCCCTCCAAATTTGTTAGTTTTCTTTTCCCAGAACTTCCTAATTAAAACAGAGTAATATTTTTATATGAATTTATTTCTCTAAAAAGTATTAGTTGGAAAAAATATTGCAAATTGGATAGCATATTTTCTGAAATCGGTAGAGATAGAAAGCACAAAATAATAGAACACATAAGACGAAAATTCTTAGCTGTGTTATAATTTATAAATTGGAACTTGGTATTGTCTTCAACCCTGGTTAGACCACGAGGAGCTGTACTCCATGCGTGCAAAAGGACAATTGATGTTTGCTTCACATGTCATGCTGTGTTATATATTTCACGCTTCTGTTCTAATTAAAAAGTTCACCGAAATTTCGAGAAATGCATTTCTCTCCCTTTTAAGATAAAAATGGATTCTTTAAATAATCACGGAATATAAAGTTTAGCACTAGATCAATATTGATTTTTCGTTTATTTCTGTTTTCTAAAGTGTGATATATAAATAGCCATATATAAATGGTTTCTGATGTTCTTTTAATTTCTTAAATTTGCAGAAGTAGGACATCCGTAATAATTACTTTCTCAATTGAATATTAGTGGATTTACATATTTTAACGTATGGCCCGGGGGAACAGTTGTGATTAAAAAATTAGCAGTTCGATATAATCAAATCTAATTGTAGATCTTATAGTTTTAATATATATGTAGAGAGAGATAGACTATTGTGAAAACATTTGTATATTAACTGATATATAAATGCGTCAAAAAAATATTTTTTAAGGTCTTAAAAATTTTAATTTATGATTTTCATTAAATTCATCATATAAAAACCATGTGGGATACAAAAATTTGGAGTGTTTTGAGTTTTTTGACCCACTCTTTTGAATTTAAAAAAAAAATAGCTCTAAAAATAATAATAAATATTCAATGTTTGTGTTATTTTTTAAAAATTTAAAATAGTAACTTAAAAAACTCAAAACATTCTAAATTTTTATATTCCACAAGTTTTTCATATGAAGAATTTAATGGAAATTATAAATTAAACTTTTTGACATTTTAAAATATATTTTTTGATGTGTTTGCATATCGACTGAAATACAAATATTTTCACAATAGTCTATATATATATATTTATTCCCGTACACCGCCTCTTAGGGGAAAATATTATGAAATTGATCGTTACAACACATATTTAATTAATGGTAGATATACTATAACAAATCTTATAATTCCATTCTGAGGGATTATTGAAAATATTTTTTTAATTAATATTTATATAGAAAACATGTAATGTTTCTTCTTAATTAATTTAATTAGAGAAAAAATAATATGAGGGGCTTCGTGAGCTTAATTAACTAAAATAATATACTTTATTATTATTTCAAAAGAATTTATTTTTAGAGTTTTTTAAGTATTTGGTCTAATTTTTTTAAATAATTTAGTTTCATATGCAAACACCATTATTCTATTAATATTTTAGTGCCATTTTAAAATATCCGAAATAAGAACTTCCAAATTCTCAAAATAAAAAATGTTATATTCCATAATATTTTGATATTAAAAATTTATTGAGTAACGATCAGTATTTGGAAATAATAAAGTATGTTTTTAATTAAGCTCACTAAAGAGCTTGATGGGCTTAAACTTTTTTAAATCAAATTTCATGAGCTTAAACTCATAGTAGCTTTTCTCATTTTTTTCTTAAACAGTTAATTTTTTTTTGTCCGAGTCAACTTATCTAGCTAGCTAATTGAGAGTTGAGGTCAATTTTTCAATTTATTCGAAAATATTGTGCTTATTGAAAATTTCATTGAAACATCTAAAATTTGTTCCAAATCAAAATGAAAAGTGAGAAACACATTAATTTACCGTGATTGATCATAACAAAATGCTACATAAAACATATATTCAAAACCAATTAGTTGGTTTCGGTCAAATATTAAAAAAGGTGCAACCGAGTCAGTCCAAATGGAAAAAAGTACAAACCACATTTGAGAAAGTCGTAGCTGGATGAAGAAATCAACATTACTATAAGGTCCCCGGTGCAAATTTATACAGCTTAGGGCCTTAGACTCTTTTTAGGTGTTTACTTTTTAGTAATAAAATTAAAAAATGTGCCATCTTCTTCTTTTTTCTTCTATCTTAAACCGAAATAGTCTTCCGTGTCGAGTTGGATGGGGAACCTTTTCTAATTTGGACAGTAACTTTTACGGTTTTTATGCGTGTTTTTTTTTCCAGTATATTTTTGTTTTTTTCCTTTTAGATAAATAAGAGTTGCCATAATTAACTTCTTTTAGTTTGTTCTTGTTTTCTTGTCGCATTTTTCGTTATTATAATTGAATCCCTAATCATTTAATAATTATTATTTAGTCGTCCTTGGCGATAATTATCCGTGGATTTTGCTTCATATTTAAAAATATATTTTATAATATTATTTCTATATATAAGAATAATACCATTATTATTTATAATAAAAATTTGATGACACAATGTATGTTTTTTTACATGCGTTTGATGTTTGCATTTATGTAATGTACGTAATAATATACAGTGAGCTTCTCGTCGTCTCTTTGCTTTTAGAGGAAAAAAGAGAAGTCAAGATGAATATCCTCTTGCGTTACACAATCTGCTTGCTAAGCACAAATTATTTTTTTATGGCATGGATTTTTTTAAGTCGTATGACTCGGAATAGCTACATTAATTTAATTAGTATATAGGGTTGGCATTTTTTTATGAGGGAGGAATCTTCAACCTCTTCTAATTAATCAACAAAGAACAATCATCAAATTAGGTGCAGTAGGAGAGTGATGCGCTTGATAAGGAAAGGTAGCCAATGCCCACTGGCCAATTAATCACTTGCTATGGTATCTCTCCACCATTCGCGTTCCTTTGTGTGTAATCGTTGTTAGCTTTCAAAAGAGAACAAAAGGTGCATATGGAAAAATTGATGTGGCAATATTGAAATCATTAATTGATTAGTGGTCAACAAATTATGCTGGAGCAAGTTGCACGATTAGGGATTAATACTGTTAAAGACTTGACGCCTAGTCATATATGTAGGCGGTCCAAGCAAATAAGATAGTAATTAATTAATTAATATGTCGATGAAACTTTGTATAGTACAAATGTATAGGAATAATTTCAGCATTAACAATTTTGTGATTCGGATTATATATAGGCGGATACATAGTGTTGCAGGTGGCAGCTGCTCCTTCTGAATTTTGAAAAATAGTGTTTTTCGATAATATTTTTGGTAATTTGTCCTTCCCCGGAAAATATTTTTGACCCCCTGGATTGTCTGATTAATTTTATTGAGAAAAAAATATTTAATATCGTGCACAATGAAATAATTATACAAAGATATCAAAATATAAAATTTCGTAGACGAAAATGTTCTTCATCAACTTGATTATCTATTACTTTGAGCTTTATTTTGTTGTTATTTTTAATATATAAAATTTTATTATTTAAATATTTTTTTATTAGGTAAGAATATATATTAAATTATTAATTTTTTAGTACCAGATTAGTTAATGGATTTGAACCCAATAAGCTATTACAATCCGATAATTGTCCTCGTGATCAA